>CALSCE010009347.1:20449507-20524904 GCA_943593645.1 Bovichtus variegatus
ATGTGCTGGAAAACTGGCAAAGCCCCAGTGACAATTTCAGGAACAAAGGGGAAATCACACTCCCACCCAGCTGTTCACGACTCAGGCACATCAGCACAGTCAACAATAGAGCTGCAACTAACCCTGCTTTTTAGCTTAAAAGAAGTGACCGCTTTTACTATACAAAACACAATGTTCGGTCTCCAGCTGACAATATATTTAAAATCTAATTCCCTTGTTTCATTTATGATAAAATGACATTCTAGTCCGTTGTCCTTATTTACAAAATTGATCATACTTGGATTCCCATAGGCCTTTCTCACGGAGAATATGACGACATCGACACAATAGGAAATAGTAATTTCACAAGAAGAACATTCTTAACTCATTGTGTCATTTATTAGATTTCTTCCGGAGCTTTCTGCCGTATGCCATGGCCTTCATCAGCGAATGGAGTGAGCTCAGTTGTAATGGAGGGAAAAAGTATTTGTAAAAAAAAAAAAAAAAAATAGAAGCCTAATTCATAATTAAAGTACATATTAAAGAAAATACTATGAACATATATGAAAAGAAATGTATCCTTGTGCATTTTTTTTTTTCTCTTCACTGTACCCAAACCGCACCGAACTGTGAATCCTCAACCCGAGGATGAACCGAACTGTGACCATTATACCCCAATAATAACAAATCCCACAGTTGTAAATATAACATATATATTATTTACATGGACAACTGTGATATACGATTTATCCTTCACCAGTTATAGAAGCTTCCCTACGTATATTTGCAGACACATCACAGTGTGTTATAAAGTATAACATATTAGAACACCTCAGAATGCTGTTGGTGCAAACCGAGGGAGAGAGATCGTCACAGTTCAAATGCTAAGCTGCTTCGCAAGTTTTAGACTAAAAGGTAGTTACTATTACTGTTTTGGAATAAAGTATTGATCTTCAGTATTTCTGAATAAATATAACATTTGCATTGTTCTGGGCCTTCATTTACTGAGGCTGAGAGTGGGAGGACTAATGATGCAGTAATTAAAGCAGGCGCCAAGCTCCAACACCACAGCAGCTTTCTGAGCAGTAATGGCCTTAAAAATGATATTTCCATGTACTGTACAAAACACATCTACAGTCACTATTCCACAATAGGATTTCTCAAGTATAGTAAATGCAAAGCTGAAACTCTTTGGAGTGCCATGTGACATATAACAGGAGCTATCAGGCTATTTCAGTAGCGATTGAGTGCCAGTAGCTCATGTGTATTAGTCTGTGTGTGAGTGTGTGTGTGTGTGTGTGTGTGTGTGTGTGTGTGTGTGTGTGTGTGTGTGTGTGTGTGTGTGTGTGTGTGTGTATTATGTATTGCTCCATCAGTGTACATCTTGGCTTGCCTTAAATGGGAACCAGAGGGTGTCAAACAGTCAAATACTGATGTTCATGGGGAGGGAGTTTTCCATTATGGCTTAGCAAGTTGGTGAGAGAAACCAGACGTAGCTCTGAGTGATGGAAGATATACTTGCGAGCAATGCATCACTCTGATTTATGCATGAACATGCTTTTTAATACACCAAAAAAAAGATATATTTATTACCAAATCATACCAGATATTTATAGAAGCACAGCATACGGTAATACCATTCAGGTGCTCTGACCAACTGCATGACTCCAGAGCAGGAAACCCCAAAAGTGTAAGAGGCCAGAGGAAAAGTATAGTCACGACTATAGTAAGTCCGTACCAGGTCCGGCTTGATGAGTTGTCCAGACCAGCTGGTACTTTTTCAGGCTGGGGCCACGGTGGAAAGAAAACAATGGCCTTAACTGGGAAATATTCACCCACCGACCAGAGACAATAAGCACTCTCCATCAAAGGCTTAGGGTTAAATAAACACACGTCCTGCTGGGAATGTGTGGCTGAGTGATAAAGGGAACTGGGGAGTGTAGAGGTCTCTGCAGGGGATAAAGAGATGAGAAGAAGTGCAACCCAGCTGGAGAAGCCTTTTTTACTGGATTAATAAACTAAATCATCTTTCACACATGCACTGCAACCATGAAAATGATATAGACATCACCTGGAGGAGCTCTACACGAGAACTCGTATGTCCAAATCATTTGGACCAGACCTCAAATGGCCTTTACACTGCCAGCTCCCTCGTACAAAGTCTGTGTAAATCCGATTGATCCCAGGTGGGAATAGAGCCACTCATGGTCCGGGGCATTCACAGCGAGGGAGTGGGCATGTAAAACCGGAAGAAAACAAAACATCCGAGGGTGAAGAAGAAGGGTCATTTACACAAAGATGAAAATGTCTAGCTGGAGAGGCGACATGATTCGGGCAGACACCTAAATCATCAGACAAATTGAGGAACGGCAAGAGACTTTGTTGTTAATGACCAAATTACGAACCGGCTGCGTGGCCCCGGTGTAATCTGCGTCATGTTGTGCCTCCTGCGCGCTCTACCCAGGCGCCATCCATCGTGAAAGCGAAACTTCGAACGTGATTTTACGGATATGTCCGGAGCTCATATGAGAAATCGCCTCATGACTTTTACACGGAAGATGAAAAGAATTTCAACATCAGGAGAGACTTGTGAAAGCTTGCTAATAAAGACCTTCCACGTGTAGAAAATGTATGTTTTTGTCTAACTGGCAAAACAAGTTCATCGCAGCCCGTCTGATATGGTGTGTGACACTCATCATATGCCCTTCAGATATGTGAGCAGACACTTCTTTGTAAGATGTCGCTATGCAAGGAGCCAAATATTTAAAGGGAAGATTTTTAATGGCGACTTCAAAGAGACTATCAAATCCACTCACAGCTATTCAGAAATAAGACAGGATTTTTAGCATTGGTGGCAAACGGACAGGGCTCTAGGGATGGTGATAATGTGATGTGTTCTGTCTGTAGCTTCCTTCACAATAAAAGTCTAACAGTAAAAGATAAAAGGTTATGGTTCTTCCTCCTCTCACAACGTTTCCATCGTTGTCTTCCGGCAATAAGTCAAATAACACAATAACACACAGACCAGAACAAGCTAAAGTCAGGTCTCTGTAGGGTCCTTTCCATAATGTTGTCAGACACTTATAAAACAATCTGAGCAATTTATTGTCAGCGGCAAAAACAAGCACTTTTAGTTGACGTACAGTGACGGTGCAGAATTGCCCGGAGTGATTACATTTCATGCCTTGTTGTCCCCATAGTCACTTGGACACAAAAAAACATGAGAAAATAGGGTCCAGGTTGAAGTATACTGAAGTTGTAATGAGAAAACAAAGTTTAGGGAACAGATCCCTCAAACAATTCCTCTTCAACACAATGACATCATTTCTGAAATAACTCAATTGAAAGAGCTGCTGAGCCTGGAAAAATGTCCTAAAGAAAATAAATCTCTGAAAATCCAGTTTGCGAAGCTATCCATTCCATTTATCCAATCTGAACAGACACGTGATGTCTGACTCCGTGACAATGTTACACCTCCCTTTTTCTGAACGGCTGCTGGTTATAAGAGCTCTTTGGTGTAACGTGCAGCAGAGCAGGGAGGTCACGTATCTCGAGGTCCTGCTTCTACGATGCAACGGGCCGGCTGCGAGCCACGGCTTTCCTATTCAATCCGTTTGGCTTCTCTGGAGATAGAAGAGCACTTCTTTAATCATTCAGTCGGTGCGTCTCCCCAGCAGCGAAGGATGGAGAGAAAAGCATGTGTGACTATAACAAACACAGTAAGACTGACATCATCACAACAGATCGCATGGAACTGAAGTGGATGTGGATCATAGATTTAAAAGTGGACAGAAGTTCCTGCTGTTGCTAAGCGGACTCTTTAAAAACACACACACTTTGGGTTTACAAGATGAATGCGAGCCAAATTCCTCTGATAAACAGAGCTGATGCAAGCTTAAGTACTGCACATAAACTGTGCTCAGAATTCCAGTTATAAATACCAACACTTTCAAGACACACCATTAAAAAAAACTGAAAAACATAAACCACTTTCTACAAACTATCCAACATTCTTGAGCACTAATGTGTTCTTAAGAGATGATCATAGCTCTGCCTTTATTCTTACAGAGTAAAGAGCATCCTAACAAAACCCACATGGCGCAGCCTCAACCAGGCAGTTTAATAGAAAAAAAGAGGGAAAAAGTGAGAAGTAGACAAGAAGCTGCAAACTGTCTGACCACATCAAAATGTGAAACAAAAAAAAAAAGGTCATGATTCTCATTGTGCATGGACAGAACCCTCCCTGTAGAACACCTATACCAAACCAAAAACAAATCACTTCTCCATATGCTACTATCAAAACTTTGGATTTTGTCCTCTCACATCTGTATAGCATCACGTAACATGGCATGCAGACAGAATAGCCAACTCGTTATAAGGATTTCTTTTGCCACTACTGGCGGTGGCATGCAGATACTTCCGTTTTTTCTGAACCTTTAAGCCTGAGCTTGAATTTCATGTATGAAGACAGAATGTGAGAAAGAGCGGTCTAAAGTTAAGTGTTCAAACCACAAACTATGTTAACAGCAGAAGAACATTATAATATCTAAACTCAGCAGCAAAATTAAGACCTCTTTTAGTAGAACCCGCTTTCATTCTCTCCTATGTGACGGAGGCAAGGGGCTGTACTTGTAGGAACAAGGAGAAAGACTCGATGACATTCTTTGTGTAATGCAAGCAAAAATCAATGAACTGATCTGAAAATACCATAAATTCACTCAACATCCACTAAACACACGACTACCATCCCCAAACGCAACAAATGACTTAGCCGCCAGGCATGTCAGGACATGGAGGTGTAGCTTTGGAAATCCACAGTGTGTATTGCTGTGTGATGCTTCCATTGCACCAGTTCCATTGTACTACTGTATGTGCATTTTCATGGGGACTGAACCCCCACTGCTGTCTCTTCAGGGAATCTTATGAATGAGTCCTTGGCCAATGGGATGGGGGGGATGGGGGGGAGGAGGGGTTGCCCCTCTGGCTTTCCCATCCTGGATATTTATGGCTTTTGGAGTGAACCCAAGCTTCCCTTGCTTCGTGTTGACACTCCCACCCTTATCCCAGTTCCTTATCTGAGCCCAACGGGGCCTGGCTGTTCATTGTCCCGCTCTGCTCACACACACACACACACACACACACACACATTATCAAATCCTCCTGAGCGGGGTCAATGAACTCTTGAAAAAGGTTGGCTGTGTCAACCCACTGTAAAAGTCCCGGTCTCGTGGTGTATATATCACCCAGATTCACATATATGTCTGTGAGTGCGTCATTTCCCCTGAGAGACCCCCGCCATAAACTCTCCTGTCTTCAGTGAGTGACTCCACATCAGCAACATGACCATGTCCACACCTCTGCTGGTTTGGGCCTGAGCAGACTCTTCTCCTCTGTTCTGGGGCATGGTGACCTGCACCTGGGAGACACAGCTCAGAAAAACAGCCCTATTAACTCGATGTACCAAAAAAAGATACATACAAACAGGAGGTATGAGGACAGAGTGATGCTCTACCTTCAATAATCCATTGTCATGTGTCAGATGCTTTAAGAGACAAACTTGAGGGAAAATGTGAACATCTTCACTGAGAAAACACACAACATAAGGCTGTTCTTACTGAGGGAACTCTGCAATTTCCTAATTTGGATTACAGTAAGGGATTTATCACATGGAGCATCCACAGTGTGACCTTTAGTTCTGTCCTGTTTTGGTTTGTCTGATGTGAGGCAGCTTTAGACATCTAAAAGAACCCTGACAAAATGTGTGACACATGTACCTTTGAAAACGCAAACGACAATCGTGCAGAGTCAGTCCCTGATAGCAAACTAGGCAACCTCAGTGTTGTGATTTATTTTTGAAGCATTGTCAGATAAAAACTTTACTGTGAACCAAGGCCTCAAATTCAAACAAATGAAGGCCGTGTCACACCAAAAGTCATTTGAACGGAATATGTGGTTCTCAAAGCTTGGTGATGTAGGGACTACTGGCTGGGCTAGTTGTTACACCGGGAACATGTTCGTACTGGTTCAGTCACAACAGCTCTTTGAGCTTTTTTCTATTTTCTCTGTGCGGTTTACTGCCATTTGGCACTATGTTCTCCGGACTGTTCATCATTTCATTTCAATTAAGAGTTACTGAAGAGGGGAGAAAAGTCCTCCAAGCTCAAAAAGGTCAAAAGGTTGGCACAGTTTGTTCAAAAGACGTATTTCTACCATGGACTCCTGTCTCATAACTGTCTGAAAACCATTTCTCTCGAAGCAGGTTATAGACTGAGGAACGCTAAATAAAAAGAAAAGATGGCTTGCTATTGGTCAAAGTTACCTACGGTTGAATTTAGCGTAAAAAATGGCCGCCCCTGCTAGCGATTACACTGATTAAAGAAGTTCTATTGAAAGGAATGAATTTTGCTGAGAGATTTTGCCATTTTAAATATTGTCCTTTTCCTAAGTACAGAATTCATATTGTTATTATGCAATGAATCTTGTGGTTTCACTCAATTAATTCAGGACCGAAATGACTATTGCAAAATAGCTGGTCATCAAAGGACAGTGAGCCATTACCCCGTTATGTTACCTAATCATTTTGTATGACATTTTGCGGAAGCCATCTTGTTGACTGATGTCCGGCTGTCGCAGTGACAGGCTGCAACAAGTCAGTGAGTCTGGCATACATTCCATTATGAGACAGGCTGGCTGTGTGAAGAAAACCCAGAGCCCGGAGTGACGCAGACAACGGGGCTTACCTCTCATAAGAGGGCCCTCAACCTGCACCCCCAGTGACAGGCTGGAGTGCTTGTGGGAGGCTTTGACTCTGTGCAGAGTAGCCTACCGCTGCAGGGCTTTCCTTAAATACTTGAGCCCCTTTCACACATGCACTGCAACCCTAAAATTATATATTATTAGAACGGCTATTAAACCAACCTCACCCAGCGAGCTCCCTAGTGCAAAGTCGGTGTAATATCCGATTGAGCCCATGTGTACATAGAGCATTCGCAGCGATCAAGTGGGCGTGTTAATGGCGTTGCAATCGCGGCTCGCGTAAATCTTGAAGAAGACAAGGGTGACGAAAAAAAGGGTAATTTACATGAAGACGGCAATGAAAATGTCTAACTGGAGAGATGACGAGATTCGGAAACTTCTGTCTATAAAGGGCCGAAGATGAAATCGTCAGACCAACTTAAGGAACGTGACCGCAGTGTAATCCGCGTCACGTCGTGCCTCCTGCACTCTCTACCCAGGCGCCATCCCTCGCATAAACCAAACACAGTACTTCCAGTAAGCGAGAACACATCTCTCCTGTTGTGTTCGACATGTGTGAAAGGACCCGATCCTCCGGATATCGGAGTTCATATGAGAAAACGGCTGTTAACACCATCGTACTCGACATTTTTCCACTTCCAAAATGTGGGTTGAATGCAAAGGATTATACAATATGCGTTATACAAATACTGTGCATTATACAAGAACACATAACATGCTAAATCCACAATGCACTCTTTATTGCGTGGTGTGGTTTGACAACAGATTGCAACATCCATGACATTGTTACATTGATATCACAGAAGTGTTGTTTTAAAAAGGAAAATCTAATGCACACAATGTGTGATACAAGGTATACGGTTAATCATTTTGCAAGTCCATTGAGTTTTCTGCCGTCTAGCATTTTTTTTACTAATAATAAAGAACGTGTGGTGATAACCAAAGGAAAATACACTCAAAACTCAGCATATCTGTAACAGTTTTACCTGAATCAAGACTTAAATAAGACATTACATTAGTGTAAGGTCAACTGTCGAATACCATTAAATGCTGTTAAACGCACATCATTAATTATAATTCATTATTAGATATGTAACTGCCCCTGTAGGATGCTAGATACTGGTGAAGAATATGTTGTACTTACAATTCTGACTTTTCGTTGCCTGCTGGTGGCCACTTTAAGCTCTTCCCCAACATCTTTTCCTATTGAAATTCTAATTCCGTGTTATGACAGGATGGAGAGCGGGGAGAAAACCAAAATAGCATCATCTGATCTTTCTTTCATAAACTTTTCCACTCCTGCAGCAACACTCTGGAACAGACTTTGGCAGAGGAAGAAACGCAAAATCAATCCGTCAGATCAAGTATTTAGTCACAGTCCCTGCTGTTGAGCTTCTCCTCATAAAACTTGAGCCAAAAAAGCTGGACACAAAGTAGAGACTTGATATTAGGAATAAAGCCATTTCCACACTGTTTGCTTCTTCAAACGTCACTGCGACCAGCCATGTGATTTAAGGGCTAAATATAGGTTCTATGCTGGCTGCAGTAACATCTTCACATGTTTACAAGGAAAATACATACAACCACACTGCTCCTTACCACTAATGAGATGCAGAGGAGTACGTTTGGTAAGACCTCTCAAATACTTCCCAAGCACACAAAATGTATAACAGTCATTGGAAACAAAACACTGGAAGCAGTGTATTCATAGCTTCCAGGTTTGAGGACACACTGAGTCAGCCAGGTATTTTTTCCTGCTCTGTACTATCTTTAGTGGTGTAAATATGGCAGCTCGGTGGGGTCCGGGCAGTGACAGCCTGAGCTGATGAGCCATCAGAGGACATGAGAGGTTAGGCACAGAGGGGAAAAACAGGGAGACTTGATGAAAAATAAGTTGGAAGACCAAACCTACAAGGGGGGTTATTCCTAGTAATCTATTGCCTCACCATGTGGTCATCTTGGCTTTGCTAACAAGAGGTGCATGTAATAAAAAGCAAAGTGGTTGCAATCAAATGAAAACCACCGGCCAGTGACCAGTGTTTACTGCAATGAGAGTACAGGAGAATGTAGAAAGCCATCATTAGGATCATATGAACGGAGTCTACACTCAGAGCCTTGGAAAGCTGAGCGACACATCAGTTTACATCAGCGGCAATAAAAGCTGGCCGGAGATTTGGCATCCGTGAGATTGTAATCATATTTTGGATTAATCCAACTGAGCTTTCCGCTGGAAAATCTCCTAAATTCATGATATGATCTCTGTCAACAAGCCAGATTCAGTTCCCAGCAGAGATCCCATAGTGGACGAGGACACTCAAATCTCACCTATAGTTACAGAACCAGAGTGGAAAAGTTGACTTTGTCATTTCTTTTTTTGCTGGGTTTATTTAGGCTCAGACAAGGCATGGAACGATATGAAAATGTCATGTCACGATTATCCTTGCCACAATAATTGCGATTTGCGATATTATCCCTATAATCATCAAGATATGCTTAAAACTCTTAATGTATAAACCTACTGGAATCACTTTACCTTACATTTTGTTAAGAAACAAGTATTTATTTTTTTATTATTGCATTAGAAATACACACATCTTTTTTGCATTAACATAATTTTTTGTGAAAAACAAACAATCATAAATCATAAGGTCCCCCTGCATAAATAGAGGATAAATACAATGTTGTTGCCAACATTGTGTGACTCTGTTCAGGATAATTCCTATTTTTTTCTTCTTTTTCAGGCTCTATTTTTCACTTTTCCACAATGACAGCGAGCTAGACAGGTTTTTCAAGTCACTCATGTGAGGATATTCACAGTCGTCCCGATAATGGAAGTCTTCCACAATCAACTTATTGTGAGTGTTTGTTTTTTATAATGAGGCATGTAAACATAACTAAGGAGGACTTCCCAGGGGTATAGGCTTTTGGGTGCTGGAAGATGCCAAATCAACTGGATTCTAGTCCCTGCAACTTAAGTGAAGCATGATGGCTACAGCTGCACAGGCTTGTCTGAAATGTATATTCTCAGTTCTTCGTTTCAGGTATGTGAAATAGAGGTGGTCGCCTTCATTCAGCGATTGAGCATTTTGTTAAAGGTTTCTTAAGCAAGAATTTCAACATCCAAACTTTGCATTTTTGGAGTCGTTTCCTGCGACTTGGTTTGTTGATCCACCAGATTACCCTCACGCGCCAAGAACTAAGCCTCCGTCCTCTTTGAAAGCACGACCTGCGCCTCAAGCGTCATGGTGCTGTTATTTGGTGACACCCCTAAGTCCAGACAGCAGGGTGCCCACCTGTTTAAACAAGCCAACGTTTAACAGGAAAACTCTTTCTGAACAGGTTGCCCACATACTGGCATGAGTTTCCAAATCAGAGTTCAACTTCGCTGTGACGGTTAACTGATGTAGTGACTCTACTCCATCATCAACGACATCTGTTCTTCAGGTTGATGCAACAAGCACAGCGGCATTTTAAAAGGATGTCCTGAATGAAGAACTTGTTCATTTATTCACTCATTAGTGCACTTGCATACTCACTCTCTTTTCGCCTATTTTCTTATGATTGCAGGTAGCAGGCATGACAACTGACAACAGTTAAATCATTAATTGGCTTCATTTACGGTGAACAGTGTACTACAGGCGGACTTTCAGCAGTGGGAATCCCGCAGTGCATTCCCACTGTGTCTCCAGGATGGGAACGGAATAATAAGACCAAGCCTGGGGAGTAAATATCCTAAGGCTTTGGAGGACATAATGTATGATAATGATCATGCATGTTTAAGCTCCATTATCACACGCAGGCAGTTGTGTAGTTTGTGTAAGGTCGACATGTAACCTTCTTTACTCAACATAAATTAAAGGGAAACTTCAGTATTTTCCCAGATTGTTGTGTCTAAGTATTGAGTTAGAACGCTGCAGCCACTTATAACTTTTTTTGTCACTGACAAAAACAATTATGAGTGTCTGCGAACATTATGGAAAAGACCCTACAGAGAATTTCAGAACGAGATCTGTGTGGCTACATGCTGCTCTATTTAATCAGGTTGCCCTTAAAAACTTAACCCTGCTGTTTTCAGACTAGCCAAATAGCGTGCTGAAAAAGTTAAGTAGCAAACACACAATCCAGCTGTCAACTGGGGGGGGGGGGGGGCATGTGAAACTCAACAAAAAAGTTGGCCGTCTACAGTATAGAGCTTGCAGTTTATAAATCCACCATCTGCAACATTGTATGTTTGTGGTACAACTTTAGCTACTGAGCTCTATTCTGAAGGAGTTTGTCCATCACTTGACAAAGAAATTGTAACTTAACAGCAATGAATCTAATAAAAGCTTAAGTTATATTTGCTCAAACTTAGGAGGTGGACAAGCAAACAATGGGACAGCATTTTGCAACACTGCTTCGCTGTTTTTGTTAAAAAAAGGATGCTTTTTTAAAGTATGTGGAAATATGCAGTTTTAAGCTTTCAAAATCTACAATCTTCCCTTAAATCTAAAGCCCATGACATTACAAAAACTACATTTACCACAAAGCAACCAGTTTGATAAAGTACAGGACAAACTGACTTGTGCTCAGTGTGCTCACTGCACGCTCCAAATGTGCGCATTCACAAATTCTATCTGCGCCATTCTTGCTGTAACCTGCAAACCTGAGGGTCCAAACTCCCAGACGCATAACATCCTAGGACAACCTCAGCCAACCTTAAACTTATTGATCAATTCTTCACATTTGTCCACACAGCCATCGTGTCCTCTTCATATTAAGGTCTCCTACACCTTCAATCAACAAAAGGAATAAAAATCTGTGTAAATCTTACATTTAATGCTTTAATCAATACTTGTAGAGTGGCACTCCTTGTTAAAACACACCACAACTGCATGTTGCGGCTGTTAAGAGTGTGTTAACATTTGTAAAGGCTGTAAACACGGGAGTCTGGTGCCATGTAATTTGAGTTGCAACAAGCAAAGGAAAGTTTCAAATAGCACATGTTCCATCCAGAGAACAGAACTCTATGAGATGATATGGGAATATACCATGAGCTTTAGAAGGCCTGATGCATTTCATATGGTATCTTGTAGAATAAGGGTTAGGCTGTGGCGACATGACACAAGACTCTTCTCATCCAAAACAAACCTAATAGCGGAACAAGCATTAAAAGCTGTCCACAAAGACTTAATTGAACTCATATATGAATCATAAGGCGTGCCAACACACAACAGACTACAGATTGCCTCATATATGACCAGCACACAGGAGGAAAACTTGATCTAATGTGCATTTTGGCTCCGTCTGTTAGAAGTCTGGTGGAGGAAAAAAAAAAAAAAAAAAAAAAGATCCACAAGACACCAAAAGCGTGCTGCTTGTGAGAGAGAGGCAGGCTATTAATAGGCTTACTCCAGTGAGGGAGACGGCTTTTCACTCATGTTTTGGATCAGTTCTTCACACGGGTGAAAGGAGGGAGGAAGAGGGGGACTCTCTATTGACAAAACACTGAAAGTGACACAAAAGTGTTTGAATTTGAAGCATTTCATTTTTAACTGTTACCTCCACCATCATTTTGTGCCATTAGGTACCAAGTTACAGCCAGACATAAACATTTTTTTTTTTTTTTTAAAGAAATTACGAGTCCAAATGCATGATAACAAACATAGATATCATTCAACAAACTGCACAGACACTCCTTAGGAGGCCTGACACACCTATTTTCCAAAGAGCATGCTTTTGCTTTCTTCAGCCAAGCTGAGTGGCTTTATCTAGAGTAAATATTTAATTGCGGCTTGTTCTCATAATGATGCAAATAGGATGTTGATGGGTTTATTTACTCACAACACTGTCTACTCTAGGAAATACCATATTCTTGTTGAGGGAGATACTGCAGGGCAGCCCTGACAAGAATGACAAAACAATATCCAGAAGGTGTAAAACATCAGCTAGTACCGCACTGTGTTGCAGAAACACTTAAATGTTGCAGGTAAGCAGCATCTCCAGTGATGCAGTGGGCATCAAAAATATTCCTTCTGGCAATCACCACAAGCCAAGCAATCGAAAATACCAGTACACTTCTATTACACCTTTATAGTGGCATATTTGTGATTCCTAAATTATTTATTTTTTAAACTAATTTAACTTACATAAGTTTGGTTTTACTTGATGTGATGCACACAAGCATATTCACATCAAAAGGTCGGTGTTCTCTGCAAAGGTAAACTGCTACTGCATCCCCAATGCAGTAGCAGTTTACCTTTGCCCAACATTGGATCATAGCACATAACCATTATGGCCATACTGCAGCAATAGGCTGCAGACTATGATCAATACTCATCTTTACATTGCCATTCAAACAGAACAGGCAGAGGACATGAGAGAATAAATGGGTCACTGCATGTGTAGAATATCTCATAACACATAGAGCTAGATGTGTTGTATTCTTAATGGTCATGTGAGGCCCATGTGTCCGTACGTGGAGGATATGCGTTTGGGCTGCTGCACGCGACTTGACACACACCACGAGTCGTGACCAGCTGAGACGTTATTTAAGCATAACGTGAAGACGGAGTTAGCAGTGTGAAAACAAACAAGTACGAACACACACATACACACACACATACACATACACAACATTGGCGTGAGCAGACAGTGTGTGTATCAATGGAGAAACTCACATCCTCGAAGAGAGATCCAACGTTGGCTGTCACCAGCAGTATTCCTGTGCCTTGCGCTGCTGTCAGCTTCCCTGCCATAATTCTCTCTCGCAGGTGGGTCGAGGACTCGTACGGCGGACTTTAAGGAGCGGAAGAAAAACAAAACCAAAAGCCCGGCGAATGTCTCACGAAACTGGTTATAAAACTGGTAAATTGCTACTGAAGCCGGGGTTGAGGTGGCTCGGCTGGAGCATATTTTTCAGCAGTGGCCGTGCATCTACTAGGAGTTGCTTTGCAGAGGGTCCGTTGGCGGCGGCGGTTAGCGTGCGGCTTCTCGTGCTACTTTTTCACGTTCAGGGCCATCGTAAAAGTTTCCGTTTTAATCCACGGTGAGTGTCCGAGGGCTCTGGTTCATTTCAGAGACGAGTGTTTCCCTAGCTTTTGTACAGTGTAAAAGTCTCCCTCCGAAAGCAGGACTCGCTGCCAGGACCATTGCCTTCACTGTTTGGAGAGGATAGGCTGGAGTCCTTCACTGCTCTGACGTCACCGTGCCAATGGAAACACGGGGCTGTCTTAAAGGGCCCGCGCACCGTAAACACAACAGCGCTGTCCATAACGTCTCGGCGTCCATTATCGGACACAACTGGGCTGCCCCATGGTGAGCGTTTTGTCTTTTATGTCCAGTCTGTCCAACCATGTCCGCAATCGCAGCTTAACTTCGTTTTATCCCTTATTTTGATTGCAGATTCTAAATGGACTGATGCAGACGACGTCAACAATCCTTGTCATTCACTCCACTCCAACTAATGGGTTTGTTTTCAGTTAGTGGACAAGCTGTTTTAAAAGTCAGCAATTTAGCATGCATATCCTGAGGGAGTGTTCTGGTCTCTTAGAGGTCTAATGCAAGTATTAAAGATGCATTAGACTACACTTTTTATATTGGTAATGAATTCAATTAGTCTCTGTAATGTATTGCATCTTTTATAGAGTTTATAGTGCTGCTGAGCCCAACACTTCAGGCTACAGCTCTTTGCAATTTACAGCCGTTTTCACCTCACAGTTTTTGGTGTTTAGGATCCACAAATAAAAGCAGTAATGGTTTAGTGCAGTCATCCTCTTAGCCCACAAGCTCAATCAAATAACATCACCTGCCCAGTGAGAGATGGTTGATGAAGAAAGTTTAACATGTAGCAAGTTAAAGAGACCACATTGCTCTGTTTTTGATGATTGTGTGAGTAATGCATAGCTTGCTTTGGAATCGTTCTGCCCCCCAGTGGTCAAAAACCCATCAATGCAACTTTAAAAGGTAGCAGTTGTCATTTTCTGTATGTTGTCGTCCACCGCATAGCGTTACGTAAAATGTTGTTTGTGTTAGACGGGGAAGTTGTGGGTGTTTGTGTGCAAAGTCTGCTGTTTATTTGGATCAGTGTGGAAAATGTAAGACATTTTTGAGCTTATGGCCCTTTGCTTCTCTTGCACCCTACAGGTAGTTCCTCTCGGTTCACAGTTTGTGACTTACATGCCTGAACTCATGTTTTACTATGTGAACTGCTTGTCTGCGCTGACAGGAAGCTGCATCGTTGTGGGCGATGTCTCTGCATGCAAAGCACTCAACAATTCCTGCCATAAACATGTAAATCTCACTGTAGTAAATGTAACAATCTCGGAACTAATCTGCTATTAGTCTGACCACGATTTAGCTTCTGGGGTCAATGGCCAATATATCGGGGGTTCCGCTGTTGCCAGTATCCAGAACACGTCACTTACTTTGGTTTCTTAGCCTGCTTGCTTTTTGTGGTTGTAAATAGATAATAGATAGATAGTAAATGCATATATGGCCCTAATTCCATTTTCCCAATTGCAGCAATCCACAGACAGAAGGGAGATGAGAGAGAGAGAGAGAGAGAGAGAGAAATTCTAAACATATTGTGCGCTCCGATAGTGCTACCTTCTTAAGTGATTGCTCTGATTAATAAATGCATTCTCTTATTTTGAAACAGTAGCCTCATGTTGTTATTTAACATTTCTGAGGCTTTTCCATAATTAAATAATAATAAAATCAATAGTTTGTCTTTTTTTCAACCCTGCAATTTTTAACAGCCCCCTCAGTGACTTCGGCTTTGAGTCCAAGAATGGAGTTGCAATTTTAGCGTTTACGACAAGTAGCCAGTTTACATTCAGTTAAGTTAATTTCTAAGCTAATAAAAAGCTAACTCGTCGTCGGTTCTGAGATTGCATGTCAGCCAATGCGTAGCGCTGCCTCTTTTTCGCCCCAAGTGGACTGTCTACCTGCATGGAACCAAAACCCGCTCAAACATGATTAGTCAATACTTACTTGGACTACAAATGGACTACAAGCGGAAACCAGAACGCTTCTGATACCTGCATCTTGTCCTGTTGCATACATATTCTGCATTCATAGACATCTGTTTGTAGAGATGATAAAGAAACGTGGAAATAGTTTATACAAACAAAAGCCAGTTGTTCAATCTTAAAGCAACATGGTGTGTTTTATTTTAATTTTTATGGATACGTCATCATCATATCACACCTCTGAGTTGCCTTGAGAAGAACCTCAGTGATCAAGTAGATGCCTAAGCACAGACAGTTATCACACTAGTCCATGTAACTGTGCTCAATCAGCAGTTGGCAGACTAAAATGGCACACATGTCTTAACATGTTGTTCTCCAGAAGCTAGACGGTAATTGCCCTTTCCATTGCGTATGTGATCCTTGCATAGACCTAGACATCCTTTGCCAAAAGTGGACACGCAGTCTTTGATCTAAAGCTTTCCTATTTGGGTTTTGGCGGGAAGATTTTGGAGAATTTCCTAATAAAAGGCTGGAAATAAATCAGTGTGCATGACTTGATTTTGCCAAGGGTGCTCAGAGACACAGCCAAGCCAATGAGTAATGGATTAGTGTGAATGGAAATAGATTATATATGTCTTTTCCTGGCTTCACAAAACCTGACAACAAACTGCTCATCCAGCATTAGCTCATCTGTTTACTGCCACAAGTCTTAGGACTGAGCTGGGAAGACACAAGGGAAAATGTACTGTTGAATGCTAGCTCAGGCTGAAGAGTGCACCTGATTGCAGTTCACAGAGGTGAAATAGATTTTGTTCTGTAAAATATGTGTACAATATGAGGTCATACGCAGCTGTTTGAATGCAGTAGGCTGACAGTTGTGGTCAGAAAACATTTCTTGGGGAAGAAAAATGATCAGTGGTGTTGCTTCCTGCCACCTTTTAGCTTCTGAGACCCAACATCTGGCAGAAACACAGCGTGACTCCTCCGTGTCTTTCACAGACCAGCATGTGTTAATTATAGACATTATTTTCACGCGGCATGATGTGATCTCCTCTGATGGTTTTGAGGGAGCCCAGGACCATGAATAGCCCACTTCAGTCAAAGGTAGCTTGAGGTTAGCAGCGTAGGGCACACGTATGCCACGTTGGATAACAGCGCAATGAGCTCCTTTTACTAAGTGGACAGATGAGGTATCAGAATCAGAGTGAGAGCTCACTTTATTGAGAACGTTATATAAATGTTTAGGCCTCTAATGTTGCTCTATTGTATTTTGTGTGAATTTTACTCTATGACCCCTTTCCTAGTGGACAAAAACTCTCACTAACATCTGGCTTTTGTCTTCAGTGGTAAGATTACAATCGGCATTCATTCCCAGGACATATGACTCTGCAGCAGTCGCAGGTATTTATCGGCTCAAGCTCCGATCCGCAGTGATGGAAACATGACACCCGGGTGGACACGCTCATTTTCATCACTTCTCTGGCAATATGCGCTTTGACGCGCGTTGAAGTGAATATATAATAATAAATCAACAGGGATTTGAACAATTATTACAATTTATTGACGTACAAAGCATACAATTAATATGCTCTCCTCAAAGCCACAAGACTCCACAACATTTTTGTACATGTTACCTCGCTGCTCATTGTAAAACACACTTCATTCAAAGAAACAAAATGACACTCGTCAAAACCAATGGGGAAGTAGTCTATCGCCTATTTTGGCAGGTTTTTCCTTTCGTTATAAAAATCCTGCATATACTCCCTAATTTTGGTCCAAAAAGGATTTGTCACCAAATTCAGTGAGCGTTCAGCTGTGCAGAGACGACGGGAGAGATCGGTGGCAATCAACAAATGGCGAAAGGATGGCTCGTCTGTGTGTGTGTGTGTCTGTGTGTCTGTGTGTGTCTGTGTGTGTCTGTCTGTGTCTGTCTGTGTGTGTGCGTTTTAGGAAAGTGGGGGCCTCATCATGCCTCACTAAGAGTCTTTGAAGAGAGCTGAGAGATTATCACCAAAACGAGAGTGCTCACAGCTGTGTCTGGCATGGGGAGAGTGTGTGTGTGTGTGTGTGTGTGTGTGTGTGTGTGTGTGTGTGCGCGTGCGTGCAGAGAGAAGAGAGAGTGTGTGTGTATGTGTGTATGTGTGTGTGTGTGTGCGTGTGTGCGTGCGTGTGTGTGTGGAGAGAGTCTGCCTCTTTGTGACCTCCATGTTGTGATAGTGTGTGCACGAGTGTATGTTTATGCACACCATGTTTGGCCGTGGTGTGTATGTGTGCGCTACAGAACATCTATAATCAGTCATTCAGACATATGAAGAGCATAATGAAAACATTCAAAGGGAAGAAATCAGTTCCAGTGCTATTGTGTGTGTGTGTGTGTGTGTGTGTGTATGTCGGTGTGTACATGTACAGTGCTTTAACAATCCAAACTAGATAATATCGCTCTCATACTCAGCACTATCAGAGTAAACCCCGTTCCATTGGAACTATGTAAACAGTGTGGACTGTTCTGGACCATACTTAGTTCTGACTGACAAATGTTTATCATAAAGTTCACATTTTGTTACCGTATAAGCTGAGTGTAAGTCATGCTCGGCTTGGATGACTGAGAGTTAATAGTTTTGCTCAGGAGGAGGTCGAAAGAAGCCAAAGCTAAAAAAGAAAAACCATTAGCGGTGTCCTTAATAGCCCGAAGAATACGGATGGGAAGGAGAGACAGAGGGTGAGGAAGAGGAGCGAAGGGAAGTTGGTGCCTTGTTACAAATAGAGCTCAGCAAGCCCAGCGGGAAATAACAAATGAACCTAATGTTTAGTGGAGCAGTGCAACCTTTTGGGAAGTACCAGAAAGTGTGTCACACGTGTGTCTTTAACCGAATTTCAAGGAAATCCGCAAAGGAAACTGCAAATAATGCTTGTTTCAATCCTCTAACGTTATGTGATTATTAGGAGTCGGTTCATCATAAAATGCAGTAGGTGGTGCCAATTGTAGTTGGAAAACCATTATACCGTTACAGAATAGGAGGGTGCAACAAGATGACGTCGTGCCAGTCAAAGCTGGGTGGAAATATGACATTCTGTGTGACGCAATGAGGAGACTGTTTTAACTTTTTAATTTTAATGTTATTCGTCTCTTCAGCGTAACAGAAGCTTCAGTGGACGTTGAAGTCACATGCTAAATGTACGTCGTCATATGTTCGCAAATCTGTTTCAATTGCTCTTTTTTGCACTTTCTGCCTTTATCGATATGTAAGCAGAAACTTTCTTTTCCTGATATTTCAAGATTCTTTTTAATTTTCAGAGTTTACTCTCAGGTTTTTTTAAATGCGCAAATTAAAAGGCAGCCAAAGGAAATAAGCGTATTTCCCAAAATGTCACGCTATAGAGTGCTGTAGGAATGAGTCCTAAAATCCAGAAATGAGTCAGCATTTTTGCACTTCCGGTTCCCACGTCTCGAAGTCGATGTTCTTTTTCTTTAAAAGGTTTCTGGTTACCTGCCTGAAATAAGGTCTGTGGTTAATACAAGCTTAAGAGGGTTCAACGTTTTGTTCTATAAAATAAAACCCGCCAGTAAAAACCCAACTTGTGAATTTTGAGGCTTTTACACGTCTTAAAAAAAGACTATTAAGCGTTTGCACAGTGATCGCTAGTCTGCCTTTAGCTTAGCGGTGGTGACGTGAAGTCATGCGACCGTGGTGTTGTTTGTCTGTAGCCTAACGTTGGCTTTTTACAGCTGCCGATTGCATTTGTGCTTCAAAAGTCATAAAAGTGGTGTTCACTTTGAAGATTATCTTGCTGAGCAATGCACGAAAGTATCATAAACTTTGTGTTTGTCACAGAGCTTATTTTATACAATAATGGGAAAATCCCATTGTTGTTTTTTTGTAGAGGGAATTAGCACAACTTCTGGGTTGGCCTACAAAAATACTCATTCCCTCAAAACTATATTTCTCAAAAAACATCAATTCCGAGGCAACTTCATGCCATGTCATCCTGGACTGTGAGATTGTTTCTGCTTAAGCTTGCATGCTGGCACCTTTCTTCCTGCTTATCAAACAGCTTGAGGGGAGAGCCAGTGGAAATGGCCCTAAAAATAACAGGACAAATGTGTGTGTAGCTCTGTGTGCACACAGATAACAACTCAGGTAATGTGTTCCATGAGGGTCAGTAAATACTACACCGTTAGCTGGAGGCAGGATATCCCACAGGGGGAACTTAAGAGGGGGTATTGAAATGTTTGTGTGTGTGTGTGTCTGCTGCTGATAAAGAAGTTCTAAGCACTGGCCAGAAGCCCCTCCTCCTTCACTCGGGGTAATGGAAAAAAATGATGTTGGAATTCCAGACTGCAAGCAAGTATGTGCACTTTGACCCTGATCTCTCCGCTGCTTAAAATCTAAAAATAGGCAAACCTGGCAATAATCAGGCTGTCTCATGCTCTCATGTCTCCGAAGGAGCAGGGATTGGGCCGTGTAATGATGTATTAAGACTCGCTCGACATGAAGTTTTATCTCCAGCCTCACTCAGGAATCAGTCATGTAGACCTGATGTATGTATCCCAAGAGAGACAGCTTTCGAAGCATGGGAAATTAGCATGAGAAAACTGTGTGTGTGTGTGTGTGTGTGTGTGTGTGTGTGTGTGTGTGTGCGTGCGTGCGTGCGTGCGTGCGTGCGTGCGTGCGTGTGTGTCGAGGTTTATCCCTGAGTCACCCCGGGAACTATTTATGTCTGACATATTTCCATACCATTTGAATACAATATTTGCCCACAGCAGGCAAACATTGTATTCAAATGATGGAACATATCAAATTGTTTGAACAAAACTATTACGTGTTTCCTTTAGTGAACAATAATTTGTATTACCCGAGGATGTAGTTCATCCACTGACAGAAACTAAGCCATACAGCTACATCCAGAAGTGCTCGCATGAGTGTGAGGAGACTTGAAACCTCATGTGCATATATGTGTTAGATTCTTGATGTTTCAATAAGGGAGCATGAGTAGATGTTATCTTAACAATGTTCAACAAGGCAATCAAACCTTTTTGTGGAAAAAAACATACCACAGACTATATGGATTTCCAAGTAAAGTGTTTTTTTTGTTGTTGTCTTAAATTATATCTAGAGGGAATCTGTGATTTTTGACCCACAAGGAACATTTTTACAAGGAAAACAACCATTAGGAGTTTCACTGCTGTATTTTCTTGTGTTTAAAAATGTGTTATGTACAACTTAAAATGCAGTTCCCTCTTTTGTTCCCCCTTAAGTAGCCTTAAATCTGCAATAACTGATGTTTTGGCCACTTGGAGGCAGTGGAAACGAGCTCTTAGCACAACATTGATACATGATTCCATTTTAAGTTGATAGGCAAACGTGTTAGCAAGCAATTGTTTATTTAGACATTCAGGAGTTACGCAACATTACCATTCATTTGGAGTCGTGTTTCTTAGCTCTGTTTTGTGTCTCTTTAGCTGCTTAATGCTCCTCTGTCCACCAGCGAGTTGCAAACTGTGTCCGTCTCTGTTCAGAGCTGAGCAGGTGGTGTGACGGTGAGTTTTTAGACCTTTTTTGTTGAAACAGCTGCCTGCTGCCGCCGAAAACGGAAAAGTGGGCCAAGAAGCTAAACAATTAACTGAGACTTGCTATATAAAGCTCTGTAAAGCCAAGGGGAGCTGCAGATTATTCAGGTGATAATTATGTGTATGTTCCCCCCTACAACCAGCCCTTTTATACTGTCACATTGTCATGAGATACATCATTAGAAAATGTTAATTACAGCCTATTTAAAGGTGCTATATGGGAGATTTTGATATTAATATAGCAGCACAACTATGTAAAGCTATAGGGGAGTAATGCCGTCCTGAGCAGAGAATGAAGTCGCTCTCCCTCTGCTTGTGTCGTAATCCGAGTTTCTCTGTTCATTGTTTTGTTATCTTATAATTGCGTTACATGGATTAAGGTTTTGATTTATTAAAGAACGTTAAGAAAGTTCTTTAATGAATGCATGTGAACCCTCAATACTTGCACATCATGTGTTCCCGTGCTTTTCATCACATGAGGATTATGAAAAAACTCTAAATGTCAACCCTGTGAGTTCATTGTGTTACCTTGTGGTAAGGAGATAGAGGAGTGGACATATAGACGTTTCTTCAAATACAGCATGAGACTAACAGGTCCAATTCAGCAGTCAAATATATATCATTTACTTTACATATTGTTAAATAATATGTTCCATTCCTGACTTCCTTGTTTTCATTGAAGGATAGCTAGTTGCTTGAAGAACGGTTGCTGTTCAAGACCGGCGGAACATCCTTTTAAAAAAGGCTGCCGTCCCTGATGCATAATGTGTACACTTTTATTGTTCGTTGCTAAATATGTCTGTCGTTTAGTACAGGTTTAGTGCTGAGCAGGTGGTGTTCAGTTGGTTTTTAGCGTTTTTCTTTTCGTAAACACCTGCCTGCTCCAAGTGGAAACAAAATTCATGAAAGTGATGAAAGTGAACCGAAATAGTTGTTGATTTTAGTAGCTTTAAAAGCTGCACCTACCTATGTTTTTTTTACAATGACTGTTAGTGACATGTCTTGTGTAGTGTAAAAGGGCTCGCTTGAAGTGAGGAACAACGGCGCTCATCACAGTTATTCATCATTTCCTCAGAGTTTTAACTGTGTGAAAGAAGGTCAGCAAAGAGTTATGTTATTTCAAGTTACTTTTGTTGCATCCATCCATGAAGCATATCCCAGTATACGTTAGTGTGCAGTTACTGACATTGTCAACTCTGCTTCTTACATGTAGTTTCATAATTAATCCATATCTTGCCAAATTGAATGCACTACACGTTAATATTATAGGGAAGCTCTATAGCAAAGTGTATATCCAAAAATGACACAAGCCTATTTTCTATCATCACAATTGAAGAAAAACAACAATATTTCATTATATGAGAAATCAAGTTAAAATTACTATCATTTTATGTCCCAACAACAACTCTCAGATCTTCCACTGCCTTTCTTTTAAAAATATCAAAAGTATCTCACAAGAAATGTGGTGATCTTTTTGTTCTACTGCTAGTTATTGCTTTATTACTATAGTTATTTTTCATCTGATCTTGTTTTGTCAAGCACTTTGTGCCGCATCTTTGCATGAGGTGCTATACAAATTAAACACTATATTGTGTTATTATTATAATCATCATCATAAATAGCTATTGTGGAACAAAGCTGGAGAATAAAGTATAAATATATTGAAAGAAAAACAGTTATTTATTTTAGATCATTTGTGTGATTCATGAAGTGCTCATGAAAGAATAAAAAGTGGGCATGCAGGGTCACGATCAGCTGGGGGCTTCGGTTAACCCTGTCATAGTATTTCAGTTGGGTCAGTTCGCAGAGTTAGCCCTTTCTGCTGGACTGTAGCCTTAAATCTCTGTCTTATTTTTTTCAACTCTCTTTTGGCCAGAGTGGATCCCACTGCGATGAAGCCTATTTTGGAGCTCCCACTGGGTGCTTTGTAATATTGCCCCACACTAATTTATCCTCCCCTACCAATTAATTTGGAGCATGTTAATCTACTGGGACAAAGGTCAGTTATTTTCTGAATTAGGCTGCGGATGGCCTCAATAATTTGTAGTTCCAGGGGGACTGAGTGGTAAGACTGGCCCTGCGTCAACTCATGGCTCATACTATTTTCAGAACATTTATATTAGAGCTAAGATAAAGAAAGAAAGAAAACTTGAAAGGTTAAACCTGCGCTGAAAATCGTAGCCACTTGGGGAAACAGACTGTAACTGCCCATCAGCTTTAAAGTAATACGATAAACTTGTTAACAAAACAAAAAGAAAGATTTGCATTTATCATAAGGTTGAGTTTTTTTTCCACCTGATGAATGTAAATCCAATATTCACTCCATTGTATCTCTGTTTTGGTCTCGACAAGCTCCTGAGAGAAATATCTGACTCTTTAGCTGCTAATTGGCTTCACCAGCAAGTTGCTAACTTTGTCTGCCTTTGTCTGCTAACGTTTTATCGTCTTTCAGTTCGTTGTTTTGGATTTTACGGCCCGTAACTTTAAAGGGGACATCTTATGAAAAACCCACCTTTTCAGTGCTTGTGCACATACATGTGAGTATCTGAAGTGCTACCAACCCACAAACTATAAAATATGACAACCCAGTCAGTTTTTTAGTTCCTCCGTCAGAAAACATGGGATTCAACAAAACATTCAGATTTGGTCCCCCTTCCTATGTCACATACAGGCTCATTAGAATACACCGCCCACCATCTGAGTATCTCCACCCACGGCTTGAGAACTACCCGTTGCTTTTTTGGGAGAGGGGCTTAAAGAGACAGGCGCTAAAACGGAGCGTTTCAGACAGGGGGTTTAACGCAGGTATATCCAGACTGACAGTATGAGAAAAATTGAACGCTATTGTTGCTCCCGTATTAGCTGAATGCCAATTGTATGCTAACCCATTTGGCATTACATTTTTGGAGGTAAAAGTATGTTAATATTGTGTTGACAGTTTGCCCACAAGGGGGAACGCAAACTAAACTCTGGCTCTAGAGAGGCCATTTTGCGTTGTTTTTAGGGTCCTGAAGGCCATCGTAGGTTCTCCAACACGCTTGTAAAGAGAAGGATGAACAGAGGGGTTTTCAGTTGGTTGCAATCTTCCACCTTACCGCTACATGGAATCATTGTTGTTTGTGGGGGATTTGTGTTCTTTGCTAGAACATGGCATTGCAACATGGCAGACTCTGTGGAAGAGGATGCTCTCCCTATGTAGATATGAATTGGTCATTTTAAGCTAACGAAAGCAATAGACTGTATCCGACATGGACGTAGTCTCCCTGAGGTCACCCGTAGGGTTCTGAAGAGCCGATGTGAAGCTCAATGTGGGTGGCTCCGGCTGTAGCCATCCTGGCAGTGCCTAGGCTCTGCCTAAATCCTATACACTGGACATTTCAACCAAATATGTAACTGAGCCTCTTCTCTTCTCGTCATCATTTGCAATTCAAATCTCATCTGCCCTTTTATACCTGAATCAAGTGATACCACTCACACACTGATATGAAATGTTAGACCAAAATCCGTCAATCCTGGAACCATCATTTGCCATTACAGGAGGATTGTGTCTGCATTCCTGCCATCTAGTGGTGAGTTACTTAGCTTACACGAACGTTCATCTTTTACTCATTTGCAAAACTTAGTGAGTGACGATAGCAGCTTTGTATCAAAGGCAGGCTTCCTTTTTTCCTTTTTTTTTTTTTTTTTTCAGTAAATAGGTTCTTCTCAGAAATAGTCGTGCGTCACAGGCCTAAGGCTATTCATCTCCAACCAAACACAACAGCCATTTCAGCAACAGCAGCCTATCCAAAAACACAGAGGAGGTTGCCCTGCTGCAGGGCCTAAATGGCCTCTCCCACTATTTCCTCCATTCATTCAAACCATAACTAGCAATATGTCAAGCCAACCACCCGAGTTTCAGACTCCTTGTAATGAGAGGACTGTACTAAATATAAACCGAGAGGATTAGGCCCTTTTTTTTTTTTTTTTTTTTTTTTTTTTTGCTGCCTGTCAAACACAAAGCTCCTGAAGGTGCTGAAAACAGGCCTGTGTGTATCTAGGAAACGGCCGCTGCCAAAATGGGAAACAAACCGCGCTCTGTGCTGCTCTCCAGAGCCTTATGTAAATGTCCCAGCAGAGCGGGGCTTAATTGACATCAACCGGTGGCCCTGGCCAGACTGAAAATGATGAAATTGTTCCACCTTGTGACCAACAGATGTTTTCTTTCAAGATCACAACTGAGCCCCCTTGTCTGACCCGTTTACGGTTTGCGGTTTTGGCAGTCGAGTAATAATAGAGTGTAAACAATTTACCAGAAATGAACATTTTTGTTGAGTAGAAACACACAAACTGGTTAAACAACCCAACTAAACTCGACTGTATGTTGCTTCTTAACCCCCACGTATCCAGAGAGGGAATAATGAAATGAATGGTTGAATCTTCTTTTTAAATACAGGATCATCATGGGAACATGATGATAATAGAAGAAAGACACACAAGGAATACGAATGTGACCCTTGCATTCTTGCTTTCTTCCAGGAGATGGCAGTAGAGATCAATGCTGGTACAGTAAAACATAAATCTAATAAAAAAAAAGAAAAAACATCATCTTGCATAGTGAAGGAGGATGCGGGGAAATAAATGTGTCAGTCTTTCCATCACTGGCATCGGTACGTCACACAAAGTGCTGTAACAGGGACATGACGACCTGTACCGACTATTAAAACACACTTCATAGCCTGTTGTACAGGATGTTAAACTACACTGTTGGCATTATACTTACAGATGGCCACAGTTTGACGTTTGAGGAAATTCTTTTTCAGCACGGACACCTTCATCTTGATAAGACAACGACTTAAGATAATGACTCATGTAAAGACCCTTTCATATTTACTCTGTCGATGTGTATTTATTCTCCATTAAACCTCCGTTCTCTCAATTGATTGTCAGTAAAAGGACCCCTTAAGATAGAGAATACACCCGAAACCCCCTCATGTTTGTCCTTTGCAATAATTATTATATAATAATGATTTGACATAGCCTATTTTCTTTTAGTCTTAGAGATGTGAAAGAACACCACAAGAGAGAAGTATTAGAAAGACTTTAGACATGTATTAGAAAATGTGTGCACCATCTCAACGCAGAATACCCACAAAACAATGCAGTAGACATCAATTCAATTAGCTGCAAGTAACACTGTAAACTGTAATTACAGAACTGTTGGTGCATACAAGGTCTGAATACAATTTTAAATCTGAGTATTTAAAATAATATACGATTCATTAGATTTGAAAGTTTAAGTCATGATCATTTACTGTAAATGATTGACCCCCTGGCAGAGAGCCACGGACCCCACTTTGAGAATCATTGCTCTAAGGTGCTAAAAGTGTCAGGTCTCTGTCTTTCATGCATGAAGACCTGCAACACAGTACAACGTCTTCCAGTAAATCATTGATTGACAGATAAATAGAAACAAAACTGGGCACAAACAAATAGCTAATACAAATGAAATGAAAGCAGAGCAATAGACATCATACAAGTGCAAATACAATGCAACTAAACTACACAAACAATAATGGTGCAGCACATTTTCACTGTAGATTAGCTGGAATATTAACTTCCTATTACATTTTGTTTATATAAAATGTAAAAATGCGACCAAACGTAATAGAAATTCCCTTAGTGACATTCCTTACAATCAGAAATTGTTCATTTCTAAAAAAAAAAAAAAAAGCAAGAAAAAAAGCAATGTCCATTATTAATTTGAACCATTCAGCAAAATTCTTCCAAACCTTGAAGTGCAAATAAAGTCTGCATTCTTGTTTGGATGTCTCCTTTGGTAGAAGAGACCTATTCAGTATATTTCCAAAAAAAGGAGAGACAAAAGAAGATTCCACATTACAGTATATGAAGGAAAGTATCTGCTTAATTTTTTACACTTTCAACAGTAATTATCATCCACGAGTCTCGTTATTTGAAGCGTGACACGGCGTGTCATAACATCTGTGCATCATTTTGTAGTTTCTAAACGTGCTCAATTCAACTCAACTCTATTTGTACGGCACCTTTCATACAAGCATGCAGCCCAATGTGCTTCACATAGCAAAATAAAACAAAAACTCAAAAATTCAATTTCAAATTAAAAACAAAAATTGATTTTGAAAGACTGAAAAGTACAACAATTAAAATAAAAAAAAACCTGTCAATATAAACACTAGATATAAAAGAAATATGTAAAAACCTCTGCTCCCTGCATTTCTAACTGACCACCCGGATTTTCCCATTTTCCATTAATCTTCTCCAATGTTTGAATTGAGATCCCTTTCCCAGAAACTTTATTACTACAGTATATGGAGTATTGGCGTGGTTGGCATACTTTTATACAATATGAAGGCTAAATGTGTGCACAGAGCAAGGTGATCAGTAATAAGAATAATAACAGAGCAGCAATAAAGAGTAGCATAAAGATAAGTCCCTTTAAATAGTGATCAGGAACATACCAGTGTTCTGGTAGACCTTATGTGCAAAGGGGATCAATAGTATGGCAGTATTAGTTATTAGTGGGCTAGTAACATGTCGAGAAGCTACATGACGAGCTGTTCATCCCAGAGACTCAACAAGGGAAACAAAGAACCAAGCACTTTAGAAACCTTTAAAAACATAATTTAGTCCCGCTCGCAGTCGCATTCTTCCCTCAAGCCCTCCCCAACCTTTTCTTTCAACTACCTTTCATGATGTTGGCGAGATGCTACAGGCAAAATCATATTTTTTTGTCATGCACTGGTCAATTTTGAGAGTTTGGGCTACTCAGCTTCCATAACATGTCTTCTTTCACCAGGGGAGAGAAAACATCCACAAATGCATATTTAGGTGTTTATTTTAATAACTTTGTCTATTAGCTCCCCTCCGAGAACCATCACCTTACCGTGGTGGAGGGGTTTGGGTGCTCCTATGAACCTGAGGGCTGTGTTGTCGGGAGCCTAGTGCTCCTGGTAGGGTCTCCCATGGCTAATTGGTCTCAGGCGAGGGGCCAGACAAAGAATGGTTCAAGAACCCCAATGCAACATCAAAAAAGAGGAGGTGTGACCCTGCCCGGAGGAAGCCCGGGGCCCCCGTCTGGAGCCAGGCCTGGAAGGGGGGCCCGTCAACGAGCGCCTGGTGGCCGGGTTTGCCACGGAGCCCGGCCGGGCATAGCCCGAAGAAGCAACGTGGCACCCCCCCCCCTCTCCATCATGTGGGCCTACCACCCGCAGGAAGAACCGTTGGGGTCGGGTACATTGCCAGACGGGTGGCAGTGAAGGTCGGGGACCTCGACGGACCAGACCTGGGCGGCAAAGGCTGGCTCTGGGGACGTGGAACGTCACCTCTCTGTGGGGGAAAGAGCCGGAGCTTGTGCGGGAGGCGGAGCGCTACCAGTTAGATCTGGTTGGGCTCTCCTCTACGCACAGTCTCGGTTCTGGAACCGTACTCCTGGATAGGGGTTGGACCTTATTCTTCTCTGGAGTTGCTCAGGGTGTGAGGCGCCGGGCGGGTGTGGGGATACTCACAAATCCCCGGCTGAGTGCCGTTACGTTGGAGTTCACCCCGGTAGACGAGAGGGTCGCCTCCCTACGCCTACGGGTTATGGGGGGGAAAACTCTGACTGTTGTCTGTGCATATGCACCGAACAGCAGTTCAGAGTATTTGGCCTTCTTGGAGACCCTGAATGGAGTCCTATTGGGGGCTCCAGTAGGGGACTCCATAGTTCTACTGGGAGACTTCAACGCGCACGTGGGCAGCGATGGAGACACCTGGAGAGGCGTGATTGGGAGGAACGGCCTCCCTGATCTCAACCCGAGTGGTTGTTTGTTATTGGACTTCTGTGCTAGACATGGGCTGTCCATAACAAACACCATGTTCGAACATAAGGATGCTCATAAGTGTACATGGTACCAGAGCACCTTAGGCCGAAGATCGATGAACGATTTTGTAATCGTATCATCTGATCTGAGGCCGCATGTTTTGGACACTCGGGTAAAGAGAGGGGCGGAGCTGTCAACTGATCACCATCTGGTGGTGAGTTGGGTCAGGGGGTGGGGGAAGAGTCTGGACAGACCTGGTAAGCCCAAACGGGTAGTGCGGGTGAACTGGGAACGTCTGGAGGAGGCCCATACCCAAGAGACCTTTAACTCACACCTCCGGCGGAGTTTCTCTGGCATCCCTGTGGAGGTTGGGGGCATTGAGCCTGAGTGGTCAATGTTCAAAGCTTCCATTGCTGAAGCTGCGGCGGGAGCCTGCGGCCTCAAGGTCTTAGGTGCCTCAAGGGGCGGTAACCCTCGAACACCGTGGTGGACCGCGGTGGTCAGGGAAGCCGTCCGACTGAAGAAGGAGTCCTTCCGAGATATGTTATCACGGGGGACTCCAGAGGCGGTTGCAAGGTACCGACAGGCCCGAAGGGCAGCGGCCTCGGCCGTGACAGAGGCAAAGCAGCGGGTGTGGGAGGAGTTCGGAGAAGCCATGGAGAAGGACTTTCGGTCGGCACCAAAGTGCTTCTGGCGTACTGTCCGGCACCTCAGGAGGGGGAAGCGGGGAACCATCCAAGCTGTTTACAGCAGGGATGGAACACTGTTGACCTCAACTGAGGAGGTACTCGGGCGGTGGAAGGAGCATTTTGAGGAACTCCTCAATCCGACTAATACGCCCTCTTTGATAGAGGCAGGGCTGGAAGATTATGGGGGATCATCAGCAATTTCCCTGGTGGAAGTCACTGAGGTAGTCAAACAACTCCACAGTGGCAAGGCCCCGGGGATTGATGAGATCCGTCCAGAAATGTTGAAGGCTTTGGGTGTGGAGGGGCTGTCGTGGCTGACACGTCTCTTCAACATTGCGTGGAAGTCGGGAACAGTGCCTAAGGAGTGGCAGACCGGGGTGGTGGTTCCCCTGTATAAAAAGGGGAACCAGAGAGTGTGTGCCAATTACAGGAGTATCACACTGCTCAGCCTCCCGGGTAAAGTCTACTCCAAGGTGCTGGAAAGGAGGGTTCGGCCGATAGTCGAACCTCAGATTGAAGAGGAACAATGCGGATTCTGTTCTGGCCGTGGAACAACGGACCAGCTCTTCACTCTCACAAGGATCCTGGAGGGGGCCTGGGAGTATGCCCATCCGGTTTACATGTGTTTTGTGGACCTGGAGAAAGCGTATGACCGGGTCCCCCGGGAGATACTGTGGGAGGTGCTGCGGGAGTATGGGGTGAGGGGGGCGCTTTTGAGGGCCATCCAATCCCTGTACGCCCAAAGCAAGAGTTGTGTCCGGGTTCTCGGCAGTAAGTCGGACTCGTTCCCGGTGGGTGTTGGCCTCCGCCAGGGCTGCGCTTTGTCACCAATCCTGTTTGTGGTATTCATGGACAGGATATCGAGGCGTAGTCGGGGGGAGGAGGGGTTGCAGTTTGGTGGGCTTGGGATCTCATCGCTGCTCTTTGCAGACGATGTGGTCCTGATGGCATCATCAGCCTGTGACCTTCAGCACTCACTGGATCGGTTCGCAGCCGAGTGTGAAGCGGTTGGAATGAGGATCAGCACCTCAAAATCTGAGGCCATGGTTCTCAGCAGGAAACCGGTGGATTGTCTACTCCGGGTAGGGAATGAGTCCTTACCCCAAGTGAAGGAGTTCAAGTACCTAGGGGTCTTGTTCACGAGTGAGGGGAAAATGGAGTGGGAGATGGGCCGGAGAATCGGAGCAGCGGGCGCGGTATTGCACTCGCTTTACCGCACCGTTGTGACGAAAAGAGAGCTGAGCCAGAAGGCAAAGCTCTCGATCTACTGGTCTATCTTCGTTCCTACTCTCACCTATGGTCATGAAGGTTGGGTCATGACCGAAAGGACGAGATCGCGGGTACAAGCGGCCGAAATGGGTTTTCTCAGAAGGGTGGCTGGCTTCTCCCTTAGAGATAGGGTGAGGAGTTCAGTCATCCGAGAGAAGCTCGGAGTAGAACCGCTGCTCCTTTGCGTAGAAAGGAGCCAGTTGAGGTGGTTCGGGCATCTGGTAAGGATGCCCCCTGGGCGCCTCCCTAGGGAGGTGTTCCAGGCACAGCCAGCTGGGAGGAGACCACGGGGAAGACCCAGGACGAGGTGGAGAGATTATATCTCCACACTGGCCCAGTCAGAGTTGGTCAACGTGGCCCGGGAAAAGGAAGTTTGGGGCCCCCTGCTGGAGCTGTTGCCCCCGCGACCCGACCCCGGATAAGCGGTTGAAGATGGATGGATGGATGTCTATTAGCTCTCTATTAGATTTCTCCTGAACTCACCAAAATCACATTTTATACCTACATTTTCTTTAACGGTTGTTGATTCACGGAGTAAATACAAAGAATATCCAAAATCCTCTCAATTGGCTCACAATTTGACTCTAATATGTAAACAAAATCAAACAACAATTTTGAACCTGGCTTTCGAATTTCAGGAAATTGGAATACAAAAAAAATATTGTCTTTTGACTAGGGGAAGTTTCATAGTGATATGAATTAGATACATTTCTTTACCCTCTGCACGTGCAGTGTCTCCCCTGAATAAACAGCTGTGTGCGTAGCAGTCAGTTACCCCAGAGGTACCACTGGGTGGCAGTGTTGCACTTACTTTGCTTCTTTGGACAATAAGGACCTTATGGTTGTAATTGTAATCCACTGTGCCAGTTTATATTGCTTGTATAACTCAGCCAGCCTAGCATTATCTGGCCTCGTGAGCCAGGACAGATGCAAGTGATGTAATCATGTGATTGTATTGGAAATCATTCACATGTCCGTTAAACACAAATTATTCCTGAGGCACCTACAGTCTCTAGTCTTTAGTGACTTTTGGTTCTAATTTAAACAGCTTTTGAAGGCCGTCCTCTCAAAGTTGCAGGTGGTACCCAGGAGTCACCGTGGAAATGTCTGGCTCATGCCCACACTGACCAGTAGCCCATTATCCAGTCCAGATGAGGGGGCACGATAACATCCTGAGTGACAGGTCTGTGGCAGCTGTGTGGTGAGGGAGGTCCCCCCACCCCAACCCCTCATCTCTGAGTGTCCACTCACAGGGGGAGGCGTTTGTTACTGTGTGACAGCTGTCAGAGCCCCCCTCTCGCCCTCACGCCTTCCTCCAAGCAAAGCTTTCCACATCATTACCTTTCACCATCACCTGCTGTCCCTTCAAACCTGTCAATAAAAGGAGGAATCTCTGCACGTCAAGATTAGTCAGTCCGAGCCATGAAAATCTTCAAATGAAAGGGATAAACAAAGAACTAAAAAAGGAGTGAGCATTAACCATAGCGGGTACCAACGAGACAATGAAAAAAGCAACACCTACAGAAGTTCAAACCTTTTCAACAGGAAATCCAAGAAATAAGATGTCACTCAGCACATACTTATTAGTTTGATTGACAGTTGACATTTTGGAGAGTGGAATGCATAAAAAGACCCAACGATGAGCACTTCGCAGCAACCATCGCGGAGGTGTGCAGTGAAACAAAATAAGTAGGCATGGATCTGTTCTTCTTCTTTCCTACAGAGTTTTTAAGAATACAAACATTTCATTGTAAGATCAACTTTTTATAAAGACTAAAAACGAACACAGTCTTGGCCTGAAGAGTCCAAAGATTTGAGGCAGATGAACTGTATCGATAAGACTTGCGAACAATGAATGGTACTTCCAAACCTGGAGGACAGGACTCCTTCAGGGTCATGATGAACCACACTACAGCACACTACGCTAGCAGCTCGGTGCACAGGGGCCGTGGTGCTTTGCAAGATTACAACAGATTAGAAGATTTGCAACTTTAGCAGGATAAAAATCCAACATTAAAGGGATAATTCGGATGTTTTGAAGTGGGGTCGTATGAGCTACTTATCCATAGTCAGTGTATTGCCTACAGTAGATGGCGGTCGGCACGCCCCCAGTTTGGATAAACAGACAGAGAGCCAGCAGGAAAGCTGAGCAATGTGCTGCTGTGTGTGTGTGTGTGTGTGTGTGTGTGTGTGTGTGTGTGTGTGTGGGTGGGTGGGGCAGCAGCAAAATGTATTTTAGTCACCCAAAAAAAAGGCCCACCTAAAAACATCAATGTCAGCTTGCTTATATTTAGAATATTTCACCGCTTTACCTTGCCGTCAGTCAGCCCTTTCTTCCGACGGGGAACTGAAGCTGTTATCTGTGGTCGCTTCAAAGCCACCAGACTCCATTGACAAAAACAAAAAAGTCATTTAACCTCGCAGAACACGGGAGTCGCTGGCCTCCAGCTGCCTCCATCAGTTTGTTTGTTTCTGTTATTGTGTGACTCTGAACTAACCAAAGTAACGCTTTTTCTCCCATTTCTATTTTTTTTGTTTTGGGAAATAGTGGATATTTTCAGCAGGCTCTAGTGTTATGGCTAGAATCTGAAAGTTAGAAACCGCTGCAGTAGCTTCTAGTTGTCACATCGGCTTTTACCATTCGTACATCTTAAAACTGAAGCTACAAGAAGGCAGGGTCTTCCTTGAGGCCTTATCTAAAGGTTGCACATGTATTAAATTGCATCCATGTGGAGTTCCATGAAATCAAGACATTTGCAGAGAAGATCACTGAGGTGCTGTTGAGGAAGGGTTGAGCTGGCAATTTCAAATGAAGCAGATGTGTTTTTTTTATTACAGGATGAGTCATAAACAAGCCCATTGACACGTCATTCTCCTGCATACACACAGCATGGCTATGTTTCATAACAGAGCTATTCATGGTTGGGCAATATCGGCCTTGGCTTTAATCACAAACAGAATATCTTCCTTTTATTGTCATGCATCCCTAATGTGATGATTACGGCACAGATGGATTTTGTAACATTGGAACCGGTTCACTTAATCTAGATTGGTTGTAATGTCCAGATTATTCTAATGAAGACTCCCAAAATATCTCTTTTAGTAGCTTCAGTCTGAAAGTATCCATATTGTAATTGACTTTCAATGACCTGGTTTTAAAATGGTTTACTCTTCTATTCTGAAGAAGTTAGCAGTGAGACGGATTTTATAAGGGAATAAACGACTCCATCCAAGGCTGTAAATGTTGTGCGGGATTCTTTCCTGTAAACGTACAATGACTGTACTGTTCTTCAGCACTCTTATTATACTGTAAAATGCAGAACAAACTCATATAGTACAGAATAGACTGTGGATCACGGCATGAGTTCCTGATTCAGCACAGCACAGAGGGTCATTTAATCAGATATTAAATCTGCAAATGTTGTGCCTTGCTTCAAAAATAACAAACAAACACATGTCTTTTAACTTGAAGTTAAATTCTTAAATCCACTGCTTCATACCAAGTTAATTTAGGAAACACCCCTGCTGCTCTGTCCACAGCCTACTCCTTCACCCAGAATCCCTCACTCCTTCGTCTTTCCACTTTCATGCCATCACTGTAACTAAGCCGGTTACTTTAAACGTTGTTGTTCTCTACTGTCCCACGAGTAATTTGGGGGAGTTTTTTGGGAGGAATTGGACGTTCTCTTCTCCAACATCCCTGAAAATGGCCCTCCACTTGTACTCTTGGTGACTTCAACATCCTGTGTCCTTCCCCACCTACTCACAAAACTGGCAACCACCTCGACCTCATATCCACCAGAAACTGCTCTTCCTCTAACCTCTCTGTAACCCTGCGTCACATCTCTGATCACTTCTTCATTTCCTACTCTCCCCCTCTCCCAGTCTAACAGACCTAACTTCCTGAATACTGTACCTGTCCGCCGTAACCTTTGCTCCCTCTCTGCCTCCTCTCTTGCCTCAGCCCTGGTCGGATGACTCAGTGCGCGCTGACAGAACAGAACCAGAAGGCGCCGCAGGTTCTGGTCCAGGCTCTTGTCATCTCACGTCTTGACTACTGCAACTCCTTCCTGGCTGGATTCCCTACATGTGCCATCTGACCTCTACAGCTCATCCAACAATCGTATTTCTGTATGTTGCACTTACATTGGTTTGGTTTGTTTGAAGCTATTGTACTGCACTTAAAATCATTTTACCTATTTGAAGCTGATGTACTTGCAAGATTCTTGCTGTTCCTAGTTTTTATCCTCATAATTGTTTGCACTTATCGTAAATTGCTTTGGACAAAGCGTCAGCTAAATGTAATGTAATGTAATAATGAAAGAGCAATCCATGGTGAACTTCTTTTTTATCCATTTCCTCACTCCCCGAGCAGATTTATCATTGACTGTATTCTGAAGAACAGTAAAGATTTTGAAAGTTGTTGATGAATTCTGTCGCCTGTCTGTCGGATGAGTCACAGGTTGAGCTGCTAAATCAGGGAGGAAGTTAATCCAATGATGGCAATGATGACACAGTCCTTCCTGTAGGTACCTCTGTTCTGTTGATTCATGGCCTGCTTTCCACAAAGTCCCTGGCACTATCATCTTACAACACACACACACACCCACACACTCTCATAGGACTTTACTAGAGGCCTGGAAATCTGCATAGTTCCTGCACCACAGATTACTATATTTCCAAGAATGTACTGTATTTCATGTTATGTCAAAGAAAAATAATGGATTCTTCTTCATGCTTTCTGCCAGACATTGTCTGATACAGTTTAAATGGTTGCACAGGTTGTACTATTCGAAATCTAGACTGAATAAAATATCCCCCAATGTTTCCCCTCTCTGCGACAAATGTCAGTTCCAAGAAGCTACTCCAACTCTACTCAAAATAGAAAACTTTTGGAACGAAAAATTCAGCATCTTATCCAAAATACTGACAACCCAGCTGGAGCCAGATTCAAAGCTGATCATACGGGGAATATGAGAGGCAGTTAGTAAACTCACTGCTTCTCAACAACATTTTGTTTCCTGAGGGCTAATAGCAGCAAATGCTGCTTACTTAACTTACTAAACTCAACTTAAATTATGTGAAGTCCCTCCAGTGAAGATGGAGATGATTAGGTTTAAATGATAAACTGCAGCAATTTTTGTTTATTGACCTTAGTTCACAGAAGAGCTATTAAAGTTTAAAATCAGCTGAAAGGAAAAGTCTTTCTTTTGGAGTCACACAAAGCCATATGATTTACGTTATGATTTATGTGTTTTCTGATAAACTGAGCGGTATGTTAACAGGGTCTGGAAAGTAGTAAGGCTGGCAGTCACTGAACTCCAACTCCTGAGTGTGTCTTTGGGGAGCAGCACGCCTTTGCAGTGACCTTTTGTTTTCGGGACGATGGCCGTCGTACTATGGACATTTTTCTGTTGGGGTTTCGGAATAAGGAGCAGTCCCTTGGAGCTCTTTCTTTCCTCTATATATTTGTAAGGACCATCACCTTGAGACTAAAAACAACACACATAAACAAAGGCACACACTGTGAAGCGGTTTTATGTGGGTTCATTTAAAACTCATCTATCAGCTATCAATCTGAGGACGAGAAGCCTCTGGTTACAAAAACAGGGGCAATATTTCTGGGATTCCGGTGTAGCCAGCGGATATCAGAGCCATGACTTCCTTCTCCGTGCGCTGGTCACTGTCCACTGTCCAATCAGTAACTTGAGACGCGAGAATGAAGACGACGTCTACGATTGTCTCACAAGCAGCCAGTTTAAAAGCTAATTGTATGCTAATAAAAAGCCAAATTGTTGTCAGATGATAGCCAAAGGGTTCCGCCTCTTTTGCTCTTCACACAGACTGTTAACCTGCATTCAACCAAAGCCTGCTCAAACCCTTGATTGGTTGATACATTGATACTGCATTGATACTGCTGGGACTACATGCGGAGTATACATACATAAGCAGAACACTTCCGAAACAAAAGTCTTATCCAGTTGTATTCATATGCAGATATCTGTTTATGGAGATTCATATAAACCTAGAGCCACTCAAGGGAAAAATAGCAACAGTAACAGACAAAAGGCTAAATGGCGGCACAGACAGAGGTCATACAGTTGAGGCTTGAGTCTGTGACTGGGTTCACTGGATGTTGTTTGTCTCTTTTTTCCCCCCACCTTGGTTCAACATGCCTTTGTCCCATATAATTCCACTCTGCATGACTCACCGAGCTGGCATCAAGGTAGTCTGGCACTGATTTTGTCCAAAAGGTTACACCATTGTGATTCAGACCCTGAACCGAGCTCGTAATCTCTGACGCATATGGTGTGTGGGTGTGCGGGTGTTTGTGATTGAATGTGCATTCACTTACACATTCTTTGTGTATTGTGGGAGCAGCAGGAGTCTGTGCACCAGGAGGCATTACATTAAGATATTCTATTTCACCTCAGCTGTGGAGGGAAAACATGGGCAATAATTATTTGAGATCTGATATCACATTAAACACAGATTGTGCCAGATTTAATTAGGGGGTAATTAATTGCTGCTCTGATTAAGGGTGCATCGCAGCTACATTCATTGTGGCTGATTCATTTCAACACACGGGGCATACTGTGTAACAGAAAGGTCTTACTGGATGGCTTCAGCAGAGATGCAGTGCAGTGCTCTTTCCTGTCAGAGAGCCATTGATTTCTTCCCTGCTGATTACTCAGTGTGTGTTTGTGTGTATGGGAGTCAGTCATCTCTGAGCTGGAGCTGTCGATGAGATGAGTGGAAAACCTGTCAGAGAGTGAGGTGGCAGTTAGATACCACCACGGGGGAATTGTGAGTGAGAAATATGTTGCCTGTGCTGGTTTTCACCATCCTCCTCCAACCACCACGAAGAGGGCGGTGTAAAAGGAACTGTTTAACGCTCAAGCTAGCTCCTACTCCATTCACGTATTTTACCGTAGAGTTGTTGCTCTTTCTCTGAGAAGCACAAACATTATGGTGTCTTTTTCTGTGCGTATTCTAAGTTAAATGTGCATCTATTTTCATATTGAGATTTCGTCCTGAAATATGATAATCGGCCATAACAAGCACAAATCACCTTAGAATGTATCTTAGCGTCTGTATCTGTATCTTACGTGTTTGATGACCATAATACCTGAAAAGCCAGTGCGCCCATGGATGCAACAGAAATTCAAAGAATAATACCAACAGTAAAAGTTATTTAACGCTCAAAAGTATTTCTCACTATTGCAAAATCACTTCACATACTTTTGTTTCCCTTGCAGTGATATCATATCTGACCTTCATCCAGAGTGACTGTAAACATTCCTAGCATGCACCGGCGGGAACTGAAAACCCCAAACAAACTTGATCTGACGCGCTCAAGCACAAAGCAGCAATTACAGACAAGAATGACGCTTGTTATCGCAAAAAGTACACTTTGCCTTTCCTCTGCCTGGATTCATGTTGATGTTTCACACAAGGGAGAGAGTCCTTGATGCGGCAGTGATACTGAAGCCTCTTTAAAAGCCTGTGTGTTTCACATGGAGAGACAGAGATAATGACCGTGCAGCTATGGGTATGAAAGCACACGTTGGTATTTCCTCCCTCCGGAAACACAGCACGAAATCGAGGCCTGAAACCCTGACTCATCAGCACGCATACTGTAGGGAGCGAGGGGAGAACCAGAACTTGTAATTTGTTCTGCAAATGTATCATTTCTTCAATGTCAGATGTTACCTTAATGAGAGCGTGTGGAACATTTCAAAGGGTTTAACGTGGTCCCTGGTGCTTTTCCAGCTGTGGAACCCAATACGAAGGGAGAGTTGTGGAATGACATGAGCGGCTTCTTTTACCCACTGTGGAGAGGGCGGTGGCGTGTAGAAGACTTTGCGAGCTGTGGTTATTATTCTCCTCTGGAGCTCCAGCTGATGCTGATCTGCCATACAAGGCCAAAGAATGTCAAATATGAGGGAGGGCAGGCAGGGAGTGTATGAAGAAAGCTTGTTCGCTTTCACATCTCAGCAGGACGCACACATTGACTTTACGTTCACATTTGTGAGTTCTCATGGAGGCAAACGCAGACATCCACATGTGCACACGCACACAGAAATATTGAAGAATCAACAGTTCCCAGGCCTCAGAGGTGGAAGCTATGCAAACTCAGCTGCTTTGACTTACAGTAAGCAAGTAAGCTCCTCGGCTTACCCACAACCTCAGTACAGATCTGTTTTCTCTTCTTCCAGAGAGCTGAGCTAAGACCGTTTGCACAGACCCTAAAGCACTGGAGCTAAATTCTCTCTACAATGTCTTATGATGTGATTTTTATCTACAGGAACTATTTGTGTGTGCACCGAAGCTGCAGTCAGACCACGGCCCTTTAGGGGAGGCTGTTCATATCAATACCAATGTCAACTGACTGAGATGTTAAGGAGAACAGTGAATGTGGTGGAAGGGATTGGTCCCCCCCCCATTCATAAAAGCAGAAGAGACAGAAATCAGTTCATTTTAAAAGAATAGCATCACTTGCCGAGGCTAAATACGTTTGCCCAGTATTTTTTTCAACATTGACATATGCCAGTTGTGTGACCAGTTGGAGACCTCTTTGGTAGTGCTGACCTTTGTCCTTAACCGTTTTTTTTTTCATATGAACTCAGGAGGTCATGGCCCGCACGTTGTCCGGAGTTGCCCTTTCACACATGTAGCACACAACAGGAGATTGTCCGTATCAGAAGCGTTCTCACTTACTGGAAATACTCAGTTTGGTTTAGGCGAGGGCGGCGCCTTCAGTAGAGCTTGCAGGAAGCGGGACACGACTCAGATTACCCCTGCGCTCACGTAGCCGGTTTGAAATTTGGTCATAAACACCCAAGTCTCCTGTCGTTCCTTGAATTTTGTCTGACGATTTCAGCGTCGGCCCTTACAGACAGAAGTTCTCGAATCTCGTTGTCTCTCCAGTTAGACATTTCCGTTGGAGTCTTGGTGTAAACGACCGATTCTTCTTCACTCTCAGGTGTTTAATTTCTTCCAGTTTCACGCCAGCCATGATAGCGACGTCATCAACAAACCCATTTACTCGCTGTGAATTCTCCGGACAATAAGCGGTTCTATTCACACATGGGCTCAATCAGACATTACACGGACTTGGTACTAGGGGCTGGCAGGGTAGAGTCTGTTTGATGCCTGGTCCGTATGATTCGGACATTTGCGTTCACACAATCCATTTTTAGATAACCCTGCTCTGCTGAAGTATAAGCTAATGCATATTTGTCGTGGTTTGTAACCATGAGAAGACAGTGGTTTAAGTATTTTCCCTTGAATAAAAGTGTATAGGTCCACAAGTTTATCTCCATACAACACTCACATGTTTCTGGTTGCTGTGATAATTCCTTCTGTCCGTAGGGGCCACAAAGACGAATTAAGTTTTTTTGAGTGTCCATACACTGTTTATTTATTGAGCTGTGGGGGAGGGATAGCAGGACAGAGATGTTTTTATGATAGAAACATAGTGGGAGATAGACACTGGATTTGGTCTCCAGGCTCTCCAGTTATACACTAAATTATGAAAGTGGTCTCAGGAGAAGGACTTCAGATTTACTTCTCAAGGCAGCTGTGACATATTCATACACACACCCATATAGCAATTTGTTTTTTGTTGTGTACTTTCACGCACTAAGCAGATTCACTACGTTACTTTAGTTTAAGTAAGGTCAAAATCAGCAAAAAGCAAAACTTGACTCAAGAGACTTTTTCTTGTTTGATTTTGTTTTGTTGTACATCTTATTGTGTGTGTGTCTGGATTCTGCACCACAAAGTTTGCGGATTGAACTAGTGGCGAAGAGGCATTTTTCATGATCACCACAGGCTGGTGGTGGTGGAATTTATAGAAGTTAAAGTTGCTTTTCTTATTTTCTGACACAAAATAAACCATTTCCTGTTGGCTTTGACGCATCTCTCCAGACGTGACTCGAATAATCCAACATTATAATCCAACGTCATTTAAAAATCCAACAGCTTAATCAGGTCGTTCACATGGACCAAAGTGTAAAGTGTGCGACTGTATTTGATGTTGGATGTGAACAAAAACAGAACATGGACATTCTGAGTGTGAAGATAATGCGGTGATCCGGGCTGTGGCCATTTCCATTTTGGCACCTGTAGCAGCCCAACCCATTACCAAAAGGCGCTAATCCACTGGATCCTGTTAACCACACACACACACACACACTCGCCTCCCTTACTCTCCCCCCCATCCCTTCCGACTTAATTACATTGCAGTCTGTTCAGAGGAGAGAGTTTTGGGAGCCATCCGGGGCTCCAGTAAGCGCCTGTTGTGGTGCTGCAATGTTAATAGTCCTGGATTAGTGAGACAATGGAGGTGGTGCTGGGATCAAGCTGTGAGGAGGCAGGGTTCACAGATGGGATCAGCATAGCTGCAGGGTCGGGCTGTGCACACACACACACACACACACGCACACACACACACACACACGAACACACACGCACACACATGGAGTCAACACAAGTGTGCACAAATCTAGAAAAGCACAGACAGTACATGCACACACTGCTGTCTTGCACATTTACACCAGCGATAAGGATCACATTATCGCAGAGTCCCAGATCAACACATTCCAGCCTCAAGTCTGAACACACATTACATAATCAATTTTTTACAGACATCATCTCCATGACCACGTATCACTTTATCACGTTGCACAATCACAGAGAGACACATTTCCGATTTAAGATCCGTAAACCAGATTCCAATCCCTAATCCGAGTGTACGGTTTGCAGAGGAGAACACGATACGCGTGCGTGTGTGTCTGACTCAATGTGTGTGAGTCGATGATCTTGAAATGTCCTCTTCCATTGTGCCTGATGCTTTTGATGTTGGCAACATGCTGCCATTAGAAATAATAGACAGATAAAGAAGGACCCGAGCAGCCAGAGGGCACAACACATGGACTGGTGGATAACTTTGAAAAGCCAAACAGAAAGAGATACAAGCAGATAAGCGATACAGGCCATACCACCACACGTAAGGAATGTATGTGTGTGTGTGTGGCTGTAGATGGAGAGAATACCAGATGAGACATTGGACATGACAGATGGTGTGAAAGGTTACATATTAAGATATTAACACACCCTGATCAGAGCGTCTGCCAACACCCCCACCCCCATGTACACAACACCCTCCCACGCATTTCTGTTTAATATGTTTCAGCCTGCTACAAAGCTCATATAGCACACAGACACACATGCACACTTCAGAGGAGGTTTGGGGGAAAATAAAAAGTCTGTCCCTGATGTGAACACATAATCAAATGTAGACCTGGGTTAAAATGTATTTACAACTGTTGTGCTGCCCACATTGGGTGGGGTTAGCTTTAGCCCATTACAAAATACCACAAATGGAAGAGTTTAAAAGAGAAAAGGTTGCTCATATTTCTGTGATGATCAGCTCGAATGATATTTAAAGGAAAGTACCGTCAGTGACTTCATCAGTGATGGTGCATGTCTCATGGAACAGATACGCTCCCGTTTGATCAAACGTTTCAGTCCACATGACTCACCCCAGTTATGTGCCTCTGCCCCTCCGACAGCCTGAGTCCACCTCTGCAGAGAATAATAGAAATAAAAGATGTGTCAATAAAAAACACGCCGATTTTTTTTCTCTGTGGAGCCGACGTGAAAAGTATTTTTGTTCACTAAATTGTCAGTCAGTCAGCCTGGTGACGACAGCTTGACTTGTGGACCGACCAGCTGATCGAGCCACATAGTGCCATGACGCTAAAAACACTAAAAAACACTCTTTTATTGGGAACTTTACAACGTGTTTGCAGGCTCAAATACCATTGTCTCTGTAATGAGCCACAAACTGACCCACCCTGCTGTCACTGGGGGAATTGTGTAATAATCAGTATCTTGAAGAAAAAAGTTATTCTGTTAGTTATGACTCCCTTTATTACTCTCTCTGTGTGCCTCATGGCTTACATGGGAGCTGAGCAAACACAGAGGTGTGGTAAGTCTCTTGAATTTCCTGTTCTAAGAACACACTCATGTAACGTTCAAGTGTGTGTTCTTATGTAGATGATGGTGTAACCACACTTGTGTGTCGATTTGGGAGAGGACAAATGGCAAGAAATGGTCACACCGCCATGTTACACATAGTTAGAATTATAACACAGGCAGTGTGGTGGCTCTGTATTTGATGTATTTGCAGTATCTCCGGTTGATTGCAGCACACAATTTTTACAGAGTAAATCCTAGGAGGGGCTTAGACAATAAATTAGACTGTGAGTTATTTTTAATTACTCTGTACAAATTCAGTAATTACAGGGTACAGAGATGCTGAGCCTATATTTCCTATTACATTAGCTATGTCATGAAAATGAGTTCAACTGCATGCAGTAGTGGAAATTCAACAAAGTACATTTAAACATAAAATACACATTTGAGGTAGTTGTACTCCACTTGAGTATTTTGTTTTCACACCACTTTATACAACTCCATCCCAATTCAAAAGAAAACAGTGTACTTTTTACTCCACTATTTCACAGCTTTAGTTACGAGTCACTTTGCAAATTGAGATCATGCATACAAAAGCATATAATATCAATACACATATGATAATATTGTGTGGAATTAATCCAGCACCTCTTAAATACTTTTAAGAGGCTATATATATATATAGCTATGGTTACAGACTCTACACCTCCCTATACTCCTATTTTGTATATTTTAAAGGTACAAAACGCACAATAAACCATGTTATAGATGAATTTGACTGATAGCAAATGTTCTATAGATATTGTGATAATATCATGATCATGACTTATTTGGGCTGAATGAAAATCTGATACTGTGACAGCCATATTCCCAAATAACTTTTTGTAAACATATCAGGGATTAGTCTTAGTCTCTTCGATTAGCCAACTATGTGGTCGTTTTGGTTTTAGTCGTCCAAGATTTCTTTAGTCGATTAGACATTTTTCATGCTTCTTTCATGCTGAATGACCTTTTTACAAGAAACTCACGAGCACACCACTGGTAAACACAATATTTAAAGTGATTTAAAATGATTCTTTGTAGAGAAATCAACTAATAGATTTGTTGACAAAATCTTATGAGTGTTAGTCGACCAAGAACCTTTTTAGTCGAGGACAGCCCTAAAGCATATTTTATATATTTCATTGCAAATGTGGCATTATTACTCCATTTCACCCATTTATGCAGTCTGTCTTACAGTAACATTATTACTGTACCCTGTAAATATCCAATAGATACTCAGGGATTTAAATAATAAACAATGTCATTTATTTAAGACCCTCTTGACAACACAATATTGTTACCCCTTTATTTGCGAACCTCTTGGCTTCTTTCCTTGTACTCTGGTAAGAACTTTATATATATATATATATATACCCCATGTGCACTAAATGAATACAGTGTAAAATGCGGGTGTTACTGTGTCTTCACTTCAAATATGATTCATTACCACTGCATCTCATCTTTTCCCACCTTTTCCAGTCTCCTCACACCGGCTTCTGTCGAACAAAGCAGCCTTAAAGAAAACAAGCCATACACAGACAGATTTACCAAGACACTTTGGAATGGCAAATAGAAAGATTTAACATAACGAAAATGCTTTAGTGGAAGCTTTAAAAGTCATTTGCAGCCTCGTGTCTGTTTGTTTCCATCCGAGGTCAAACATCATTCATGCTTGATCCTCTGTTAACATTTAAGATGCAGCTAACTCTCCATAAATCCAACTTGACCTTTAACTACTCTACTTTTTCATGCTGCATTTCCTCGACAGAATACTTCTTGGTTGATGCAGCTGCCGCAATGGCCTGTTATGCAATCATTACTCAGCCTCGTCGACATTATCCCGTCATATTGTTTTTCCACACGGACGCCACAGACTGTCTCACTTCCTATGGTGACACTGGCACATCGGCGCTTTTGAAACCCTTGAGGATGTTTTGCCTGGCTGTGGCTTTGGTACCAATAGAGCCGTTGGACAATGGAGGAGGTGGTAAACAGGAGGTTGAGAAGGAGAAGAAAGAGAAGGCCAGATGGGACCGAGACAAAAGGCTTTAATAGACCATCTACTGTTAAAACCATTTGGGGAAAAGACAGTGAATCAACACGATGATTCCTACCGGTCCACATCTTTAAGACTAAATTCTCGAGGAGATGCTGAGGAATTGCTCATAATTTCTCCATGCTATATGTCTCTGTGTGAGTGCCCATCCCCCTTTAGTCCCTGCAGTGAGAGCAGGCAGGCTGGTGAAGTTGGGGGCAGGGCGACTCTCTTTCCTTTCAGTCTCCAGAGCCTGCTGACAGCTGCTCGGGGAGGCCTGAGGCTGCTGCTGGCTGCCGGGCAGAACCACAGCCACTTCCTGAGGATTCAGTGAAGAACTCATGCACGCTCACGCCACTACCGAACACAAAACCGGAGCAACCTGAAATAAAGACGGCCTTGACAAAGAGAGTCATAATGTTTACTCAATCTGTCCACCGCTGTTAATATTTGAGGAATCCCTGTGTGGCTGCGCGGGCTTGAAGAGAGACATGACACACAAACAGTTTAAAAGGTTTAAAGTCCATCATAAGTGACAACTGCTTCCTGTCGGGGGCCCAAACTGTGATTACCCAGGTCGCATGGCTTGACCTGTGGGCTGTCATGTAAATTGTCGAGCGAAACCACACCCAGATCCTTGAAAAATGTGTCTGGTCTTTTCCTGGAATTGCGTCGTGCAAGTTTGGGAAAGGCTGTTTATTTGGCAAGCATGAGAAGAGAAATAAAAAAGAAATTACATAATGTGGCTATTGCTAAGGAACATCTTAATGCTGTAATGTGCTTATTCAGAACTAGAATCACTTTGATGGCCAGGGCGAGCGCTTCAGTACTTCTTTTCACCTTCAAGCTGATAATATTTCAAATACGACAATGACCCATATAATGTGTTTATTATCCTTATTACATTGTAAAGGCAGAGATAAAGAGGGAGAGGCTGTTAATGAGAGACTGAGGTGCTCAAACCACAAATTATTATTTTGGATCAGTAAATTGACCCAATTTAAGAAAAATTACTAAATAAAAAAAAAAGCCTGGCCAGCAAACTAAGGCTGTCAATACAGATGACAGGAGTGAGAAATGACTCTGAGGCATCAAGGACAAATGAGAAGACAGCTCTCGCATGACCGGCCCTGGACACGCTCCAAGGACTGTTTTTGAAGCCACCACGCCATTTGCCAACAACTCCAGGGACAGGTGGAACACGTCAAATAAACAAAAAACACGTCAGGCTGGATGCTTTTAATTTTCCACGTGTCTGTAAAGGAAGGAGAACATTTTCACACACAAGCAAAGCAAAAGGCATCCTCTGTGGTAAAGTGGAAACCACATCCGCATGTGTGTGTTTGTGTGTGTAATGCAGGTTTTTCAGAATCAGAATCAGAAATCCTTTATTAGTCCCACAGCGGGGAAATTTACATGGTTACAGCAGAAAGGTAAAAAAGGATACAATAAAAACACACGTGAACACTACAATTACATGTCTAATTAGTCCAAGTGAGGAATATATTGTGCAAAAAGTTCTTTCCTGTTCTTTACTACGGAAGCCCATTTCCACACACAAAAAGTGAAAAGTTAGTCATAATAACGAGTCAATCATTTGACTCACAAATTCTTTAGTCAATCATTAAAAAAAAAAAAAAAAAAAAAAAAATATATATATATATATATATATATATATATAGAACTGGCAAATTGTTAATATTTTGACTTACTGAGTCAAAATTGTGGAATTACAAGTCAAACTTTTGACTTACTAAAGCCCCTTTCCCACTGGACTAAAAACCCACTAACATCTGGTTTTTGTCTTGAGTGGGAAAGGTTACAATCAGTATTACATCCCAAAAGTGAAATAACTCTGCAGTAGTCACAAGTATTTATCGGCTCCAGCTGCGATCGGCAGTGATGGAAACTTGACACCCGGATGGACAAGCTACAGCAATTACATTACATTATATATATATATATATATATATATATATTGTGTTCTGTTCCTTAAGTTAGATAGGAATCTATATAACATGGTGCATCCTTGCATATCATTTTATTTAAAGTTTTAGGATTAACACTATAAAGTAACCAGCGTTACACTAATGGCAGGGGTCAATAGGGTCAAATAGTTGAAAATCTTTGCAGAGTTTTGAGTTTTGCCGGGGATTAACAAATAAAAAAATTTCTCTCGTCACCATGGACCTGCTACAAGGTGACGAGAGAAAATTTTTTACATTTTTCAACTATTTGACCCTAATGCTAATATCTCTTTTACACCAATGAGCAGCTTTGGACCCGGGTTATCTGACCCTTGTTCACCCCTTCTCTTGTCAATTCTAATTTCATAGATGCTATGTGACGCGCATTGAAGTTAATATATAATAGATCAAATCAACAGGGATCAGGACAATTATTACAATTTATTAACATACAAAAAGTACAATTAATATGCTCTCCTCAAAGCCACCAGACTCGCTGATAATTGAAGTACACACTTCGTTCAAACTCGACAAAAACTAAATAAAACACATCAAAGCCGGGACATAACATACATCAGATTGGTCAAATTGTAAAGGACAATACCAAAATTCCATTTTCAGAAATATTTGCAAAGTTCAATCTGATTCAATCAAAAAAATTTATTTTAATAGAAAGGCATACAAGTGTGCTGGCAATGGGAATTTAGCCTATTGCCTATTTTTAGCGTGTTTCCCTGTGTTTAAGAAACCCACATATATGTGCTGATTTTGGTGTGAAAAGGGTAAAAGCGAAGGTTTTGACTTTTTATCTCGTCATTTGGACCAAGCGTGTCGAGATGTTGTCTCATCATGATGACCAACTTTGACAATGTTTCCAGCCATACAGTATCTTGCTGACCTCCAGTCCAACTAGTCTGCTTCACAACACCTTTCTGGAGTAAACTCAAGTTTTAGCTAAGTTCCGGAGGACAAAACCATTAACATCCGCATCATGTTACTCCTTACAGGGGACCACCCAAAGGGCCTAATCTGGGGTAGCAGACATGTCGTCTGAACAATGTCAAGGCAGATTTGCTTTCGTAGCCTTGGCTCTCAGTGCTGTGTGCCTGTTCCTGCGAGCATCCCCACACACAGACAGGCCAGGCTTCTTCCAAAAGTTAATTACGGCCACAGCTTGCATGGAGGCATATCATTAGCAGTAATTGCACACAGCATCATACTGCCATGTGCCTCCTTTTTTTTTGTCCCAGATTTACGCTGCACTGATCCATGAAGGAGTAGTGCACCCCTCCACATGCTGCGAATGGGAACGCGGTGCATGGAGGGCACGGAGTGATGCAACTCCGGACACTAAGTGAGCGAGCATGTGCTCACATCTATCAATCTAATAACCTTTTACTACCAGAAGTGGCACGTATATATGTGGGTTCTTTTAAACAGGGGAAAACCTGCAAAAAATAGGCGATAGACTCTTCTTTTTGTTTTTTTTTCCTGTGTCACATTCCGGCCGGCGCTGAAAGAAGGGTTGTTAAACTGTGAAAATGTTACAGTGGTTTCTTGTTTTTTATTTATTTATATCTGTTAGTTATTCATCCAGAGTTGGTGATTGGTGGAAGAGTGGAAAGAGTTTTATTTTGTTTCCATTGCGTTTGAATGAAGTGTGCTTTACAATGATCATCAAGGTAAAATGACTGTTTCTGTCAAGGGAGTCTGGTGGCTTTGAGGAGAGCATACTAATTGCATAATTTGTACTTTGATAAATTATAAGAAAAAAAAAGGGGCAAAAACCGTGTACACCAGCGCTTCAATCACTGCCGATGTGAGCTGGAGCAGATAAATACCCATGACTACTGCAGAGTCATTTGTCCTGGGAATAAATGCTTATTGTAACCTTTCCCACTGAAGACAAAAGACAGATGTTAGTGGGTTTTTTTGTCCAGTGGAAAAGGGGCTTAAGTCTGGGACTAGGTTTCAAAGAGGGCGGGGTAACAAAGGGGCACATGTGAAAGGATGGTGCAGTTCCATGTAAACTCCAGGAAACACTGGGATTACTGAGAGGCAGAGCATGTTTGTTGTGTAAGCATGTGTATAGGTGTATGTGTTTTCATATCAACAGCGGGGCAGTTGTTCCCTCCTGCCTGGTTGTGGAACTGGTTGGCACACATTGAACCATAAACAGTACGTGTTCAAATCTAAACGCACTTAGACTGTTTTCATCTCTTCGGTCTGTGCAGATTGCTGAGGCCCACTGACATCCACACCTGCATGAAGATGGAGCCTATTATATAATATAATATATATATATAATATCTGGTCTCTGTTACAGCATTACACAAGGTGATCTACGGTGGCCCTGAGAGCTCCATACACCGTATGCAAATAGCAAAAATCCCAAACCATGTTGGTGGAGAACAAACATCTTCAAAATCTCTACAACTCAAATGGTCTGAATTTATGTAACACTTTTCCAATCTTTGCGATCACTCAAAGCGCTTTACAACACATCAGCATTCACAGGCTACTGTACAAGGTGCCACATGCTCATCAGTGATAACCATTCACACGCACACACACAGTTGGCCATTGGGAGTAATTTGGGGTTCAGTATCTTGCCCAAGGACACTTCAACATGCTGACTGCAGAGGCCGGGGATTGAACCACCACCCCTCTGACTGGTGGACGACAACTCCACCTCCACTCCTGAGCCACAGCCGCCCTAACTCAATGCATCATTTAGAAAAGTAGGAAAAGGATTGAACCATTTTGGGTTTTAACATTCTGCTTTATTTAGATATTGTTGCGGAAATCTGCTCTACATCCAGTGGTGGACAGTAACTAAGTACATTTACTCCCAAGCACTGCACTTAAGTACAAGTTTGAGGTACTTGTGCTTTATTTGAGTATTTCCATTTGCTGCTACTTTATACTTCTACTCCACTACACCTCAGAGGCAAATATTGTACTTCACAAAACATAATCAACAAATAATTGATCATGCATTAATATAGGTTAAGATAAAACTGTATTGACCTCGTGGTGAAATGCACAAGTTACACGGAAGTATATAGTAAAAAATAAAAATAAAAAACTACTGGTAAACCTACTTTACCAGCTGCAACATTAACATGAACACATTAATGCGTCAATAAATATAATTCAATAACATATTATATACGTATATTATTCTGAAATGGGCCATTTTGCAGGATAAGGACTTTTACTTTTAAGTACATTTTGATGCTGATACTTTTGCACTTTTACTTAAGTCAATTTCTACACTATTACTACTATTACTAAAGTAAAAGGTCTGAGTAATTCGTCCATACACCTAGCGTACAGAAAGTGCACACAATGTACATACTAATAAATCCCGTATCATGCTTAGTCATGGAGTAACTACGGGAATCACAACCATATCAGGAACTTGAAAGCCTGGGCACGTTTTGTGAAATCTGCATACATGTTGCGTGTTTTTCTTCATTCGACTGTGTTTGATCTATTTGCATGTGTTCGCTTTAGTCGCAGTGCACCGAGCTCTCAGAAAACCACTGGCTCATATTCAAGTTAAAATCATTGTGATGGATGAAGTGTTTTTTTATGCATGCACATTCGGTAATATCCAAACGCTATCGAATAAAAAAGCAATCCGATCTCAGAATCGCAGATAATATTGGCATATGAATACCATCATGCCCATCGTGATTACATTGGAGCAGACATTCTCTCCTTCATAGCCTCCTGGGGGATTCACAGTGGAAGGGGATGTTGGCTCCACTTCAGTGAAAACTGCCCGCAGCATGATAAATCTCCCCACATTGGTCACTGCTGTCCTGCCTGCAGGTCTCCCACCAAATAGTTTCATTATTTCACACGTGCATAAGAGTGTGTGCTTATTTGTGTGTAGCACAGCTAGGTTCACTGGAATACAACGTGGCGGCCTTCCCCCCCCCCGCTTCACCTGCACAGTGTGGCGGATCGACACTAAGCAACGGCCACCGAGCCAAACACGGACTCAGACGGCGAGGACCGGCCTGCGGGAAGACCAGACTTCACACAAAGTAGAAAAACCAACACAGCTGTAATAAACACAGAGGCACGACCAGATGGGTTTATCTAAACTGTAAATCAGAGCTCTATTTACACTGGGCTCACACTGACCTTCAATAAGTGCACGTGTAAATGTGAACCGCAGACAATCGACGCCGAAGCGAAGGAGGAATCTTTTCTAAAGCCGCAGACACGTTGGGATTCAGCTGGGCTTCAGGTCGTCTGTAGTACAGTCTCACGGCCCTTTCCTTCAGGAGGCTGAATTTAAGGTTTTATATGTAACTTATATGTACGCACTAAAATGTCTAATGCTACTAGGCCTACGTTATATATATTATTTGGAGTTTTTTACTTAAATTATCCAAAATGTATCCAACAATTTTCAAAAACCTAAAGTACCTTAATCAAGGTAACGGTCCGTTTCATCCATAATGGCGACGTGTCCCTCTTTGCGCATGCGTTGTGGTTGTCCACCACCGGCTGTAATAAATAGATTTACTTTAAAGCCACGTTTTTCCGATTTTCGTTTGGTTGTTTTTAATTCTATATTTTAAACGGATAAAGGATTTTAGTCATCGGACGTCTGGATCTCAAGTTATCAGAGGAACAAATCCAAGCAAACGTTAGCACCCGAACAGCGTCGGAAAAACACAGATCTTTATTATTTATTTATTTCTTGTTCTGTGTTTTTACTGCTTTTGATCAGGTCGGTTTGTTTTGGAGAGGAGGAGACCTCTGCGGATAAAAAAAACCTGAGAAACCTGAAAAAGTTATCTGAGAAACAAGCTGAGCAAACAGTAACAGTTAGCTCGCAGCCCCTCCGGCCTTCGTCCACCGCACCGTGTCGGAGAAAAGTTCACTGATATTCAAAAGAGACTGTATGAAAATGTGGAGTCCTATCATTATCAATAATTGTCCATATTACAGCCTCACTGACAGCTTCACAGTCACCATTCATTTAGGCCTTCAAAAAACATGGCTACATGCATTCTTACATTCTTAGGAAACTCCTTTTCTATCAGACTTTATTAAATGAATAAATGCCTCATTGTAGGGAAATGTCGCAGCAGAATGTTAAATCACCTAAAAACTGGATCTATTGGTGTATTGAACTCTTCACACTCGTAGCTATAGTAGTAGTAATGGCATTTAACACCCAAACTGGTCCATTTCTAGATTATCTGTTCAATTTGACGCATTATTTATTTCCATTTGCCTCCTGGTTGAATCCATCAGTTTGCTTTAGGGCAGCTTTGGCTCAAGGGAAACAGAGTGGACAGTTATGAAATGTCTGACAGTGGACACAGTCAGGTCAGTGGGATGAAATGAGAGCAGGCGAGTGGGGGAGGGGAGACCTACAGCTGAGCCTCTATAGGAAAATTATCTGATGGGGGGATAGCCAGACGAGGGTCGCCTCACCTTCACCGGCCTATATCCACGGAGCCACACACTCGTGCAAAAGATATACTTAACAACTCCTATTTATGACACAAAAGCTACAAAATCAACAAACATGGCATGGCCACAGCTGAGGAAGAGCCTGGAAGATGGGTGAGGAGGGCAGAGAGGAAGGAAGATACAAGGAGAGCTGTATGGAGAGCCTATCGTACAGGAAACAACATTACGGACTTTATACCCGTTAAGGTTTACTTTATTTGACTTTGAATTTGATCTGTGATCTGAATTTGTAGGGGTACAGAGACAGATTTCTAAAAAAGGATGGTAAAAACTAAAAGCAACAGAGGCTGAGATATCCTGACTTTTATTCTCTAGTACGGGGCAAAATCCTAACACTTTTCCCATAATGCAACTGGGCAACTTTCATTAGACCCCTTCCTGGTAAATGTTCCCTTCTTTAAAACGCCACACCAGCAGTTTACAGGCTTTCAGTTAAAAAGCTGAAATCTAAAAAAAATATTTTGTATAGTGCTCCTCATGGTGATGAGTAAACTGGAGAGTAAAAGGGGCATGTCACCAATTTCATACATGTAGATTCAGGCGATATAACCCTTTAACAAGATCTAACAATCCGAATCATAGGCTATGCCCCCTCCCCTCCCCCCCTTCAGCAATTCATCCATCAAAAACAGCAATCCAAATATGGACAGTGAGAAACTAAGCTACGACAGTAACATCAACGCTTCTGATCATCAATGAAAAAAGTGACCCGTCCACTACAGCACAGGTATTGCTTTATATTTTATTTTATGTACAGTACATGTAAAAAAGAAAACAAAAAAAGTAGCCAATAACATTGACCAACGTGGGCAACAGTAGACAGCCATGTTGCTCATACACGGGAAAATCCTGACGGCCGGTTCCCCTCCCAGGCATACATACGTCGAGACTCTCCCACTCCTCGTTGTGTAAGGCTGCCTGGAAACTAGCCGGGACTTGACAGCAAACAGTCAAACCGCAGATTATCAAACTGGGAGGAGTGCATTACATGCTCCCCTAATAAACGCACTGCTCTCATTGACAATGGATGAGCTAGTAGTTGAGCTAGCCTCGATCTGAACAAAGTGTTCCCAGACAGGCAGGAGGAGACGGGCTGGTTGTGTGCAATCTTCAGTACGTTTTTTTTTTTTTAATACAGACCGGCCTGCGTTTGACAGCCGTGGTCTCTTGCATCCGCTGCCCCCCTCCCCCTATTCCAACAGTGCTGCTTTCAACACAAAGGTCACTAAAGGTCAGCATTGCAGTCTGCTTTTTGCCAAATGACTCAATAACTGCAGGCTCTGACTAGTAGCGAGCTTTTCTTCAACACACTCAGCAGTTGAATTCACAGTATTCTTACAGCATGTTCTTTTGTTTCTTCTCCTCCCAAAGTCACTCATAAAGCTTTAACTGATAATGCATAGGGGGCTATGACACATTTGTTCACCCATGTTTCTCCAGTGGAAATGTTTGGATTTTCTTTCTTTTTTTTTTTTCATACTGCGTGTGGCAGACAAGCTGAGAGAAACGCACCCAAGTCAAATTCGAGAATACAGTGTACACAACCATCCGTGTCTGGTGTCTCCAAAATTGTACAATAAAATAAAATAAAAAAAGTTTTTTTTAAATTTTTTTTTGTATCTCCAAGGCCATGGATAGTCAACCACAAAGACTTCTGAACTCCCCTGCTGCCTATCAGGGCTGTATCTCGCAATAGTGTCTCAGACAGTGAGCTTACAGCAGGCCACCAAGGTACAGATAAAGTGCTTTTTTTTTTTTCTTAAACGTGACGCTTTAAATAATTAAAGTGATGTAAAAATGTTTCTCAGGAAAAATAAAGAGTAGAGGGGGGGGGCGGGGGGGTTGCTGACATGACACAAAAGTTAAAAATGAAATGGAAGAGACACATGATTCTGGAGAGGAATAGAGTTCAGTATAAATACATCCACAAATCCAACTAATGTCGCAGAAGGCTACGAGGATGGAACACTGATACGCTAGAAGAGCTGGAACAGTCACTACTGTGTCTGGATGGAGCTGTTCACATTTTCAAAAGTAAGAGGATTCGTGGTAAGACTTTTTAAACGGTGGTCAAACAGCTCGCGTCCAAGAAGGGGGCGGGGTTGGGGGGTAATCCTTTGAAGATGACACCGGCTTCCTCCGGCCGGGTGAGCTGAACCTCGCAGTGAACACATCAGCGGCGAGGACCGCGATAATGACAGCAGCAGACTGGGAGGTTTGGCGAGATTGTAGTAGAAGGATGGATCATAATAAACCATTACAGATAATAAATACATTTGGGTCCTTGTAGTGTCGTTATTCGGCTCTATTTGAAATATGATTAAATCTACAAAAAAAAAAAAAGAAAAAAGAAAAAGGAATAGTTGGGTTCATAGTAGACCATGAGATGCCTGGCCTTTTTCTTTCTTTTTTTTTTGCTCCCTTATCCAAGTTTCAACAATAATCCACCTTGGCGGCCATTTTTCAACCAGCCTTGTGAGAAAAAAAAAAAACCCGGCATATAAATAGTAGCCGTGGCAACCGCACGTACTCCCTCCTGGGTCTTCATGACACAGTCTGAGTATTCAGGAAAAACCTCGGCGACCTCTCTTCAGTCCTCAGCCTCTACACGAGAGAAAGAGAAGAAAGAGCACAGAGTAAAGACAATGAGCAAACAAGGCCAGTCACATATCCAGTGCAGGGAATTCTTAACAGTGTTCAAGGCTCAGCAGTGGGAGTGATGTGCTACTCAACATGTCATGCCAGTCATCTGAAGATTATGGAGCATAAGTGAACGTCGGCTACTTTGCAGCCTGCCGACTGAGAAAAACGCTTCCTTTATGAGCCCTGGAAAAAGTACCAAACAAAGGCTTGTGTTAACTCCTTACTGTGTATGATCTCAACTACAACCAGCCTCTTCTTGGCTACTGAGCCCATAACAAAGTAAACAGAAGAGTTCGGAGCAGCCTGTCTGTCTCTCTTATCACTCAAAAGACAATATTTAACCTTTGAGTGTGTGTTGAGGACCTGCTGCTTGGCTACACAGGGGGAAAATGCACTAGGAAACCAGGGGAACAAGCTTGACATAGCCACAGTATGACTGCGTGCTTTTAAGACCGTAATACTTTTGAGTTACTTCCTTTGTGGTAAAAGCAGTGCCGTCTATTCGTTGGGACTCGCCAGCTATTCCTGTTGACAGTAAGCAGCACCGTTGTGCCTGCATTAAAGCTGGTATTAATGTCTGTTTTGCTGCTTTTGAACACAGCAACTCCTTCACGACATAAATGTGGACGGTGTCCCTAGGCTGGCACGGCAGGGCTAAATATTTGTTTGGATAAGCAGCCTGGTGCAGGATCATCTTCACTCAGAAAGTTTAACATGAACATCGTCAAATTAACCAAAAAAATTAAAATTAACATTTCAGGATGAGGTTGGGCAATGTGACCTGAAAATGTATTCACAATTCACAGTAGTGACACCTACGGAAGAGGATTAGGGCCACATGAGAACATTTTTATTTTTATTTTAAAGTTTAAAGTCAGAACTCAAAATACATTTTTAAATACACTCAAGTTAAAAGTCAGAATCCTGACTTTAAAACTCAGAACTCACATTTTTCACGTGGCCCGAACTCAAAACACATTTTTCACGATACCCTAATCCTCGCCGGTACCTTTACAAATACACGTGTGTGCCTTCGTCCTTGCAGTGAACGTCTTAACTTCTATGCATTGAGGATTATGACTCGTGCGCCTACCAAAGTGAGGAACATTTTAAATAGATGTGAATAACACCTTTATGGTGTCTCATTCAATCTGCAGGATATTTTAGGGTATGGAATGCCATTAGGCTATCGGGGCTCTACTGTGAGAACATTTTGTGAGCATATGTAACCCTGACTTCTGACACCTGAGCTGGCAAAATACACATTCCCTAAACTCAAATGTTAAATCAAAGCAAAGAGCAGTGTTAAAAACATTCAGGTAGCAGCTTCTCATTTTTTGTCGACACTGATGGTCACAAACTGGGATGGCGGCTGGTCAGATGGGCTGCCGCTTATTAATGTTAATTCAATGAGTAACTTGATAACAGGCCAACATTAAACTCTCTGCAAGCTGGTGTCTGTACTCAGCCAAAGATCATTTGTGAGGGAAGTAACTCCGAATGTTTTTGTAGTTCTAACAACAGAGATACATTTCCTCCAGTAAAAGCGATCCGGTTAATGGCGTCCAAACAGCTACAGGAGTCAGAGTCTCCCAGAGAAACTTTCATTCATATCACATCAACAACAGAAACTGATCAACTTCATCCGTTTTTAATCAGTAGCTCAATATTTGGACGAAGTAGCTTGTGAAAAATGAGGAGAGAGCAGCAGTTACTTCAATGCATCAGATAAACATTAAATCAAAATTCCTAAATCCTCTACTGCTATACATTTATTTGTTTTTACCATGTACACTAAGCTTATTTGGCAAATAATCTTTTGGAATGAAAGAATTAGACTCAAAACAGTTTCTGACTTTTCAGCCTCGACATTTCAACTGACTCTATCGAGTCTTTAAGTTATTCTTAAAATTGAAATGGTAAATGTAAAAAGATTCAATACAGGATTTGAATAGAGTCGGATTCAAAAAGCAGATTTGATGCTGGCTTCAGGTTGGATAACATGCTGTCAAATCTCAACCCCAAGTGCAAAGCCTCAAAAGAAATAGCAGGTTGTCCTTTATTAGGTTCAAAGTACAGCCTAAGTTTCATAACTCTTTAGTCAGTTGCGTCTTAATAAAATGTTCCAATGTTATTTCTTAAAAAGATGTAGGGGCACCTTAACCTTAACAAAATAAAAATATATGTATAGATCATGTGTAATAGACTGCTGTGTGTTTTTTCCCCCTCAGCTGTACATTCTTCATTTTGTACGTCTTTTGTCTGATGGAACAAATTCCAACTGCTTTTTTTTTTTTGTAGCTGCAGCTATTTTTACAACCACATTTAGCTTGCTTTTGCTCTGTCGTGTTTACTGAAGCCGAAGTGTGCACACCAGCAACATGGCGTCTACTTTTAGTGCCAGCTCTCCGATATCTGCCCTGTTGCAATTTTTCCAACATTAGAGTAGTTTTCTCTGAGTTAGTCTGGGCATTAACTCTTAGTTAACCATATAACGGTTTGTTGTTTCACTTTCAGGTGCAGTGAAGGGATGGGCCACAGCCTGTCAGAGGGACGTAATAAATCAAACATACTGACAAATTATAAATTAGGCAAGTGGTTTAGAAATACTCTGCTACAAGGAAAAGTCCTGAATTCAACAGTATTAAGTAAATTAAGTAAAAGTATGAAAGTATTAGCATCAAAATACATTTCAAGCACAAAAAATAAAAGTAGTCATTATGCAGACCGGCCCATTTTAGCATAATATGCTATATTATTGGATTATAATTATTGAGGCATTAAAGTGTTCATCCCTTTAATGTTGCAGCTGCTAAAAGGTGGAGCTGAGATGTAGCAGAGTAGCAGGAAATAGAAATACTCAAGTAAAGCACAATTACCTCAAAAATTGTACAGTACTTGAGTGATGCAATTAGTTACTGTCCAACATTTCAGGTGAGCGATCAATAACGTTGGTTTTGGTCGATTTTCACTTCATTAACCAGCCCCTATTTCAAGTCTTGAAAGCGCAGGGACACATTTATCTAAAGTAGTAGGTGTGATACAACCACAGGTAACGTCGAGCTGTTGTGAACTAACCTACGTGTCACAGTGGGAGAGCAGCGATGTAATCTCTGGGCTCATGTGGCCCACGGCCTTGGCTGCCTCCTGGATGGCTCTCCGGTACATCCCTTTCTTCTTGCGGTTGAAGCGGGACCTGAAGAGCTCCCTGAAGGGCGACAGTTTGGCAACGGAGAGCTGGGAGGTGGTGGGTGAACCGAACCACGCCACCTTCGCCTGGGGCCACTGGGCCTCGCAACTGGCAGTCTCCTGTTTGCGGGTGCCGCTGATGCTGAGGACGCGTGCTGGCCACCAGGGGAAGCCGTGAATCTTTCCCCACACAATGTCGCCCACCGCCACGGCGTGACCCTCTTCCGTAACACATTTAGTCATGCTGCGGGTGTGGAGCCGCACCGTAAGCGGCGGCACTGTCTTGCAGTCTTCCCGTGAGGGTACAGAAGATGAGGTGACGGACAGGTCTTCACCTGGGGCCAGATCGCACAGCTCTGGTGAGGTGCCGTCAGAGCTGAAGGACTTGGACTCATCTAGACTGTCGCTGCTGCAGACTGACAGGCTAGAAGAATCTGCTTTACGCTTACGGAAATTAATGAGAAGGGTGAGGTCGCTGTGGCCACGGTCTGCCTCCTCTCCCGAACTCCCCGACCACAACTCCAGAGAGTTTTTACCTTCCCCCGAGTCTTCAGAGTGGGGGAGGCATGGACCGGGCACCCTGGGGCTTCGTCTCCTGGTGCCTCCTACAAGTTCTGCCTCATACTCCACCACACTCTCTTCACCCTCCGTCTGAGGGGGTCTCAAGTGGATCTTTGGAGAAGGCAAGTCCTGACCCACGGTTGTAAAAGGCCTAGTCAGTTTGAGTTTGGGAATGGACACAGTGAGGCCAGACCTTGTGGCATCTAAAATGTGCCGTTGCTCCTTGGTGGGATCAGAAGGCATCTTGCCATTTTCTCCCACACCATTCTGCACCAGTTGTTTGGGGCAAAATGGCTTGACTGAACCGTGGACTCTCGCAGGGATCTTCATGACCTCCCCCTTGCCCTGTGGAGTGCTGTAGGAGATCTTTATGACAGGACTGTGGGGGATAACGTCACCTCCAGGGAACTTCTCCCCTTCGGCTTCCCCCCTTTTGTCCTTCCTGAGGCGCTTGCTGTCAAGGCTGGTGCCATTTTCACGTCTCTTAGTGTCCTTGGTTGCAACTACATCCTCTTTTCTCAACAGCTTAGAGGGCGTATCCTTTTCATCGGCATCATCGTCGCTCTGTAGTGCGTTCTCTTTTCTAGAAGTCTTAGTGTTGCTCATGCCATCTTTGCTGTCCTCATCACTATTCAGTGTGTTCTTGCACTTTTCACATAGTACCTGCCGTGGCCGCAGACGGATAGTACTCATGGTCATGCGGCCAGGCTCTCGCGTCCGCCTTTTCTTTCTCTTGATTGGTCGCGGAGGGGGCTGAGGTACCCATTGGCTGTAGCTGTGGCGCACCCATAAAGGCTGAGGGAAGGGGGCTCCTTCAAAATAAGGAGGGTAAGGAGTCTGTCCAGCGGGCACTGGTGTGGGTACAGGGCAGGGAAGAGGTGCAGTAGGTATGCTGCTTTCTGGGAGAGTGTTTTCATCCTTTGGTCTGTGTGAAGCCTGGCTGGGAGATTTGGAAACCAGCTCCTCACTCAGAACTTCGGGGACTTCACAAGCCGGTGTAGATATCGGGCATTCCCCGGTTTCTGCTTTGAAATCTGGTAAACAGAATAGCCCAGTCCTAAAATGAAGAAAATAGAAAAAAAGCAACAACAAATGAATAACTGTGTGTCTCATTGAGTTTCATTAGAGTGCTACAGTGAAGGTTATGCAACGCAAGCCAAAACAAACATTCTTGTTACAAATTAAGCAATTTCCTCCACAAGAAGGATACTGTGCTTGTATTTTACTATGTTAGAACATTTAAGGCACTGGGACAGCACAAATCAAATACCTTGCCGTTTCAATTAAGCTAAAAGAGAAAAGAGCACCCAATGCTTTTCAAAGCATTCACTTTAAGGGACCTACCAAAGTAGAAAAACCTATTTTACCATTTTGTTTTACTTTGACTGGACACACTGACTCCACTCTCCCTGTCACCTGTGTGCTGAAAATTCTTTACATGTGGGGGTTGGGGTCCACAAGCAGCCAGGCGGTTATCTGTCCTGCTGCCTTAGGCCACAAATATGGAGCAATAGTATCACTGACTCTCTTTGAGTGATTTTATGTGGGGTTTTTTCGTACTCTAGGACCAGCAAACATGTCCAAAGAAGGCCTAACTGCCAAAGAGTCTTTGAGAGGTGGCTGGCAGGCAACAGTAACATGGCTATGCTGCTTTAGTCAGGAGACAGCAGACAAAGAGACTACAGGATGCCCAGGAACCCCCCCTCCCCAACATCTGACTGAACAAAAACAATCCCATGAATCACTCGGGATTCAGAGATGTAGGGAAGGAGCCAGGAGATTTCAGTTTGTTTTTGCATCCGTGTCTATTCGGGGCTTGTGTGTGGTGAGATTATTAATTAGTGCATGTTTGGGGAGCATGTTTTCCTCCCCAGGAGAAGTAACTGGCAGGCACCTCCGAATAATAGTCTCTCGGTGCAGATTGCTCTCACCTTTTTATATGCGCACCTAAAAGTAGCCGAATATTATCCTTCACAGTGATTGACACTACACACACACACACACACACAGGGCTGCCTGTGACGGGAAACAGGCACCGCTAATTAAGCACAGTACAAGGACGCAAGCCTTTGACCAGCAAGCCATGATTCACTGTAATGTTGCCATTTCACGTTGTGTACAGTGTAACTAGAAGCAGAGATCTGCTTGAATGATAGGCCTATACGATGACATAAAAAAATAACCTGTGGGAGACAATGACAGGAAATGTATTTCCATGAGCTGAAAAGGAAGAAGAAGTCAAATTTTGTCAGTGACAAGGCCTGAAATATGGGCCTATTTAAAGTTATTCCAAGGCCTGCCTTTTCCCATTTGGGCGAGTTATTTTCAGTACAGATTGAGCTCTCACATGAAAAACCATCTAAGCATACTAAGGGGCAAAGCTGGTCAGATTCTGATTCTGCTCATCTATAAATAGTCTAAAGCCAGTGGCTTTTAAGGTGCACAGCACCAGGAGCAACACAAGGCTTATACATGTGACACGCACCAAGAGAGGCAGATAAGACTGATACATGTCAAATGTTTACTTATAAGGGTTTCTCATCCGAACAGTATTGTGTTTTCTGGTTAACTAGCAAGAGTAGGCCTTTTCTTGTCAAGCACAGAGCCTAAGATGGGTCACTGGAACTCTCAGTACCAGGTTTTTTAAGAAAAAGCATTACAGTTTCATCATATCCCACATGTATCTTTAATGCCATTCTCCATTGTTTCTGCAGATCAAAAGTGACTGATTATGGAGAGCCATTTCTCAAAACAGCAACTGTATTTCATTATCTGAACCACTCCAGAACACTAGTACAACAATGCAACACCATGTATGCATGTATAAACACATCAAAACATAAGTTATATACAGAGTACTGCTCAGTCAAGGCCTGCCCTTTTACTCAATACGTTGTAGCTGCTCTGTATTTGATAAGGCTAACAATAAGCTATAGATGAACCCACTGACATTAGCTATTGTTTAAAATAAGTCATTAACAATTGATGTGGATAGGGGCACTGCTATCTTGACAACCAATATTTCACCGTAATAACATAACGTATATGACGATGTCTTTATGAGCTAAAATTAAATCAGTGTGTCACTAGCCGGCCAGTTAGCAGATAGCTACCCTGTCAGCTACAATAACCTACGAGTCTTTTGTATGGAGGCCCAGTTAGCCACCAGCTAACTAGCTAAGAGTTAGCATCAAAGGTAGATTAGCCGTTACCTGAGTTTAGCAAATGAATTCCAAAGATTAACGTATAAAGAGAATACACGAAATGACACTCACTTTTTGTTGCAATCAAGTAATATCCCCGTATAGCTCCTTTCTCGGTAGGTCAGCGTCACCACCAGTGTATCGTTAACTATTTGATCGATAGTGACAGGTACCCGAGAGCCGGCCCGCAGCTCCTCGGCCACAGCCTCCATGTTTCCCGGCGTGAAGTGTCCGGCTCGGCGGTGCTCGATCCCGGCCAAGGGAGCCACGGTCGCGTCGGCTAAAGATCCGTCTCCCCTTCGCTATTGGAGCAGGAGGCTACACCAGGGCATAAAATGACGCCATCACCCCCACCAAGTCAATTACAACAGCACTGCCACCGCTGACATCACGCTCCCTGTGCTAGAGGAGCAAAAATCTCTCAAGACAAGGCCTACCCTCTCTGTCTCACTTTGACTTGTTTGATGCCATTCATTGAGTACGGACTTTTACCTCCGATATGCCTGTTTTTCATAGCGAGATGCTAATGGCGTTTTGTTCCGAATGTATACTTCACGTATAATGGAAATTTGATCAAATATGGATGCATTTTCTAATATGTTGTAAGCGAAATTCGACAAATGTGACCTTAATTTTCATCACACTATATACAACCACCAATCTGAACTACGATTAGTTATACTTTCACAACACCATTAAGTGCTATTTGCTTAAAACGGCTTTAACATTTTAAATCCTTCAATTTGGTACACCACTTGAAGTAAGCCCTAATGCAAATCTACTCACTATTACTGTTAATCGTATTATTTTGCCTATGTCAGCCATAAAAGGTGTGTCAGTCCTAATCTTAAAATACATGATGGGTGAATTGAGGACAGGTTTACCTTTATGTTATCATTTGTAATGTATTCCCCCTATATTCCAACCTCGTTTAATTGACATTGTGTGCTGGTATTTCAGTTTGTTCAGTTTGACACAGGGATGTGTCTGTATGTCTGGTAAGTCAATGTAACATTTCCCAACTGAATAGCTTAATTTCACTCAGTAAATACGTGACAGTCCCATCCTTACTTTGTACATACTTGAATTACTAAATGATAATACAAAAGGTAGGGTAGGGCAAACATGACTAGTTTGTATAATGTAGAATGTCTTGCATAAGAAGTGTAAACAACTTTCCCAGTAACAGCACTGTGGTCTTTATTTTCGTGATATTAGCAATGGTCATTCATAAAGGTCTTGGTCTTAACAGTGCATTTTCAGTATGAACGTAATGCCACAAAACTGTAACCGGCGGTACAATCCCTGTTATTTGTCAATGAAACTCGGCCAGGTATCCCCGGTGAAGATAGTGAAACGATTTCCGAGGTCTCTTCCCTGATTTCTCTTCCTCTCTAGAAGCCGAGCCTGTAGCTTCCTCATCTGTCATTCATAGTGAGGAGAAACAAAACAAAAACAAATTCAGATCAATAACCTATCATTTCAATATGGATGAGTTGTGTGAATAATGAAGTAGAGGTCTGACCTCCTCCACATCTTGCTCTGCACCTGCCATCTGCTCGGTGGCCGTGCCCCTGGGATTCCTGCGTTTCTCCTGCATCTTCTCAACACGGGCACGGATCTGCCGCTCCAGCTCACAGGCTAATCTGGAGGGCCATACAGGTCAAATATCCATATTGAAATACTGAATATTTAATTGCCGAAGTATCACCAGTGGTATTATAGCCTTTAGGTAGATAACTGATTAAAAATGCAAGCCTGTGAGGGAATGTTTTATCCTTAGTTAAGATTTATTCCATCAATGAAAATAGAAAAGGTGTAATATCTAATCTGTTTTTGGGCATAATGTTGCTCAAGAAGAACAAAAGAAACTGCTTATGTGATGTGGTGGGTGTACAGTCTCTCTTTGTCCACTAGGTGTCTCTAGCTTTCCACCTGCAATTGCATGTTTCACCATTGAAGACAATGCAAAATGCAATTTGGTGGATACTTTTAGACCCTGTAGCCCTATGGCTCACGATGTTCTGTATCACTGTTTAAAGTTGTGTGCACCAAATGTCTAAAATATCACAGGTACAATATGCACAGTAGTGTTCACATCAAGTACACTGACGACTGACAAACAAGGCTGCAACTGAATATCAGGAAGATTTCCCCAGTTTTTTGTACATTCAATGTCAAAGCTACCAGTCATACTGATGCAACAAACTAAAAAAAAAATTAAAAAAACATTCCTGGCCAATGCAGCAAGTCTGATTCTGATTCTTATCCTGGCTCAGGTTTCAGGTTGTTGTGTACCACTTTTTTGATCTGGAGTAGACAGTATTTTGGTCACCCATACCCCCTTTTCCACCCAAATTAGCACGTATATGCACAGGAAAACCAGCTCAAAAATAGGCGATAGACTGCTTTTCCATTGTCAGTAGACGAGTATACTTCACATCACGTTCAATGTCCCAGCAGCGGAAGCAGGGTTAATAAACAGGGAAAATGTAGGGGTGGTTACTTCTTCTTTATATCTGTTACTTATTCAGTCAAGGAGCTGGAGCAGATAAATACGCGACTACTGCAGAGTCATTTGTCCTGAGAATGAATGCCGATTGTAACCTTTCCCACTAAAGACAAAAGCCAGATGCTAGTGGGTGTTAGTGGTTTTTTTTTTGGGTCATGTGGTAAAGGAGCTCCAGAGTTCCCATTTACCTGGTCTCCTCACACTCCATGATGGACAAGCCGGGCGTCTGACCAGTATTACTGCTGTCCTCCACACCGGGTTTTGAATCCGTTTCTGCTTCCTGTAACAGAGACGGGGAATGTTTATTATCGTGTACACCAGTATTTGGTTCTACAGTGCAGAGCTCGTGTACATATAGGATAATACAGCTGTTGTGAAACATCCTACAAACACAGCCTACAGCTGCATCACAGCCTCATTGTATCAAATTAGCCAAAAGCGTTGGTTTTTACTATATTTTCCAGTGAATATTTACACTAATGTTGCTGGTTGAACGCGAACATCAAACGTTACACTTCAGCTGTATGCATGGAAATGCAGCTGACTGTCAAATTTCTCAAAAGCATCCATCTGCAGTACAGTTAGTGCCTGCCTGCATGTATACATCAGCTTTGACAGCTGTATGTTGCTGCTGTACGATCACTGACGAAGCAAAACGGCATCACAAGCACTGCCATCTGTTGCTGCCTTCAACAGCACCATCCTCAATACCATCATTAGGCACCACCGACACCGACTCCGGCAGCGCTTTTACCTGCAAACTCATTCACGAACGTCAACATTTTGTTTTTTAGCATATTTATTGTTACAGTCCTCCACCCAATAAGATAGAGGTGGTGCTCTGCCGACCCCTTGTGGTTGGCAGGTGGAAATTTAGGCGATTTATTCGACACATACCTCTTGGTTTCTTTGTTCGGCATGCTTCTTCTGCACTGGCATTTTCTTCTCCTGTGTGTTCTTGGCTTGTGTACGCCACTTCTTAAGAGCGTCTTGGCTCCTATGGGAGAGCCAGATACCAAAGCACTGTGACAGATATACGGCAATGAAAATGCTTCTTGGTATGTTGTTTCTAAATGGTTGTAAAGGGGTCTGTGAACAATGATTATTCTTTCCGTCTTTACATTGTTGACATAGTATGGACTCCCTACTATTGGTAACTTGGGCAAATGCCAATTACACACAATATAGCCCTGCTTCATTATGAAACCACATTATCTTTGGCGTTACCTCGCCTGAATATCCTGTGCAATTCATCCGAAGTAATTTAATGGGCAAAATGTAGTGTAGGAAGATGGTAAACAGGGTATATTGTAATACTGACCTCAAGCTCTTTAGAGTAGAAATCAACTTACTTTTTTCTCTGCTCGAGAATAGCTTGTCTCTCCTTCAGTTCTTTCATTGCAGCCTGTCTCCTTTCTTCTGGCCTCTTCCGATGCGGAGAGTCAAACAGGGGAAGCTCGGGAATTATGCTGGCCTTGGCGGTTGCCTTTTTTCTGACAAATAAATTGAAACAAAATGCTTTCATTTTTATTGCTCTCCTGAGCGCCGAGTCTCAGTGGAGAGGGCCTGGGAGATTATTTTTTTATTTATTTTTTTATCACTCGGCCTGCTCTGCGAGAATGTCATTAAAAAAGGGTTTTGCTATCCTTTTCCAAGGCACCATGCCATATACAACTCCAAGCCTCAGCACAAAAGTTATCTGCTGAAACAAAACAAATTCACCTCCTCTGTCCTCCCATGAGATAGCCAATGACAGTTTTAAACTTCATTGTGCAATATATCTGAGCAGGTGAAAAAGGATTTATGCCCGACAGATATTTGCTGCCTGGATAGATTGTACCACAACAATGGCAGGAGCAGTTAAATAAGTAATTGTTTTGTTCCTTCCTCGTCCATTAAAACATTATTTCCACAAATCTGGCCTACATTTATCCTTTTTTTATGAATGAATAGTTTGACATTTTGGGAAATATGCTTATTCACTTTCTGGCAGCAATACGAGAGGATCAATAGCACTCACTCTCATACCTGTCCATTAAATATGAAACTAAAGCCGGCAGCCGCTTAGCTTAGCATAAAGACCGGAAACAGCTAGCCAAGCAATGTCTAATAGTCTAATATCTATCGCATTTGTTAAATCTGTTTAAAGACGGAAGTTTAAAAAACGACAATTTGTTCTTTTACATTGGGTTAAATGTGACTATTTCTCGGCCAGAACTACAACTAGCGCAGACACCAGGAAGTTACTGGTCCCAGCCAAGAAATGGTCCCCCACATAACCCCCCATAACATTGTGAATTGCCTGTTTTACACTTCTGTTTTCGTATGAAATAAACAAACAAGATCTGTTAAATTATATAGTGAGCTTCAAAAGCGCGGCTTCGTATTCTATGTACAGAGATATGGGAGTGGTATCAATCTTCTCTTCTTACTCTTGGAAAAAAAGCTAATAGGGCGACTTTCTCCTAAAAAAAATAACGTGGCCATACAACAAAACTGCATTCTCAATTGAGTTTCGTTGGAAACGTGTTTTCTATTGGATTACGGTCGCAGTTTTAAACATTTGTGACGTTAGCCAAGTGTGTGACATAAATTGACTTCGGTACGAAAGATAAAATAAGTCAATGCTGACTTTTGGTTTCACACGGGGTGAAGTCCTGCCTTTGCTAGAACCATCCACCCTGACCTACTCACTACGCGGACTTTCATTAGAAACGTGTTTGCGATACGTCAAAAACAAACGTAATCCAGGTCAATGCAGTTTTGTTGTATGGCAACGTAATTTTTAGGAGGCCAGACTGAATAAGCATATATCCCAAAATGTCAAACTATAAGAGAAGAATAGCAATTCCACCTCACAAATCTCACTCAAGTACCTTTACTTACTTTTTGACAATAGGAAGAAGTAGTGACTTCGGGTTTCTATCACCCTGTGTTATTGAGCCCAGCTCAGCTTTGTCCAGCAGGATCATCTTGTGTTTGAGTTCCCTGAACCTGTGCAGCTCGTCCTCATCCACTGACTCATCCTGCTCCTCCATACTGGACCCCATCAGCTCCGACAGCTGAAGCTTCTCCACCACTGGCAACTCTACCAACGAAACAACAACGGCAGCTACAAGTATAATGTGGGGGCAGCCAACACTGGCAACAATCCTCGCTGGCTACGGCTGGTAGAAGCACATGATGAATAGATAGAATACAAAAGTTATTTTTCAACTGCAGCAAAGATATGCCAGCATTTTACCAACAAATTCACACAACGTTTTACTGAAGTATAAAAATAAGGGGCTGAATGTAACCTTTATCCAAGTGTAGGATAATTAGACTAAATAAACCATGTTATCCCAGCTGAATAAAGCACTGATGACAATGCAGTATGTATATGAAATGGTGTATATCAAAATCTGCAACACTTATACTCTGAGCCAATTAAATGAAAGGAGATTTCCCCCTGGAGAGCTGGAGCCCCGTCTGTGTTAATAACCTTGTAGGAAGGGAGATAAATGGTTTGATTGAGGGGTTTGGCGCAGCTCATTGTGCAGCAGCAGCCTCTCCTGTGGAGGGCTGTCTTGGGCTTCTCACAGTGATTACCTCCAGACAGTGCTAAGTGACAGAGAGCCCCTGTTTAGAGCCCACAGGTTATCGATCACTTTCATCTGGCTAAAAATAATTCAGAGATGTAACGGGGGGCGGGATTGGCACGTGGCGTCTCCAAGGGAACAAAAGTCACACCGGTGAAGTGGTACCAGGGCAAGGAGCTCTTCTTGCGGCCAGCCATACTATCTTTGACAAAAAGAGCATATGGCTGGAACGCACGTACATACAAAACGCCTTGCTGCTGCATGGTTCAAAGTTAAGGTGCCTTTAATTCACCTGGGGGGCTCTTTTTCGTGCTGACTGGCCGCTTAGCCATAGCACTCCTGAGGTACTGGAGGATGCTCTGGAGCCCCTGGTTCACAATGTGTTGTGGAGGGAAAGTGATGGGGCAGTTCCTCAGGTTCAGGCCTTTGAGGGTAATCACGTTCCCTGGGAAGCAAAGGACAAATAAAGAAGAACCTTAGAACTACGTTTACAGGTTACACTTTTCGCATTTATCTGACATTCTTAAACAGATTAATTTACAGTGAGTGCATCTTTTGAGGAATCTTGCATACAGTATATTCCCTTTTCACATTAAAAATCAGTGTTTCCCCGATGCTGTGTTCGGTGGCAAGGACGGGGGGGATGCGGGCTAACTGCTAACTTTTGCTCAGCTTGTTTCTCAGATAACTTCAGATCCAGACGTTTGATGACTAAAACCCTTCATCCGGTTGAGATGTATAGTAAAAAAAAATAAAAGGCCAAGATCTAAGAAGTGTATCATAAAAATATGGCTTCAAACTGGATAAAAAGTCAATTCAGGACAGCTTCTTGCGGACAACCACGAGGGGATACAAAGTCCTTAGAGGCGACCAAATGAAAGAGACAGTTACCTTGATTAAAATGAGAGATTTCTCTAGGTTTGGGATAATGTAAGTACACAACGCAACAACATACATAACGTAGGCTAAGGTATTCCTTCGGTATTTTAATGCTGAGATGTTACATATTTGTCTTTAATGTGCTCTTCATGGAAGCAACAGTGTATTAGCAACAATTTTAGTGAAAACAAGTAAGAGGAAACAAAACATGTGAAACCCTATTGTGTATTATTTCTATTAATAATTATTCATTGCATGTAATCTAGCTCTAAGTTGCTGCCAGTGAGGCTTACTGAAAGTAATGAAACAGTAAGACGGCTTGTCATTTCAAAGAACAGAGACATTAATTGCTGGTAAAGGTGACTGAACTCAACTCACCCAATTCTGCTGGAAGTTCCGAGATGGGGTTTCCTTCCAGAAGTACTGTTTTCAGAGATCTACGTGAGAAAAATCACGGAGTGTTAGATGATTGCAAGTGCTATGTCTTAGTCCTAAACTGAACACACAAGGAAGTTGTACAAAAAAAAACACAGAACAGTACAGAAATAATCTAAATCTAAATACTTTGAAATCATGAATTTGGTTTTCAGAGCATATGCTATTAAACAGAACTCTAAAATACAAAAAAAAATCATATCAGAAAATGTTCTGAAATGGGACAAAGAAACATACTGTACTCTCATGGTGGCCGAGGGATTTTGGAATAAATCAGTATATATTTCAAAGAGCAGTTGCATACCTGCTCAAGCCAATTTCGGCAGGGAGTGATGCAATTTGGTTATTTCTGAGGTCCAGCCACAGAAGGTTGGGCAAGCTGATGAACATTGAATCTGGGATACTGGATAACTGGTTGCCTTCAAGATATAAATACTGAAGATGAAACAATGAGCAGTTAGAATTAATTGAGAATGCAAATGACAAATCATACTGAGATATATAATTGTTGGCCTAATGTTTTACTGGATGCATCACTGATTTCTTGCTTGAAAACCAATGCAGCATATGTAGCTAGGTGGGATGACAAATGCAGTGAAGACAAGACTGACCTTTAGTGTGCTATTTTTCAAAATACTTTCTGCAACATGTTTTAGCTGAGTTCTGCTCAGAGACAACGTCTCTGTTGAATAATATTCTGGGAGCTCCTGTGCCTCTGCATCCTCAGGCAGAATGTGGGGAGTGACAACACAGTTCCCAAAGACGAAACTTAGCTGCAGGTCAGGAACCTCCTCCTCCTCCTTCTTTGGGGAAGACATTGTAGATTTGATGATGAGATGTTTTAGTGTACATAGACCATTGTTTAGGCGCGTTCAAGTGTCTTTCTGCATTGGCATTGTTCACCCCGTGTCTGAAAATGAGGAAGTTCATGTAAGTATGACATTCAATGGTCTTGTCTAAACAGCTGAATTGTTTCACATGGTATTTATTACCTACAAGCAGTGGTGGTATGTAAACTAACTACATTTACTCAAGTACTACTTAAGTACAATGTTGACGTACTTGTACTTTACTTGAGTATTTCCATTTTTTAAACAGCTGCAGCATCAAAGTGATGAACACAAGGCATCAATACAGTCATTTAATATGATTGTGAAATGGACTATTCTGCATAATGAGTAGGTACTTTTTGTATATTTTGATCATAATACTTTTACTTAAGTAATATTTTGAACGCACTCTTAGGACTTCTTCCACCACCGCCCACAAGCAGGCGTTAGCTATTTATTCAGTGCAGCTCACTACCATTTGCTAAGATTAGCAAACAATTCAACTATTACACCGCTGTATTTGCTTACCTGGAATTTGAGTAAACATCTTCGTAGAATGTAAACACGAGTCAGTGTGTTCTTTAATTAAACACTTTATAAAAACCCCAAAAATATGTCACAGTCACATAGTTCTCTGTATACATTCATGGGAAATGTCATGCTAACTAAGATACCGCCTCATCAGTCCGACGTCTCGTAACCATGGCAACGAGGTCAACACAAACTACGGCAACCGTCCACGTGCAAACAAGGCGAACTGCATCCATAACGCATCAACCAGAGATCGTTTTAAAACGTGTTATTACTTCGTAGACGTGAGCAGGTCACATGCCAATGCTATATTGAACAACATTATAGGTAATTTATTATGTGCAGTGTAACAGAGCAAATAACTCTGGTGTGCATATTAAAGACAAAGTGTTAAATCCTTTTTTCCCCCTCAGTGACCGGACACCACCCATCCATCTCCTAATGAGATTGTGGAATAATTCACTGAGGTTTTTGAGCTGGAGGATAGCACCAGCTATATGCTGGTAACAAGCGATGCCCCCCCCCCCCATGTTTGTACTGAGCTATCCTGGCTTCACCTACAGAGGCTGGTCCCTATGTGTTCATATGCATGACAGTCTGTGATACAGGGCTACGTCGTCTACAGTCACTGGCCAGCAACTGTCACACTTCTCTCACAAATGTCAAGTTAGTCAGAATACTTGTGAGTGATTTCCGGTTCTAACTTTCACAATAAAAGTCTCATTGCCATCGTTTACAGTGAAAGTAAAGGAAAGCTGGTGAAACTACACTGGAAAGATTTTTGAAAGATACATTTTTTTTTCGGTTCCACAATTACTTATGTACTCTATATGATAGAGTCCACAGGGGAAAACAGTTATTTATTTAGACATCATACTCATTCGCTTGCATCTATTGTTTGTCAAGACTGTATTTAATCACTGATACATTTATTTTGTATATCAGATTAGTTTGGTCAATCTACATTGACTAAACTGGACTTTGCACTGCAATGTGAATCGTTAAAATGGATTGATCTATTAAATTAATCTATAGTCAACGTTAGTAGGCCACTGAATACTTAGCCTTTGTGAGTTTACTCTGCAGTTTTAATGCGGAGCCACTGCAATACTTTTAGGCTCTTGTTTTTAAGGCAACATTGGATGACTTCCTGTTTTCTTTTAGCTAACCTTGTGTAACTTGATGCAGCTATTACTCCCAGCCCCGACAAAACAGAAGTCTCTCGGTTTGGCTGGCAGGCTACGGAAGACAACTGAACACTACCAGCACCGAGTGATTACGTTATATTAACCTCCAACTGTAATAAACCGAACAGTCTTTCTTTGAAAATATTTTACAGTCCGTCGGTACTTACTACACTTGCTCTCTCCTGGTATAGAGAGACTTTAAGTCGCGGCTCTCACATTTTCGGCAGAATAAATATCGGATAAATTTAAAGCGAAATAACGGACAGTGTTTGGGTGAAATGTATGGTTAGTATTACTGTCTTTTGGGGAGGGTGTCCAACACAGCTGTAGTTTCTCCTCAAGAGGCGAGGAATGCTATCTGAGCATCAATGTTTCACTGGGGCAAGTGGAAGAAGAGGATGGGAGCCAATAGTTCTTCAAAGAGACCAGTTTTCGACGAAAAGGAAGATGGTAAGTGATGGGAAAGAAAAGCACGGTCTCCAAAAAAAAACCCATCGAAAATAACATTACTTTATAAGTAAGAGTTGCGGTTGTGTTCGTCGATATTTGACGTATAGGGTCCCATTTTACTCTTTATCTTTCAAGTTAGCACTAGCCTGTTAAATTGACATAGAGTTGTGCTGTGTTCCCGAAGCTAAGTTGTCAAAGTTTCTACCATGAATTGTTCCCAGAAGAAGACTGTTGCTGTCCACACTGCTCGGAGTTGCTGTGGGAAAGACGGAAGAGGCGTGTGTTGCCAATATATAACAATGGCTGTTTTTGTGTGTTTTCTTTTTTTTTTTTTTTTCTTTGGAAAATGTCGGAGGCTTCGAGTCCAACTTGTACTCTTGCATTAGTAGACTGCGACTCTGTCGGTGTTATCATCCACAGGCGACACTCAAAGAAGCGAAGTCACCTTACATTTGTAGTTTCATCACACACAATAGCGCCCACACGACGTACACTGACAGCATGCAAAGTTTCACGTCAAATGAGCCTCCGTGCAGATACAGTGCGAGGCACAGCGTGCACCACTGCTGCTCGTACTGTGCGAGCAAATACGTCCATGCCCGAATGAACTCTTTGAAATATGGACTATTTGAAGACAGACAGTTAATTGCATAATTAAGACAAGATTAGTGTCATGCATGGAAGTACTGTTAATTCATGATATCTTGTCAGTGTATGGGAAATGAGCTCCTCGGAAGTGCACCCAAATAAACCCAGAACTGAATCTCTGTGATAGTCTGCAGAAATCCAGTGTTGCTACAGAGCGATCATCAATGTGCCGGCCAAGTTACAGGCACTACTTCGATAAATCAGGTCATTTCACGCAGGGATACAGTCATATGGCCTCTGTGTGTTTGTGTTCCTACATACAAGGATAACCTAATTAAGGTTTCAACTTTTAGTCAATAGCCTACAAGTATCCAGCTCTAATTGAGATTACTATCAAAGGGAGGTTTTTTTTTTTTTAACCAGGTTGAAGAATAGGAGTGGCCCTACAGCCTGTGAGAAAGTGGTATGTTCTTCTCACACTGACAGCACTTGATCAGAGCCCACATTGGTCACTGTGTTCAGGCTTAGAGAGATGTTCTTGGACAATTTCTGTTTCTATAGCCATGCGATTAAAAGAGAAAAACCTTGAGGCACAGGGCTGAATGTCTCAAGGCAGAGAGAGAGAGAGAGAGGCAGAGAGAGAGAGAGAGAGGCAGAGAGCGAGAGAGAGAGAGGCAGAGAGAGAGACAGAGAGAGTACCATCTTTATTGGGGAGAGAGAGAGAGACACCCTGATAGAAAGAGACAGAGAGAGAGACAGACAGACAGAGAGAGACATACACAGAGAGAGAGAGACAGAGAGAAAGAGAGAGAGAGAGCGCTCATACCATCTTTATTGGAGAGACACAGAGAAAGACACACAGAGAGAGACACACAGACACAGAGAGATCCCATACCATCTTTATTGTCAGACAGAAGTCAGTTTCCATACCCTCCTATCACCAATATGAGGCAGGTACCAGTTCTGTATGACCTACAAAAAAAAAACTAATAACCACTGTGCAATTTCAATTTCAGTCTGCGGTGTCAAGAACTAGTGCAGTTGCATCATCAGCACCATCTTAGCCGTCTTACCTGCCTTTGTCATAACCACTATCATGCTTCATAGGAGCGTAGGTCCACTCTGTTCTCCAGCAGCACAGATGAATATATTAGTTGTCAACTATTAAATGAAACTGCAACTAGTTTGATAATCGGTTAATAGTTTTGAGTAACCTTTTTAAGGAAAAGAAAGTCAAAATTCCACCTTCTTAAATGTGAAAATGTTACGTAATCTTGGGGATTGCGAAAAACTAATTGACATTTTCCACCATTTTTTGACATTTATTAGACCAAACAACTAATTGGTTAATCGAGGAAATAATCGACAGATTAATCAACAATGAAAGTAATCGTTCGTTGCAGCCCTGCTCTGTTCTTTGATGCAAAGGTTTGTTTGATGTAGGGAAGCACACTTATTTCCGATATGCCAATATTTTCGAACTTATTTTGGCTGATACCGATATGTTCACATGGTTTTTTCCCACCTAATTGTAGAGAACATCAAGACGATGACTGATGACTGTCACGTGTTGATTTCATCGTGCATCCCTCGCTCAATGTCTTTATACAAGCTTGCTACTACAAGGATGCGCTCTAGAGTGTCCCTTTATGCAGCAGCGAAACACTCCACTGCTGAGCACATAGTGAACAGTAGGTGTGGAGTAAAGTGGGTGGAGGGCACACACGCATTAAAAGGAGAAAAGTGACTGTCAATGTAAGTTTGATCACCTTGAACACTTGTGAAGCGCAGATTCAGCGTAGTTTACAGTCCTTGTGAAGCAGCTGCTCCTCTTTTACCGTGTTCATCTGTCAGAGCTGCCTGGCACTGAGAACAGCCTGAGCAAAGCATGGCGCACTGCATTGTGGATTGCTGACTTAGACTCTAGATGTCTCTTGCTGCCTGTCAGGTCTCTTAGAAACAGTATCTCTTGGCTTCTTGGAAAACAGCCTATGGCCTACATTAGTCAGTAATATTAGAGCAGCGTTTGGCTCAAAAGGCTGCAAACATAATCAAGCGGTCAGGTTGATGTCCAAGCGTAGCTGCCAAAAGGTTTTTTTTGGCAGTTAGTTTGATTAGCAAAGGAAGGCTGTGGAATTGATTGAGGTGCACATCCTGCTAGTTTTTGCATTATTTTTTTTTCTCACTGAAACTCTTTGACAAGTGTGTGTGTGTGTGTGTGTGTGTGTGTGTGTGTGTGTG
>CALSCE010009347.1:20525304-20554108 GCA_943593645.1 Bovichtus variegatus
TGTGTGTGTGTGGTGTGTGTGTGTGTGTGTGTGTGTGTGTGTGTGTGTGTGTGTGTGTGTGTGTGTGATTTTTGTTCTCTTAAGACAGAGCCAGGCTAACTTGTTTCTCCATGTTCTGAGTGTTTGCTCTAAGCTATGCTAATCGGCTGCTGGCGGTAGCTTCATATTACTCCTCATCCAACTCTCTGCAAGAAAACCAGTACCCAAAGTGTTGAATTATTCCTTTAAAATGAGGCGATCGATAGGCTGGACCCTTTCAACACCGGTTGTATTTGTTAATGAACTCAAATAAAGACCTAAAGGTATAACATGTCAAATTAAAAACAACTAGACCTACTGTATATACTGTATGTGTTTTGTTGAGTTGTGCACTTATGTTATCCCAAATGTTTCCAACAATTTTCAAACCTAGAAAGATCTGTAATTTTTGGCGACGTATCCCCTTTAAGCATGCGTCAGCCAGAAGCTGTCATAAATTTACTTTTTATCCAGTTTTAAGCCATATTTTTACAATACACTTTTTAGATTTTGGTCGTTTTTAGCTATATCATCGGACGTCTGGATCTTAAGTTGTCAGATAAACAAGCTGAGCAAACGTTAGCAACAGCCAAACAGAGTCAGAAAAACACCAATTATATTTTTACGTGAAACTGCTTTATTCAGTGCTTTACTTTGGAGAGGAGACCTCTGCGGGTAATTTAGCTCCCAGTAAAAACCTCCTAAAAGCTGAACACTGAAGCAATCCTAACTGGGAGAGACTGACTGCAGTGACAATTGCTCCAGCCTCTCAAATGGAACATTTGGACTCTTGGCTGCTGGTCAATGTACAAGCACCAGTGAGCACAAGGCATCATACGTGGGCTTTGGTAACGTTTAGTGGGTGTTGGCGATATTTTTCAAACTTTGAAGACAGAGTCAGTCTTGGAGATGATCATTAATTACAGTCCGAATGTACTCCACAAAGTTGTGAACACAGTCTCACTGAGTGACTCTGTAGTTTAACTATTAACCAGGCTCCAGACAAAGGAGCGCTTCACTCTCTCCAAGTCCTCATCCGAACTTGGCACAGCGGAGAGCTTGTCGCTTTTTGAAAGAGGGCACTTGTTGTGAAAGTGCTAGAGTGTTCAGGAGCGAGTGCAGAATGGACAAATACTGCTTTAATTGAGCACTGGCAAACGTTTGGCGTACTTGTTATTTTTGCTCCGAATGATTTACAAAGTACCTCAAATGTGTGAGTGACTGTGCACGCGGGAGATGCTGTTAATTTGTGTTTAATTGTGTGTCTGTTTTTTTTGTGTTGTCACATTGTTGTTTGCTTTTGATCATCCTTGTTAAGCCAAAGGCAAATTCCCACTTCTGTGGACGATAAACTTCTATTCTCTGTGTAGGCGTGCGTGTGTGTATCTGCCTGAATGTCTGAGTGTGTGCGTGACTGCTCTTCCCGTCAAGGATAAGTGTATGGGGCAATGAAAGCAGATTTGGTTGAGGATAAAGATAGACACAGAGAGATGGCTGATTACTTGCACTGAATACTGAGGCACTCACTTTCTTTCATCTCTGTTACAGACTCTCAATTTCTTTCACTCTCTTTATTCAACTCAACTTCATGGCTGCCTGCAGCTACTGGCCTCTTGCCACAGCAGAGGGCCGCCATAATTGGCCGTAGCAGTAACGCGCAATAGGTGGGGAATACTGCCCTGGTCATATTGCAGTCATCTGATCGCAGAGCGTGCCCACACTTCAGATTGTGGAGTGTTTCCCTCGTAGAAACTTAACGCTTGTAGTGATTTTCAATTTATAGCAACAGTTTATTTTCCACTGTCATCACTGCCTCAAAATAAATGTGTAATGAAGGGTTCAATGATTTGAGGAAAATATAGATTTTCTTTTATGACCTATAATTGATTTACCAACCTCCCAAGTTTTGGAAATCTCATTCTGTTTTCAGAAGTTCAATTGGTATTCAAGATAGTTTACAATGCTACTTCTCCACCATTGAAGAGCTTTTTTCTTAACTCCGCTCTGAGCAAATGAGCAGAACCTCTCGATCGGCTCTAAAGTCGGACTTAAATGTCCCACTTTGCCTATTCTGCTTATCATTTACAAACATTTATAAATGGATATTGAGCATCCAGTGTTGTCAACATTAACTTGGCCGTGATTTAATTGTAAAGTTGCAGCGGATGAATGTGTTGGTATTTGTGTTTATGTGTGCTTGTAGATTTGTCTGTATAATAGTTTTTGTGGTGGTGACTATGTAATGGTGTTGCATGAAAATTAATGTTATTATTGTCTGTTGATTTGTTCTGTGTTTACTTACAAAGAGATTGCAGATGGAAATTAGCTAATAGCTAAATCTGTCATGAATAATCTCTTCTCTTTTTGAGATGAATGTTTTTTTATGCAGGGTCCATGTTTATTAAGCCTACTTTGACAACTACTACTACTAATACTACTACTACCAATAATAATAATAATAATACGTTTTGCCATTGCAGTTTTTTTCTATAAATTAAACTACAAGCCTGTATTTGTGGTCTACATAGCCTAATCACAAACATATTTTGTTCCCCATGTATAAAATCAGATAAAACTAGAATATGCTGCATTTTCTGAAGAAAGGTTGCAGTTGGAAATAGGTGAAATACTGAAGTTGAAGTTGAAGAGTAGGCCACAGCTACTGAAAGAAGCTGAATTGACAGTTGAACAAAAAAAAGTTGAAGAGTAATCACTGTATGATGTTGAATTGTCAATTCAAATGTAAGCCTACAGTTAAAGTTGGCTATCAGTTGAGGCTGTGAGTACTCTTCAATTCCTTTCAGGTTTTAGTGCTGAAAGGAATTGAGCACTCACAGCTTCTGATTTAGTTGAAGTCCAGCGCTGAAAGGAGTTAAAATCCCAGTCGAGGTCTAGCAGATAAATTGATCTGAAAGTGGAAAAACTATTAAAAAAGGGAGACTTAAGGTGACATGAAAAATATTCATGTCACCTTAAGTGTAAGCACTGAAAGCAGTTGAGGTTTATTTTGTTCAAAGGTGAAACCTGAGACTTGAAAGGGTTTGAAGTGTCATTTGAAGTGCAAGCATTACTATGAGTTAAAGTTGAGTAGTTCAGTTTGAGTGTAATCTTTGGAATCATATATAAAGAATAAAAAGATGATGAAAGCAGTTGAAAAGTCAGTTGACATGTTACTCACAGGGTTTTCCTCCAAGGTAAACTTGCCTCGTTTTATATAGAAAATTCAATTAACTCATTGAGCTGACGTTTGTTAAGATACTACAATAAATGTATACTTTTTATTTTTCAATAATATTTAAATTACATTTAAAGTGATCTTACATCTATTCTAACAGCTGCATTGATCACTTATGACGATAATAACGAACTGCTGGTAAGTCAGCTCTGAAAATGTTTTCAGAACTGACCGGCTGCCCCTTCTGCCACCGACAGCTTTGCGTAGGCTCTGTATTTCAGCAGACATTTTGACTTGAAAAGCACAGATCTTACAAATAACATTAATGATGGTTGCGTTCTATTGAATTGTCCAGGTAAGCCATGAAAATGTGACAGCAAGCCAGCATGCATAATACCAAGACCCTGACACTGAAGCAGCTAAATAGAATTGAGCCATTATTCATTTTATTATTTACACACCTGTGCTTTTCCTACTGTGACATGTCGGATCATATTGTAAGGATAGATGACACTTTCTTCCCCAACTGGCTGCTTTTTCATTTTGGAACAAATATTTTCCTCCGCATCACATACAACACCTCAGAGAAGCCGTTGACAAAGCCTCATGTGTACTTTTTGTCGATCTCTCCAGTCTTACGTAACCTTGTTAGCTTCAGGTGATGTGCAGGTGATGACAGTTGTAGCAGCCCTAGTGCCAGAGCGTCTTCAAAGAGATGAGCTCAGCTTGATGCTGAGGTGACAACACAGGGAAGAAAGGTCGCTGTGTGTGTGTGTGTGTGTGTGTGTGTGTGTGTGTGTGTGTGTGTGTGGGTGTGGGTGTGGGTGTGGGTGTGGGTGTGGGTGTGGGTGTGGGTGTGTGTGTGTGTGTGTTGGACTGACAAAACAAGGCATTAAAGACATTTTTCACTATTTTATAGACCAAGCGATTAATTTAAAAAAGAATTGGCAGATGAATCAATAATGAAAATTGTCGTTAATTGCAGCCTCACACTTATAACATAACATATTGTTTCGTCATTCCTTCTTGCTTTTTTTGCCACTGCATTTTCACTTTTTTCCTACGTTTTGGAGAGGTTTATTGTTGACCATAAATCCGCTCGTCTTTGTTATGGGAAATTGATAAGAGAAGCACGTAATAAAGCAGAAAAAAAAAAAACTGTTATCTGTAGGTTAGTTCAATATTTGGCTCTCGGGTCGTGCAGTTCTTTTATGGAGGAATACATCACTGCTTTCAGCCCGCATTCAGTTAATTCCCACTGCTTCGATTACTGAACTAGATTCATGACTGTGCGTGTGTGTGTGTGAGAGTGTGTGTAGTACTTGACTGTTTGTGGGGAGGCCTCTGTGCAGTGAGGTGAGACAAACCCTGGGCTCATGCGTTGAATTTAGCAACCAACCCAGACATTATATCCCACAGAAACCAATTAAAGTTTTCAGATCATTTTAGCATCACTACATTGTTTCTATGTTTAGTAGTCTGACTGGTTCATTGTGTGTGTTTTCTATAAATGTAAAATGGCACCGTCACACATGCGCCAAATTAACATTCGCCTTTAATTCACTTGCATTCTATAGGAGTGAAGGGATGAAAAAACACATTCACATCGCATCGAGTTCAACCTTGGCAGTGGTCATTCACCTGCATTGGCGCGTGTGTGACCGTGCCCTAAGGCAAGGTATAGGTTTGACCTTTTTGGTGAAGTGTTTATTTAGCTTCAGTTCATTAATAAAAGTTACAGAGGGGAATATTGACCATTCCCTAAACCCTCTCAATTACTAGTGGCTCCTCGATTTCAGAAAGCGGTAGACCTTTTACCTGCTGAGAAGACAACTGGCAGATTGAAGCTGACTTCAGCTATATGAATTTGGTGAAAATTCCATATTTGGCTGACATTGAATCACATGAAAACCAAGCTACCTCATTGTATGTACTTGATGACTTTACATGCATCATATTCTTGAAGACTCAGGCTAAAGCTGCATGTCCCAGGCCAGCTTCCTCACCAGTTAATGATCAATGTACGAGACATTGACATTTCAAACACAGTTTAATCCATTTGTTAAACTGTTAAATCTTGTTAAAAAGTAAAAAAAAGCACAACCCTTGAAACAGTGTGCACAGGGCTGTAGTAAGGAAACCCTCTTTGCATAATATAGCGGGTATACACTGCTTTAACATGTGGAGAAACTTTGACGGACCTGCCATTGCTTAGCTGTGATTGAACAATCCCTGTTTGGGGTAGGCGTTTAGCCAATGGTCAATTCCTATGATCTATTGATCTATGATGATGAAAAATAATAAAATCCATAATAGTAGATATAGGTTCTTGACTTCAGAAAAGCAACACAGTTAAATCTACAATCATAAGATCTTCAAAAGCAACTCAAACTGCTAATGCTGACGGCATTTTTGTACTGTGTGACATTAGATTTTTCCAGAAGGCTATTTGTAACTGAGAGAATGGGGTCAGAGAAAGGTGACTCTGTTCTTCACAGTCCTGCAAGAGGACGGGACATGACTGGCGGCCTGTTGGCCAGACTTTTTGATGTCAGACTACCACACCACCCACCCACCCCTGTACTTCTTTATTTAGAGCTTTGAGCTCACTTGTGTTGCCAGAGGGTTTGTCACACTCATTATGATTACATGCACGCACGAAACAAGGTTATTGGGGAGAAATTGGGTTACTGCAGGAAATCAGAGCGTTAACATCCGTGTTACTGTAAAACCTGTGTTTACATGCAATTGGTCAGTAATCTGATTTCTCCCCTACCCGGAACCATATTTTTTAACCAAGGGTTTGGGATTAAAATATTTTTGGAGACTTGGATGCAACACTACAAGTAATAATATTCCCTTTCATCCAGCTGCACAAAGCAATTCTTCCCCTGTCTCAAGTCTCTGTCATGCTCAAGTGTTCTCGTAAAATAAAAACAACCCTGTGTGTACCCTGTACACATGGCTTAATCCCTTACCCCACGGAAGGAAACTGAGTTTGTCATTAACATGACATTTAAGATCTCATATTACTGAAGACATCCAACAGTAACCAGGTTACTTATGCACATGCAAACACAGTGACTCACTGACACACACACACACACACATCCATATTATCATTGTTGAAATGCTCTACAGTGAATGGCCACGCAAATGTGACACTATTAAATCTGACAGAGGCTCCTCCTCTCAAGCTGCCCGTTACACCCCGGGGGAGTGTGTATGCAAACAAACCTGCTTCACTTCGTAGACCAGGGGTCTATAAAAACAGTCACACTGCTACTTACAGGTGTCAAAAGGGATGTGTCTCTTTAAAGCATTTCGGAAAAAATGTATCGTATAACAATGTTGTGCGTTTTGAAACATCATGTGAGCGCACACCTGACTGGTGAACTGAATATACAGCCCCGGTGCTTGTCCTTAATACCTGTGAGGACACGCAGGAGTCAGGTGTATCTGGGCCAGAACACAAAGTGTCCTGCCTGTGCTTCAAGTTGGAGCTGCTGAGGGGAAAGAACTAGGCCACAGTGTCCATTTTCTCTCACCTCAAACACACTCTTAAAGGCAGTGTCATTACTGCCATGCTTCATCTTTAGACAGCCTGACAGCGCTAAAGTATTGTGTCCATAGATATAGAATGAGAGCATAGAAAAGACATTACCAGTTAAATCAACGTAGCATGATGGTCAGAGCGTTGCCATTTTTATGTGTACAGCTGCCAATGTGACTAATGAAGCGGGCTAACTTCCGTAAAAACTAAACCGACTTACGGCAAGTCGCAAACTCAATGAGGTGAGGTTTTGCAGAAACGTTTAAAATGAGCAGTGGAGTGGTAACGTTACGAAGCAAAGAGAGCCAGAGTAAACTAATAAGATTTAACAACTTAATGCTCCGCTCTCTTGCCACAGCGTAGGAAAGCAAATTGCCGTTGCCAGATGAGTGCCGACTTTGCTCGGCTCATTTGGTGGCCAGCGGCTGCACTGGCTCTGACGGCCTCTCTGCATCACCTCACACTGCTCAGGAGAAGGACAAGCTACCTAGCTAACTAGCCAGCCGTTCGTCTCCAGAGCTGCTTCCGCTCTCTTCCCAGCAATCTGTGACCACACTTTACTGCACCACCGCAGTGTGTTGTCACCATAACAACTAACGGCAATCTCCATTTTCTTGACCACCCAAACAATTCATTGTCTGTTCTACTCTCATTCTATTTCTATCGTTTTATCTCTTTCTAATGTTAGAACAAAGCTACAGTGTTTCCTTAATGAAGCTTTTTTTTTTTTTTTGTCTTGCACAATACTGATAATAAAAGTCTTCTTTCCTCTGGTTAATACACACATATAACATACTGTGTGTTTGCATATTAAACTAAAATGATCTTAAAGCGGGATGTTATCGTGAATAATTTGTGGCACATCAGCACCGTCCCGCCTACTGCACTTTTGTGTTCTCTTCATATGAGGACAGCTGGTGTTGGAAGTGTAGATGCATTATTTAGCTTCTGTGCATTTTTCACCTTTTTTGAGAGGCTGAAAATAAAGACTTTTTCCAAACTCAATACCTGAGCAGTAGAACAGGATAGTATAGAACTCTATTTACAGTGTACCATCGCAATCTTTCTTATCTCTAAAAGACTCTTTGTGACTGCTACTTCTTCTCCTATCCCTCTACCGCATTCCCTCCCACCACCTCCCACCAGGCTCTAAATAGATCCTTAATGTATCCCTCTGTGAACAGTCGAAAGGTTACTATGGCATTTTAACCCTGTAGCGTGGTCTATTTCTTCACCGCAGTATGTCACAGCCCAGTGGTTTGTGAAAGGTCCTAGTGGAGATGCACAAGGATGGTGGGAGCTGTGAGGGTTGGGTGTTGTTGACATACAGTTCTTGATTCCAAAGAACGGGTTTGAAATCTATTGGAAGCAGGAAGTTGTCTGCATGCTGTAGGTGGTTATGCATGAGTCGATGCGTGTGTGAAGTGTTAAGATGTGGTAGGAATCCAACGTTTTTCATAAAGCCCCAGAATAAAGCTAGTGCTAGCATGTAAATAAATAAAAAACAAGCATAAAACTGCGAACATTTAAATTGTGCATTGTTGAATAGAGAATTGTGATATTTATATATTTTCTTCACCAAAGATAATTGCAATAATACTTTGTCATTAAAGACAAGTGACCTCAAAAGTAATTGTAATAGAAAGTGTCACAACCAAAGTTGATGCGAACCAGGAACCAGCTTTGGCTGCACCTTCAGCTGTAATGATTATGCAGTGGCTGACCTGGTTCCAGGGTGCTGGTTTGGGCGAGATGACCTTTGAGGAGTCTGTTATGGTTTGGTTGTTTGTTTGTTAGTGGCCCCAAGCGCGGAACACAAGCAAGGATGCAGATGAAGTTTAACAGGTTTATTGCAACGTGACTGTAGATGGTGATGGGTTGAAGAGAAGGGATGACTGGAGACGGCAGACGGGAGAGGAGCTATGGAGAGCGGCAGACGGGAGAGGAGCAATGGAGAGCGGCAGACAGAGCAGGGGAGTGATTGTCAGCAGGCAGACACGCAGGCAGACGCGCAGGCAGACGCGCAGGCAGGCAAACGGAAAATCCTGGAGCACAGGGAACAAACGAGCATTTACTAGGGTAACAAGCACACAAGGTAAAACTCTTCTCGAAAGATACCACAGCTTGGCCTGAGTGTAGCTACCAATGTGGCTGGAACAAACGATCTGGCACCAAGTGATACAAGAGCGGGGGGTTGACATGCAGGAGAAGAGATGAGCAGATTGCAGGCAGGTTTGAGAGGCCTCATTACAGACAAATATTCTCTTAGCTTAAGTTTCATGATGGGACAAATCCTAGATTCCTGTTACAGAAGCAGAGCGCATATCTTATTTTGACTTAAGAAATCCTAACTATAGCTCTATATTTTATTATTCAATGTAATGGTTGGTTACTCAAGCCATAATATCAACGGCTCTCACTTGTCAGTGGCTAGCTAGCTATCATGGAGAGAAGAAGCCGGGCGTCAAATTTTAGCCTATTATATTATCATTTAAAGCGCCATCATATAGTTTGAGTTGCCTTTCAATCATTATATTCCGGTGCTCATGTTGTTCCCCATCTTCATTGTCATTGCCACACAGGCCTTACAACAGTGGCATGTTATTTTGAAGTTAGGAAATCCTAATTTAGGATTCCTAACTTGGGAAATTCCTAAATTCGGACGGTTCTGTAATAGCTAAATTCCTAACACAAGATCATATTATTTTTCTAAATTTAGTTAGGAAACATGTTTCAGTAATACCAAAAGTCATACATTTCATCCTAAACTGAGATAAAATAGGATTTCATATTGAAGAAGTTTCTGTAATGAGGCCCCAGATTAGCCACAAAACAGGAACGAGACACACACCCGTACTCACACAGAACGACAAACCGGGGACATTGAAGACAAAAGGGTGGCCGCAACAGAGTCAGGCTGGGCTGTCCAATAAATCCATTGCTTTTCCACTGAAGAAACTGAACACCGTGCTGCAGGAGTAACTCACACCAACATTGGCTTGCAATGTAAACGGTCTATATGTATCGCCTGATCTCAGATATGATAATAAGCCATAAAGTTCACCGTGAGTCCAGCACAATGCCTTCCCTGTGTTTTATTAATGAGCCAAAACATGATGAATACACAATGTGCCGATGCTTGCCCAGGAGTTGTGAATCACAGTGAATTAATTATGCCAATGCAGGGACTATGAGATGATGTGACAGCTCTGTAATGCGACACACACACACACACACAAAGGGACACATTGCTATGGTAACCTCAGAAGTTTTCACACGGTCCAGATGATGTTTCTTTGTGACAGTGCTGTGCATGCGAGAGTCCCCATGCTGGAGTGCAGAATTATCCTCTGAAGTGCTCTCTTCTTGCTCCCTCTCCGTCTTGACAGCCTTTAGATGTACGATACAGCCTCCCGTAGTGATTTCTCTGTGTGTAGAGGTCCAATTTCACATCTCTTTCATTCTCAGCGACACGGCTCCCTGTTTGTGAAGATTTACTTGACATCTGTGCAGCTTTTTCATACCTCATTCAACTTTACAACTACACAATGCTGTGCATACTCACACACACTGTACACAAAGTTTATGACTGGCTTAACATTGTATTGCAACTGCGTTACCGCTGTGTACACGTTTGTCTAAATGCATGGGGAGTACTTTTGGAGGGGGGCATCTAGTGTGAAACTCTAAACCAACCATTGGATGTCAGTCTTCCATCAGACAATTGATAAGAAACGTACAAGGATCAACGTAAACACGTACGCCACCTCCCTTTGCAGAGACCAAATGTGTCGTTGTTTTGCCGGGAGGCAGCAATGCACTTCTCATGCCTAGTATGCCAGAAATTTAAAGAAAAAGAAATCCCGCAAAAATTGACTGGGTCTATTTCTTAGCATGTTTCAGGCAAACCAAATTGCCCGAGAAGCTTGACGCACTCGTACTATATCTCTGTGGGCTTTTCCACATTTTCAGGTGTTTTCGTAATTCAATATGTCGTTGTTGCCGCGCAACTGAGTAGGTATTTCTGCTTGTCCAGAGGGCGTCAGTAGAGTAGGCAGTCCTTCAATGTGGTCCAGGACACATTCACGTGAACACCGCTAAAAGAATGTGCCTCAGACCACCTCCAAATGTGATCGGAGAGTTTTCTCACAACAGCAGGACACAGTAAGTGATCCACTATCAAAAATTGCAGAAAACGACCAGGTGATGTTTTGTAGACATATTTGTGACGAAAGATCACTGAGCGTCACCGCAGTGACAAATGCATTGTGTTTGTGTTTAGTAAACTGATAAAGAGTTAACAGTGAGGCTGATGTACAGTAAATGAGATACACAACAGGAGCGCTGGGTTATGTGCTACGTCCTTTCCTGTGAATCCCTGTGTGTGTGAACTGGGCTAAATTGGATGGCTATTGTTTAAAAACCATTCATAGTGTCAAAAACGGTTTGATTTCATGAAAATCTTGAGGAATATATTTTGAAATTTCTTTTAAAAGATTTTGAGAGTTCGAAGTAAGATTGATGGATGTGCACAGACATATACGTGACCCACGGCCTTTTATGAGCAATTCACAAAAAGGTGAAAGGGTAAAACTAAGAGAGCAGAAATAAACGGGGGAACGACAAGGAACAGAGTTATGGATAACGTAAAGAGACACGACTAACACGATTACTGGCCAGTGTCTCCATCCACACAAGTCTGGGGAGAAGAGCTCGGCGAGTGATGGATGTAGAAATCAACAGGCATCGCTGCTCAGGGAGGAGATCGGTAGTTTCTATTCGGTTGGCAATGAAACATCCAGTGAAACTTTGGTAGTTGACGTGCGATGATCTGTACCTTCTATTGATCTTCTTAGCGCCAACAGTTCAAGTCCATTCTAATTTGGTGAGTAACCTTGGCAACACAGTACGGCATATGAATCATATGCCCCTCTAGTTGTTTTTGAATAGATGTTCATCACATTAGTGAGGCGCAAAAAACACAGCCAGAACACCCCCCCCACCCCACCCCCGGCCAGATCAAGCCTTAATGGCTGCTTTAATTTTCCAGCAGTATGACTCTTTTGTGTCATCATAAAAGCCGTCCAGCAGATGAAGATCAGAAGAAAACAAAACACTCTCACGGTAATTAATGCACATGCAAGGAGACTCAAAGACGGTAGAAGCACATGGCAGTCCGCCCGCAGGGACTGTCGACTCACCACTGGAATTGAATATAGAGTTGCACCGGCACACCCTCTGTGCGCATCTCCCTATCCTTGTCCCATTATCAGTTGAGATCCATAGCTGAAATTGTCACGCCTGTAAAGACAATGAGCTCTGTAGTGGTCCTGAATATTCATGAGATGATCTGTTTAGAGAGACCGCAATTAGGCTGTATTAACGCTCTCGTGTGCAAGGAGAGAGTGAGGCTGATGGCTGCTCAGTGATGATAGTGATTTAAGTAAACACATTCGTCAAGTTTGGCCTTCAGCACAATGCATAGTTTTGAAATTGGAGACAGCAAGCGTTTGTTCTTTGTCACCAGTTAAGGAGTAAACCTTAGTTACACGTCTCTTTAAATAAACAGGCCCAGGGACACACCATGTTTAGTCTTTGTCATAAACAAGCAATGTATCTGTGGAAATTGAGTTTCATAGTGTTGGGCATGGTCTTACTGGAGAACTTGAACTACTTGTTCTTGATTCAAAACTATTCCCCATTCAAATTATTATTATATTATTATTACATAGGGGTGCTAATTTCAGGATCTAATCCAGTCTGCTGTGCGCTGATAAAAGGGTGGCAAATTATGGCATTAAAGAGTAAAGTGAGCGTAAGATTCTAGAGTTTTTAATAAATTAAAAAATTAAGCACTTGCAATAATGTAAACACACAAAGGCAACATTTATTCATGCTACACTTGCAAAATCCAGCACTCTTTACTAAAAGGTTTTTAGTAATTCTCAATTCTCAGTGACTTCAAGAATAAGAAAGTCGAATACATTTTTTCCACCCACCCCTACTGCTAACATAAAATAATTCAAGCCAATATATTCTCTCTATCGCCATTCAAGGCACATGCAGCCTTCCCTGTGCCGATCAAACGAACATGTGAGTCTTTTCCCTCTATCATGTAATGAAAGTCCCATCAATAAAGATCAGAAGATCAGAATGGCCTATAACCAGCGCTCAGTCTCCGGGATAGTTTGAGAAATGGGGAATGCCAATATCAAAATGTCTTGGCTTTACAAAGGGTTGAAATGTACAGTAAGTCTTCCTTCATCTGCCCCTCAATGCATTCGATTGGATGCTCAATATCAAAGACTCCAGTGTGTCCCAGTAGCAGCTCGCCTACTACAGACCGTGAAATATGGCTTACTACTGCAGTAAAATATTCAGTAATCACACGGGAGACGAAGCTGCTGTAAAGCAAACAGCAGTTTTTACTATGATCCTCGTGGCACTGTGCAGTGTCACATGCACATTGAAGTGTCACATGCACTCAGACTCTGATCCCTCTGCCAGTGTCTGTGTAGAGATACTAAACGACCGCCAGGAGAACTTGAGCAAAATGCGTCGCCCTCATCATATCCAGTGTTGCCTGCTGCTGACTGACGCTATAAAGCTGGCGAGCATACGGCATCGCGGTTATGTGCACTGTGTATGCAAATGGAAAGCTGTCGGCCAAATCTGAGAAATAGCTTGTACACAGGCTGATAACGTAGCACAGAGGCAGACAGCATTGGGTTGGATTAGAAGCAGAGGCGTATTCTCCAAAGACAGAACAGGAAGGGATCGATGCTAGGAGGTTTTTTGATCCCTGTCCAATGGGCTTATGCACACAGGGTGCATTCACTCAGGTCATTCTCTAAATGAACCGTGCATTAACGCTTCACTTTCTGTGTGCCTTACTTAAATATTCATAGACTATAACTATAACACAATATTTCAACATTCAGATCAGTCATTTTGCTATTATTAAAACAGGTAATTTATTTGGTGCCAGTTATGCTGGGCATTGTTCAAACTGTGGATCCATCTACCACATTATCACAGGTAGAAACTGTAATGGTGCAAAAGTGCTGTTTATAAAGCAAGCAGTCAAACCCCTGTTTCAGTTTCTGGCATTGTGTACATTGGTTTTTGCACCTTCTAGATAACCTTATTTACCCTATATTTTGTTTGTGTGAACTCTGTTTACCCTCTTCCCCACTTTTGCTGCATGACAATTTCCCTCGGGATAAATAAAGTAAAAAAAATAATTAAAAAAATCTTATTTTAGTGAACTCTGTGTTGTTTGTTTTTTTTGTTTTTTTTTAAGCTCTGTTTCAAACTTTTAAGGGGATGGCTCATTAATAGTGATAAAGTAAATGAAAGCAGAAGTTGCTGAACAAAGTGATCGACATCTAATAAAAGTGCAATGAAAGAATTGTGGTCAATCGTAGCCATTCTGATATACAGCACTATACCAACTCTATCTCATTTGGTGGTAGCAAGCACTTTGCGCATTTAGCAGTAACAGAACATCTACTATTACTTGATGAATGCATATTTTAGCCCTGAATTGCTCCAACACCTCTTGAAAGTATCTGGCTCTCCTTGCTTTGTGCATTGTTAGGGTTTCTTGACCAGCCACTTCTTGAGTTTGGCTCTCCGCCATTTCCCATTGGACAGGAAGCTTTTGTTAACAATTGCATCAAGATCAATGTTTATCAGGAGGGATGGTGAGAACTATTGGGACTCATACTTTGGACTAGAGCCCGACCAATAAATCAGTGGACCGACACTGGCTTCTGACAGATGTATTCTATTGGTGTATGTGTTGGACGCTAAATAACAAGAAAAAAAGCTGAAGTTTCTTTTCCAACTGTAATATATTACGCTCTGTACATACTGTATTTTGGTAATTCTTTATTAACCAAATGTAAAGGTCAATCAAAAATGACTCATCATATTTTAAACTCAAATATGGGTCTCAAAGATGTAGTATTAACCGGGCTTAATACAGACTTCTGAACAAAACTGAATAGAAAACTTCAATGCATAAAGTATGCGTTTTCAGTGTCTACCAAGACTCAAGGTTACTTCCACTTTTAAACCGAGCATAAAGAGACAGGTGTGAGTCGATAGGTCACTCTGCTTTTTAAATGGAAATATTTTGACATGTTACAGTGACAGAACTTCAATTATCTGGCTTCCCTAATAGCGCCCTCTCAGCACAACACTTTGGTCGTGAATGGAATGAGCACTATGAACCATGGCTCCATCGCATTCAGTGGTATCTCAAAGATCAAAGTAATCTACTGTCATCAAAGGTATAAGCCCCCCCCATTAGGATAGTACTTTGCCTCCTTCTCATTACTTGGGTGAATCCTAGCTCAGCATCATGCATTCATTTCAGGTGACAGTAGAACAGTATCATTGGTTCAGTGTATTGATCATGGTGTGATTTAGGTTAGGCAAAGCCTCTTTGGGGAACCCAGGGTGAAATTGGAGGCTACATAGTGGAGAATGAGATGTTGTGGGTAGTGTTTTGATTTTCCGAGGAATGCATCAATACTTAATCTTCTGCTCTCGGAGTGGTTTTACATTTAAAAACCAATTAAAGTGCTACCAGATACCTGGTGTGTTTTCGAAGGACAACCTTTTGGGTTTGGAGGAAAATGGGAGAGTGGTATATCTCAACACTCAAAATGACAGAATAAGAAATTAAGACACTACATCATTCATTAAAATTCCACTGGTTAGCTCGAAATGGAACGGCAGTAAAAACGCCGTTACACCGTGAATGCGTATCCTTGTGTAATTTGTGTGCGCATTGTAGCTATTGTGTTGTATCACACCGAACGATGCCAAAAAAATTGCGATTCAATCCAACTTTTATCAAGCAAGTGACATTGCATAAATAACATAAACTCTCAACCTTGAAATGGCAAGCATCTGTTTGTAGTGAATCATACCAGAGCTATCAAAACTCCAGGTACTTGTATGAGTTGAACTCATAATTCATAAGCATCTGCGCTCTTGATAAATTGCCACCCCTCCTCCCCTCACACAACCCGCTTTGTGCCGGGAGCAGCGACTGTGATGGTGATTAATAAAAAAACGTCTCATGAAAATTACATTATCTTAGGATTCATAATTAATGCCTAAATATGACTTTGCACCACACACCAAATTCATATTCATTTTCATACCTTTATTGGCATTATTGTGTGTGTGTGTGTGTGTGTGTGTGTGTATATGTCAACATGTTCTGCCTCTATGTGTGGTCCCAGCTGTTAATTGCAGTCTTTTTGTTATGTTCCCATAATGAATCTGGTTTGTAATACAGCAATTTCTTTTCATCTTTGAAGGATGGATAGCACCCCTCTCTGTTGACTACTGATTTGTTTTGTCTTACTTTCTAAAAGTGATCATGTTGAGGAGAATTGCTTTGAAAGGTTGCCTCTCCAGACGCCTCTACAGTTCAGTATTTCTCTGGGTATAATTAGCAAGGTTAATGATCTCGTTGCATAATGTATTCTTCGTGGTCTTCAAGGTGTCCTCCACATGGTTCACCTTGTCTGGCCTCATCTGCTCTCCTTTATCATTCACATTACAATTTATCGTGTTATTACCTTTATAATATATGTTGAATATATCCCATACTATACTATACTGTCGTACTACATAATATTCTATATTGTATTTCTATTATATTGCTATATTAGGGCAGCAACTAATGATTTTTTTTTTCATTATAGACTAATCTGCCGATTATTTTCTAGATAATCGTTTGGTCTATAAAATGTCAGAAAAAAAGTGAAAATTGTCCATCCCAGCATCTTAAAGTCCAAGGTGACATCTTTAAATGATTTGTCAGTCCAAAACCCAAAGATATTTCTTCCTACCATTTTTATAAATTCATTTATTTTTTTAATGATTAATCTATTATCAAAATAGTTGCCGTTTCATTTTCTGTCAATCAAATAATCGATTTGACTCTGCTGCTATTACTTACACCACCGTCACTTTACCTAGTAACTTTGTCTTTAGTTGCTCTTGTACAGTTTCTATTTTTACTTTTTGCAATATTTTTATATTTTATTTTGAGATTAATTTTAATATACTTCTTATTAATACATATATTTTAACTTTCTCCATCTGTATTTGTTTCTGTCTTTGTGCTTCTGCAACAACTGAGTCTCCCCTCCTGGGATCAATAAAGGCTCATCTTATCTTGTTAAATGTAATCATCATAGAAATATGCTGTGCTTTGATCAGTTCGTATGAAGCTTCTCACTATACAACTACAAAGGTTATTGGCTTGTTGTTGCTGTGGTTGTTAAGCCGCTCCTCAGCCAGAGAGTTATGAGAATAGCTCGGTCCATCTCCCTTTGTTTCCCCACACCTAAAGCCCCAAGTAATACTGAGACTAGTAGCATTACTTTTCTCCGTAGACAATGTGAGGTTACTGACAGCTGGATGGGACCTTAAACCATAAACTCAACTGAACTTCACTGAACATGTGAGTTGCCCTTTCACACATGTAGCACACAACAGGAGATTGTCCGTGTCAGACGCGTTCTCTCCTACTGGAAATACTCTGTTTGGTTTAGGCGAGGGATGGCTCCTGGGTGGAGAGTGCAGGAGGCAGGACATGACGCAAGAAGCCGCTTCGTAATTTGTTCATCAACAACCGAGTCTCTTGCCGTTCCTTGAATTTGTCTGACAATTCTTGCCGTCTACTCTTACCGACAGAAGCTCCCGATCTCGTCGTCTCTCCAGTTAGAGTTCTCTTCGTGTAAATGACCCTTCTTCTTCTTCACCCTCAGGTGTTTGTTTTCTTCTGGGTTTTGGGCCAGCTTTATGGAAGCGTCATCAACACGCCCACTTGCTCGCCGTGAATTCTCCGGGCAATGAGCGGCTCTATTCACGCATTGGGCTCAATCCAACGTTACATTCCGGTTCAACTGATTCTGACATTTGCCTTTTCTCATACAGCTCCTCTGGTACATGTCTAGATAATAGCAGGGTTGCAGTGCATGTGTGAAAGGGGCTTTAAACAGTTTTCTGTCCGGTGGAAGTCCCTCCAGTCACACAGAGCTATGAGAGCTTCATGATGACCAACACAAGTCTGGTCGGAGCTCTGATGGGGCCAAAGCTCATGGGTATTGTAGAGATGCCCGGTCTGCCAAACTGACGGAACAGATTGCTCAGGAATGAAATTAAAATAACAAAATAATAAAACGGGTGGCTTAAGTATACAACTATAGGATTGTCATGTTATCTCCTGTGTTTCTAAAGTAGCATTGAGGCTATCATTACAAGGAACATTTTAAGTGGGAATACGCAGCGTTACGACCGTAGAAATAGAATGACAGTAGAACGGACATTCAAATCAAGATAGAAGGATGGTCAGAGTGGCGGCCATGTTAATGTGTACCGTTACCATTGCAAAGAACTGTGACTGTTGTAGCGGGCAAACATCGGTATGAAGCCACTTGCGGCAAGTCACAAAGTTACTGAGGTGAGGTTTTGCAGTAACGACCAAACGAGCAGTGAAGTATACAAAGCTTGGAGAGTCGCCTTTTGTGCACTCTGCTTTGCATGCTGCTGGAGAGGAAATGAGAAATGCTGGAGCTAATTGCTCCATATTTAGACGAAACGCCGGCTTCGTGTGGACAATCTAAAGAGTGCAACACACTTTATGGCCCCACTGACATGTGTTGTCACCATAACAACTTACATCAACCAGCAATTTCCTTTAAACAGTCAAATGACGACCGAAAACAGTTCAATGTCTGTTCGGCTCTCATTCTATTTCTATGGTTACGACTTCTTTCGTTGAAGGCTGAATTGTGACTTTAGCTCAATTAAAGGTTTTAAGTGCATGTATACACGTACACATACACGCTCAGATCCTCTTAGACTCACACTTTCCATGCCCCTTGACATTGGCTTTGTGCCAATAACAGCTCCTTCACAGGGGCCAATCCCCCGTTGAGGGCCCCTGTGGAGCCTACTCAGCACTTCATCCTGGTGTGTCAGCAGCTTCCAGCCCCTACAGAGGAAAATATGTTGTCTTTCTCCCACTGTCTCTATGGCAGATCAAATTCACTCAAAGGTTAGGCCGTAGTCTTTTGTGCAGCATCCACTGAAACATGAGCGTGTCTGGTGGAGCAAACACAGTGACTGCAATACAGACACTTTGTTTCTATCCAACCTCGCTCAGCTCAATGAAACGGCACAGACTACAAATACCATCAGCAGCGATTGTTGACTAGCACTACATGGAATGGAGGCCCCCTGTCCTTTAATCATTTAACTAAACACCTGTGGCAGCAACTGTGTAGATATCAACCACTTGAAGCTGGGAAAGAAAAGTGCTCATTGACAACACGAGAAGAAACATCCATTGGAATGCTGATGGATAGGAAGGCACACAGGAGTCAAGAGGAAAAAAAACCCTGTCAGCTCTGACATGTTAACACTCAATGCCGGTACTAAACAATACACTAGTTGTGCTGCTGTGAACCCATCAATCGACTGGACTGCAGGCACTTCACCTCGGCTGTTTGACTTAACTGGTCAGCCGGCACAGAGACGCTCTAAGTCAGTGTAAAGCTTGTATGACATGAAAGACCTCTACAGCCTCCCACATAAGTCTTCCTCCCAGCACATGGGAGCCAGCCTCCGATGTTGATGCGATGGTTACAGGAAACGCTGTGTCCGCTCTAATTATCCCCTTAGAATGGAACAAGGCCCAAATCTCTTTTTGCCCCTGAATATAAAGAGCAGCTCTTTTCACCAGGCCAGCTAATAGGAGGGTGGGTGGGTAGGGGAGATTTTGTTTTGCTTCCCATTACCCAATGACTCATACTTTGAGGAAGCGCTGTGATACTTATAAAACATAGTTGAGGTGGATGGTTAATTGTAAATCTGTCTTGTAGACTCATATTCCAAGTCTTTGATAGTCCATTTATATTTCTTGGGTTTCCTTTTTTAACATAGGCTACAAACAGGTCTGGATTTATACCATTTGACACATCTACAGTGTGACGTTTGTGGACTACCGTTTGTGGCATTTCGGCCGTTGCCATCTTGGTTTTTTGGAACCAAATCATATTCGGCGTATTGTGCATCATTCACCATAAACGCCTCCTCCTTTCTTTTCTTTTCTTGCCTCTGTCCTCTGAATAGCGCTGTCCGGTAACTTTATTCCAGGCCTTAGGCGAGTATTGGTGAAACAAAGGACATTACAGTTCCTGATATCCCATTGGAAACTGATGCAGGCTCAGAGGTCATCCAGCCCATCATACCCATGCGCATGATGCCCTGCTTACAATTAACCACACAAGTCACCAACACCACAAACATGGCCAAGAGTTAAGTTCAGTGACTCGAATTAGCTGAAGTGAGCCCTAGCAGACGGCTAGCGGCTGACGCCGTTCAAAGTGTCCCCGCCCCTAAATTATGCATGACTTTAAGCCCTAAAATAATTCAAAGGGGTGAGTTATATAAACATTTACCCCCTGTACAGTTGACACGAACGAGGTTCTTAGCATAAGAGACCAAACCTGTTTTTTTGTGCCAGACTGTAAACATGTTTATTTCTGCTGTAAAGTTGGACATTTTAACATGATGGTCTATGGAGATTGTTCCCTTTTGGTGCCAGCCTCAAGTTCCCATTCAATGTTTTGCCGTTGGCTTAATTTTTTTCAGCCCCAGAGGTTGCCGCTGCCGGTTACCACTCGGTTACCGAGGCGCTCCTTTACTCAAGTCTTTGTAAAAAGTATTGACTCACCTGTGGAGAAGCTGCCTGTAAAGTACTAAACACTGTCAGATACATATGAATATTTATACCAAGCCTAAAATGATAAAGTAAGTGGACCAGTGCCCCGATTTTCTTATTTGTCAGTATTTGTTGATACTGCTTTAGTTTTTCATACAGCCTTGTTGAATAATATAAGGTATTCATGCTTCCTGTGTGAGATATATCGGGCTTAATCTATAACACATTTCTGTTGGGTTTGATATTTGAATGCACACAGAATTGGTTAAATAAGACACCTATGGTTTGAATATTTCCTTACTTGTAAAATGATGGATTAAGTGTTTCTTCTCAGATTTCTGGCAGGAGTTGCAGATAATGTTTGTTTGTCTGGAGGCTGATGGTTCTCAGGGGTGAACTGAAATTTTACAGACCAAGTTCTATAAACTGATCAGCTTCATGACGTCAGTATAGATGATTTGGCTGGAAAGCAACAACTCATGCAGCTCATTAGTTTAATTTCCAGCCCCACCTTTGCTGTCTTGTTACTCCTGACTTTGCATTTACCTGCTGCTGGTCTTTCTGCTAGCACATACCACCATGTCATCTGAAAGAACACACCATGCTGTATGTACAATGTTCTTCCCATTTCTCTTCATCCCTTTTAGTACCTCACAGATAGCTATGTTCATGGTACAATGTCTCTGTGTGTCGACAGGGTGCAGTCAGAGCCATGCCATATGAGAGGATTAGCCATGTACAAAAGACTGAGCAGGGAGAATCCACACTGGATTAGTCTATCTTCCAGACAAGACACACAAACCACACCTTGTGTCTTTTGTCTGGAAGAAAAAAAGCATCGTGGGGTTTCCTCCCTTTTTCAGCCCGGGGTGCATAGGTCAGCTGGCAGAGGGTCTGCCTGGAGGAGGAGCCCAGCATGTGCTGTCGTCTCTCATGATCGCTCCTTGTCTACACGGACAGGGGGGCTGAGCAGATCAGGATGTAAGCTTCAGAAGATGACTGACTTTTAAGGAGGAGCTGCGTGAGTTAGCGTCGTGCCTGCTGTGCTCACATCTGCCTGCGGCACTGCATACATACACACACGGAGCAGAGGCACGTCGCAATCAGTAACACAGAGGACCAGGAGGAGGTCGGTCAGTGGTAGCCCATCAGCTCATCAGCCCACATTCATACGTGCAGAGCATAGAAACATGGTGATTTATTTCTCTGGCTTAGATCAGTAACAATGCACAAAAAAATCCTACATAATATAAATGGACTGAATTTATATAGCACTTTTCCAATCTTAGCGATCACTCAACGCGCTTTACAACACATGTCAGCGTTCACCCATTCACACACATTCATACATAGTGAGAGGCTGCCACACAAGGTGCCATGCTCATCAGTAGGTAGTTAAATGGTCACACACACTCACACACACCGTTGGCCATCGGGTTCAATTTGGGCTTCAGTATCTTGCCCAAGGACACTTTGACATGTTGACTGCAGAGGCCGGGGATCGAACCACTGACCCTGCGACCGCTGGATGACCACTCCACCTCCTTCTGAAGCTTTTACATACATAAGGAAAGAACATAATAGAAAACACCTAACCTCCACTGCAATTTTAATTCTAATACACGTAATCAATCAACAATCTGTGGCAAGTGAAAGTTTCAGCCAGCAACTGTTGATTTCACCAACTATAATGTCAACTGCCACCGGTAACTCAGCTTATTACAGTGGGTGATGTCTTTTTGTTGTACTTAAAAGACCAAACGGAGTCAGTGGCACGCCTTTTCCATTCACTACTCCCTGGGAACCACACACTCGATAGTGAACAGCAAATGAAGATTTTTGCATTGGAGTATTGCATTTGTGGGATTGTTAGCTGAAAGTAGTGCACACTATAACTGTTTTGCACATTGAGGAATTTTTTAGTAAAATATATAGTGCTACATTAACACACCCATAATCTAGACACTCAAATGAAATAGTGGACAGTAAATGGGGAGTGATTTCAGGTTCTTGACTCATGTCGGACTGGTGGCTCGTTGTTTAGTGTCCGTCAGAATCTGGCAGCTCGCCTTTTACGCACACCACAACTACGGGTGTAAGAAAATATCGATAGACTTGAGTATCGCAATATCGTGTTTTGTGATACTATATTGGTTCTCAGAAACACTATCGATTTTTATTTTATAGATTACATGCAAAGATTTGTAACGTGAGTGGTTCATTTTGTGTTGTGTGTTAACCGCCTCACCCTAGATAACAGATAACAGTGTTTTGGACTCTGCAGAGCACAAAATACAAGCCTGTTTTTGTTTTCATTGAGAAATAATCACATCTAAACTGTAAGAGCAGGATTGGTCTGAAAAATCACAATTGGATGTTTTCCTCAAATTGCGCAGCCTTACCATGTAGTTGAATCCACACCTCTCTGACAATGTCTCAACAACAATAAAACATTATATAATCTGTTGCATGACATTATTCAGGAGTTTCTTTTTCTTCTTTACAATTATACATTTTTTTCTTACCCCTCCCATCCAACCACCCTCCCTCTTGGAAACTCTGTACCACACAGGACAATTCCATCAATCAGCAAAACATACATCCACGGAAGAAGGCAATGAACCAAAACATCTAACTGTGGCAGAATACAAAATAAAGTCGGATGAATGATTGCAGTACCGCTGGATGTTTTTCTGAATTGAGGCTCCTCTGCTGTGATGTTCCCACTAGATAAACTGGAAATCCAAATGAAACATTTGTATTTAGAGATCATAGGCCTTTTTTGTTTCTTCTTGTTCGTTTTGCACGAATAAAAGCATGTAATCATCGATCTTGATAATCATTTTTGTAATTTTATTAAAAGTCCAATATTCTGTGACATATTTATGACTCATTTTTAATCATGTTTCATGCGCTGAATGAAATTAAATGTGTTTTAAGTTTCGATGTTATGATAAGACAGAGTGTAGAAAGTTTTTCAAAAATAACTTTTCATTAATGTCATTAGTTCAACAGAGCCTTCGTAAAGTTACGAGAAGAACCAAAATAAAATAATTTTTGCGATTCCCTTGCCGATACATGGTACTTTGAAGCTACATTGTTCAGATCTTGCAAGGACATACAAGTGTCATGTTGTGATTGTTGTGCACTAATTCAAAAATGTCCTTGCTTTTCAATTTTCCAGACTTTTCATTGTCCAAAATACAGTTTTTCTCTCTCCCACAGTGTTGAGATGGTTTTCATTCTAATGGAAAATATCTTTTATTTTCTATTCATTCCAAAGCTACGACTTGAACGTATCAATCCAACCTACACTACATCCAGAAAGTATTAGAGCACAATAGCGTGTTTTTATTGTTTTAACTCAGTACTCCAGCCCATTGGATTTGAAATGAAACAATGGTAGGCTGAAGTGCTGACTTTCAAATCCGTGTTGGGTGAGCAGTTTAGGACTCGTAGCACTTTTTAGCCATGTAAGCTGCATGGCTCTAGAGATGCCAATGTTAATCGGTCCAGACTGAAATATCTCAACAACCATTAGATTTATTGCCATGAAAATTATACCGACATTCAAGGTCCCGAGAGGATGAATCCTCTCGACTTTGGTGATCCCCTGACTTTTTCTTCTAGCACCACCACGAGGTTCACATTTGTGGTTTTGAGCGAAAGGTGTCAGCATCCATGGGATGGTTTGCCATGAAATGTTGCTACAGACATTCATGGTCCCCTGAGGATGAAGTTGAATAACTCTGGTGATCCTTTTGCTTTTCATCTAGCGCCATCATCAGGTCAAAATTTAAATTTGTCCAAATACCTGCAAAACTAATGACACTCCCATCCTCTTCAGCAGTACTTTGTGTGTTGTGCTAAATAGCAAATGTGCACGGATTATACCATTACAATAGCATGCTAATGTTAGCATTTACATCTAAGTACAGCCCCAGTGGCCATGGCAGTAGACTCTTATGGTGTTTTCATATTACGTACAATTGATTCATACCATGCCAGAATACGAATGCCCCCCCCCCCCCCAACTACATTAGTAACGTTGCTCCAAACCCAAATACCCTTGCGTCATCATCTACATGACATTTGTTTAAGTTGGTGCTAGTGTAGAAAAGCACGCCGATATCAAGATCTCCAAGCTCATACGATGGAGTCATGTTCGTATTTCGCCTACTACTGTATAGTATTGGAGTTGATGTCAAGAGCAAACTGGACTTTGTAGTCAAGTGTCCTCGGATCCGAGCCTGAAACTCTGATATTAAAACGTCAGTCACCTGACCTCATTCCAACTGCGCATGTGTTCCTGAGCTTTAAACAAAAAAACACTCAAAGCAAGAACTAAAGAAGCTTGCAGCACAGGCTTGGCAGAGCATCACCAGGGAATCGTCTGCTGCTGTGTGTGGGTCGTAGGCTTCAGCCAGTTATTGATTTGCAAAGCATTTGCCACTAAATACGATGACTTCATGTTAACTTGTCCAATTACTTTCTGTCCCATAAAAGTGGTGGACTGTGTAAACAAAAGAATGCACTTCCTCCACCGTTCATCAGATGTTAGATGGGAACACCTCAAATTCATGCTTGAAGTCAGCACTTTCATAGTCATTTTAAATCGAATGTGCTGGACTGCGGAGCCGAAACAACAGCAGTGTGTCGGTGTCGCCGTGATGATACTATATGATTGCACTACATGATGTTCCCTAGTTTGTAGCTGAACTCGTGCTGACAGATTCCTCCTCCCTCTTCCTCTCTTTTTCTTCACAGTGAACTTTGACCACTTCCAGATATTGCGGGCCATTGGGAAAGGAAGCTTCGGAAAGGTAATGTAACCTCCATTTTCTCTCGGTGTGTTCTGTACCTTCAGATAGCCTGCGCAGTCATTATCTCTGCTAAAGAATCAGAAAAGGGCACGCAGAGCGGGCTGTGAGAGATTACACTGCGGCTCTCATGATATTATGGTGCTTAAAAGAAAAAGAATGTTTCTATTTTAATAATAGTTATAAATACGGCTTATGTAATCCTTTCTATAAAGTCGCTTAGAGGAGAGCCAATTTACTTTTCATCTCATGTCAACCAACCTGTTGGGAGTTTTGACCCCACGTCTCCATTTAATTACAGCAGCACAATACTGTGGCTGCATTTGTCATCATGCTCAATGGTTGGGCTGAATACAGCGTGGAGGGAAACTTGGCCTGTGTGTGTGTGTGTGTGTGCGCGCGCTGCATATTGTGAAACAAATTACAGCAGTTCTTTTCAATCCGGTCTCAGGTGCCAATATCATCATTGGTGGCCAATGTTGATAAAACAGACATTTTGGATTAACTTTTGGGTCATTTGTTAGTTAAAGAATCCCTTTGTGTTCACATTGAATGCCTGTGTGAGACTTCAGTAATGAATTCAGGGCGTAGCGGGTGGGTGTGTGTGCGCGTGTGTGTGTGTGTGTGTGTCGACACACAGTTGGGCTCCAGAGATTGGAATAGTTTATCTTCATTTTGAATCCCAAATATCACGGCTAATATTTGTTCATTATACTCATGTCTGTGCACGCCTTTGCAAAATCTTTCTGCTTTGCTCTTCTCAAAACACAATCTTTTTTCAAAAACATGTCCCTCTGTTATATGGGAAGTCATTGCCCAATGCTGAATACATTAGCATGTGAATTTATGTAAATTCTTACTTATTGCTTTGTTCCCTCAAGCTGCTGCCACTTCCCTTATGATACTGAAGAGAATCTGCAGTAAGCCGGGAAATACACTGCATGCAGGCCTAGCTTTAGGGACTGAAGCAGGGCAACCTAATTTTTTGCACATTAGATTATTTACCCTACATTTAACATTTTTGGAATAAATGCCACATGAAAATAAATGTTCATTCATACTTTTGGATTAAAAATTCAAGCATAAAGAGCTTGAAATAAGCTGCTCTCTTGGCTTGGATAGATGCTGTGAAGAACGTCATGTATGTGACCACAAAGTATCTGCACTATCTGTAACACAGTCATGTTCCCACTCGCTGTTATGGAGACACAAACAAACTACACTCGCACAGTCAGACAGATGCTCACAGAGACGTCCTGATAAAGTTTGTCCTTGTTGGAGGTCATCCTGTCTGTTTTCTGGCCCACTGTGGCCACACTCTGTCTTCCTGCTGTTTCTGAATACTTAACAGCATGAGACTCAATCCCTCCAGTGAACACAATGAGGCCTATGTTGGTGTGTGTGAGCGGGGAGGCAGTGAAGAAGATGGGTAAACGAGACAAAACGAGCTATCATGAAAACCTTTTTTTTTTTTTTTAAATAACACTGCGTCAATTTCTACAATAAAAAGTATAGCACCAGCTTGATATTATACTATTATTTGCTCAATGAAATGTGCCTATAATGATGTATATTAGTCTAAAATGGTGTATACACCCTTGTAAAAAAAAGAAACAACCACACATAAAGACACTGATATGTTTTTGTTTGAGAGAAATGTAAAGAGTGGACAGAATCTGTGTGTGTGTGTGTGTGTGTGTGTGCGTGTGTGTGCGTGTGTGTGTGTGTGTGAGAATGTGTTTCGTTGGGCTCGTTCTTGCACAGTGGGGACTCGTGAGGTAGGTTGGAGCTGAGAAAGAAGAGGCTGTCGGAGGGCGAAGCAGAGGAAACCTCCTCCAAAAGCCTTCTGCAAACATGGTGGACACTGGTTTTATTCTGCTTTTCATTTCTCGTTTCATTTTCTCTTCCCTTTCATATATGTATGTACAACGTTAGTCTCTCTATGTCATCTTCCCCCTCCAGCAAGACAGAATAGAACAACTGCTGCACAGCTCATAGTAGAAGACCTGTTCCCTCCCAGAGTGTTATCATACTAGCATTGGGGAGCACAAACGTCACAGAAGTTGCTTAAAATAGATCATATTTCATGGGGAAAACGTTTCCTGGTTTTCCTTCCAATGTCCTCAGGCTGCTCTGGCTTACTTGTTGCTAAAGTAACGCTAACTGCTAACTGCAGCTAACTGTATGGGCTAGTTATACCGCCGAGCCTTGGATAAGTAGGAGCGTTAGCTAAGTTGTCAGTTTTTGTCGCTAGTTTTTGATCACAAGTAATGTAATCATAACAAATGCATGTGTACAGCTGTCCAAATTTACAGCGTATGAGTGAATTGCTGTCTGTAACTGTAGAAGGCGCCAAATCACAAATATAACCGAAATTGTTGCATAAAGTCGCTCTAAGTTATCAATCCTAAACCAGATACATTTACAGGTTACAAGTTGTTATCACACAGTCTGTCGGCGCATTCAGACAATTTGTTCTGATTACAAGGTCATTCCATTTGGAGAGTTGCTGCGAGTTTCTGCTCCTATTGCACACTGCAAATCATTTCCTTCCTTCTTCTATGATATTTCACCACAGGTACCTCTCTCCCACCCTCCTCTCCTTTTAAATCAGGCCTAGTTTCTCTCTCTATCCCCCACTGTTCCTCTCGCAATTCATTTCAAGGGTGTTTTATGGGCTCGACAGTAAAGGAACCTGTGTTGGCAAAGCAATATAGTATTATTATGAATATAATATGGCATTAATACCGTTTGAATTCCCAATAAGTGCGGCCTCTCTTAACTTCTCCCCTACTGTTTTGGAGCATCTGTCCTCTACCAGGTGGGGGTGAAGAGTGATTGTAGCTGGGTGCGATTATTTCCACAGCAGTGGAGGATATAGCTCATTTGCAACGTGCCAGCTAGAGGGCTGGATGGCCATATACAGCAGCATAGTCTGGATAATTGCTTGCTCTCCTGTTGCTCTCTCTCTCCTCCGCTACCTTTTCCCCATGAGCATCTGACTTTAGCCCCGCTATGTCACTCAATCTCGTCGTTTCCGCCACCGGGCTCATTAAGGCCTGTGCGGAGAGAGCTTGTGGGGGAGTTGACACTCGAGGGAGACATGACATGTCATTGTCACTGAGAGCAGTTTAGTGACAGCTCTTTTAAGGCAACAGTCAGATGGACAGGTAAAGATCTAAACAGAGAGAGGACAGGCTGTAGGGAGAAAGACAAGGGAGGTCAGAAGTAGTGAGGGAGCTCAGCTGGAGGTTTTTCATCCTCATACCCTGTATCCCCACACACACTCCAGTTGGAATAAACCCTCATTAGGAGTGTGATGGAAGTAGAAAGATAGACAAACAGAGGCAGGTGGTGGAAACAGTGGGAATGGAAAAGAGAAGAAGATGATACAGCAAGAGAGACTGTGACACTCCTCGTATCGGGGAAGGTGTGTGTGTGTGTGTGTGTGTGTGTGTGTGTGTGTGTGTGTGTGTGTG
>CALSCE010009347.1:20554118-20566712 GCA_943593645.1 Bovichtus variegatus
GTGTGTGTGTGTGTGTGTGTGTGTGTGTGTGTGTGTGTGTGTGTGTGGAAAGGTCAGACCATGAAACCTGAGTTACCTTTTTCCCTCCGTCTGCCCTGCAGGGCTCCCAGGCAGCACGCTGACAGGCGAATTCACGAAAGCATTGCGTGGCTTTCGGGGCGGCTAAACCTGCACAAATAAGACAAAAAGAGACCATGTAATTCTAAAGAAAGGGTGGAATGCAGCCCTAACACTTGTACTATTTGTACAGATTGCAATTAGGTAATATGCATAAATCTGGTGTAAAATTGAGCCCTTTCTATGCAAATGAGCCTCATTGCAAAAACAGTCCAATTCCCTAAGATCAGCACTAATAGCCACGCGCAGTCACAGTGAAGTTATTAGCGTCTTCAGAGGGTTGGTGGTAACTGAAGCGCATATATAATATAAACACCGACTTTCCAGTCATCATGGCAGTATTGAATTATATTTTTTCTTTTTGTCCTCTGCTTCAAATCATGACATCTTTTTTACAGTCTGAAGGTGTGCGTTTGAAAACACCAACATCACTAACAGACTGGGATATTAAATCCCAAATATGGTTTCTCTCTGTCACATTTAAATTCCTTGTCTGAAGTTTTGAGGATTGCCTCTGCACTGCGTCGGTCAGAAAGACAACTGGATAAAGGAACAGCTTTAAATTCAATTTGAAATAGTGTCCAAACCAACCAGAACTACAACTTCCGGGTCGTTCACTTGATGCCATTGGGCCAAAAAATACTTTTCCCCATAGATGTTGGTAAATCAGTGGATACATTTCATTTTGAGGTGCATGTACGAACACCTAAATAGCGCATATTTAAATCATTATGTTCTAAAAGTTGTACACTTCACTACTAGCTAAATCCAGAGTTATGTGCCTAAAATATAGTCATAAAGAACTGCTGTTCATGTGAGTGAGTCAAGACCAGGCAGTTGGCAAACAGGGTTAAAGGAAACGCTAGTATGCTTGCTCTATGAGCCCAATGGATGTGGAAGATCTGGGTAATTTTATATCCGCTGAGCCACTTTCATAAATGAATGGGGCCCCGCCTCCAATGCTGTGTCCAGTTATCTTTATACAGCTATACAGACCTGTAGCTCCCGCTCTGTTTTTCTCTCTGCTATTGTTCTGCCTACCGTGTTTTTGACGCAAAGGCAACATTTATACTTTGCCACATGGATAATTGAAATTAGACAACAAAAAAAAGGCAAATTGCTGCTAACAGCTGCAAAACTTCATGGCCGTGTTTGCGCTGTAATATCATGGGCACAATATCTTTTGGAAATCGGAGCTTGAGACGCGGCAGATAGCGGTTGCAAGTGATGCTCAATTCATGGTGGTATCAGCGGCCACAATCCGTTCTTTGTGAATAAGCCCATGAGCGTCCTCCCGCCTATAAAGCCTGAAAGTTGAGCCTCATTCCTCCTCTTAACCTTCTAGCTGCAGGTGTGAAGAGATCACATGACAGTTGGTTTTGCAGAGTGCAGCTTTGCAGCACAGCCCAGCCGCAGTGTAGCCCTCGGCAACCTATTAGCCTAGAAATGTATGCTCTTCCATTACATTACACCACAATAGGCTTCACAATGCAAAGCTCTACTGCATAGCCATTAAAAGAAGAAGGGACTATATGGATCAAATTGCCTCAGGACTCGAAAGGCAGCTTGAACACAAAATCCAGAGAGCTCTGAAGAGTAAAAATACTCCATGTTCCGTTGTTTAGTTTTCAAAATGTATAATTTTACCCATCTCTCTTTGTTTCAAATGGCTGGGGAAATTTAGAATCAAGAAAAATAGAGCATTTGGAGGCGTTAATATGAACATTCCTGCAAACAAAGTAACATGTACATGGTAGAAAATGAGACTGGCATCAATGCTGTGTGCCAGAAGGCTGTCATGACCTCTCAATTTTTTCACCGCAGTCTGCATCTTGTTTTATCTTCGTCCAAGTGTGCCAACTACACATATTAATGAGCTGTGCATCATGACTATTGTAGTTTTTCCACTAATAATAGGGTTACATTTTTGCTTGTATTCATTATCATTCCAACCATTCGTCCCCAGAGAATACCACAGAATGTCCGTATTCACATGTACTGTATCATTATTTAACTTCACTGAGTGTGTTTGCCAGAAACAGGACAGAGAGTTTTGTTCCACCTCCACATTTTTCCACATATCCGCTCAGCTCCATGGAGAATGAATTGCAACAGTGTGACAGTATCCAGCATTTTTCTTAGGATATGGTTACATTTTCTGATTAAAATTTTGGTACAGAACTGCCTCTTAATTGGCTTTAAAAGTTCAGATAATAATTCCATCAACCTGCAAAAGGAATGTCCTTTCAGCATCAATGCAACTGCCCTAGGCTGGACATCAGGATAAACCAGAGACTTTAAGATATTTGATTTATAGCCTTTGAAGATACTATAAATTGACATTTATAAAATAAATAATAATTTGACCCGGCTGCCTCTATTTTGTTATAACCAGCGCATATGTCTCGCACAAGGTTTATATCCTGTTTTCTTCATAGTCTTCATGAGACTTTAAGAAAGAAATAGACGTGTAGCTTATTTCTCAAAATGTTGAACTGTTACAATTATACAGTAGCTCATTCAAATTTTTTTATGGATTGAATCACACTTTTAAATTCGGAATATATATATATCTATAAAAATATATCTATATATACTGTATCTATATATATATATATATATATATATATATATACTGTATCTACTGTATATATATCTATATAGATCTATATATATATAGATTGCTAACCTTTTATTTGGTACCGTATGTAGCTTTAGCCTCAGTCTTTTAGCACTATAACAAGAAAGTAGCCATCAAGAGCATATTTAAGATCTTCGAACAGGGTTGTCATTTTAATATGAGTCAGCATGAAACATTTAAAAAAAAGTCTGTCTGTTGGTTGGTTTTCAACCGGCTCATGGAGCTAACGTTAGCTTAATTACCTAGCAAGCCACAGCTGGTCAAATCTAGCTAGTTTCAGATGTCATTTCAACTGGCTAACTTGACGGTGGCTGACTACAAATGAGAAGTTGTTCGCGTCTACCTCTGTTTAAAATCAAGGACCCAGGTAAAAACAAATGACTAAGAGTATTTGAGTGGTAAATCTTCCACCCTTGTTGTAAATGGCATGCTGTGCGGAAGCGGAAAGCTCAGCAGTAACTAACGGGGACAGGCCTTCGTGAATCAATCAGTTGTGATACATTTGACGGAGCAAATACGTGTGTCAGGGTTGTGGTTGGTCCCACAGGTATATGAACGGTGAACTGAATGACGTTTCCTTCAACGTAGAGCTCACGGAATGAAACGTTCAAACAGAAAAAAGGAGCAAGCTGTCAAGCACGAAAATAGTAGTGTAATGTAGTTAGCAAGACAAACATCAATGTAACAGGCAGGGTGTCAATCATTTTAATGGTCAGTTTTATCCCTCACTGATTTCTACTATGCTTTAATTTTGAAATAGGACGTGCTATATTCTACACTATCTGCACAGCATCAATCAGCATGTATTTCCATCACAGTGATATGGAAAAAATGTATCTTTCATGTTGATGAATATGTATGAGATATCCCACCTTTTAATGAAACTTGCAGCCTCACCTCTAACACCTCCAGTAAACCTAAAGAGAATATACTTAAGATAAGGCTTCTGGCACTTTATGTGCATCTTAAGTCTCCTTCACATTCTGGGATGCATGTAATCCTCATTATGTCGTCCTTATATTTTCCCACCAACTTCAAAGTCTCTTTTTTTGTGTTTTATAGAAACTGGAATGTAAGCAAACACGAGGCAAGCTTGAACAATTTTCTGCAATTTAGTGTCTTTTCCCAGGGGGCAATTTGGAATTTTAATATCAGTTGAATCCTGTGTAGGTTTTTCCTTTAGTTGTAGACATGTAAGAAAATATTTAGAAAACTGCTTCACTCTCTTTTCTCTCTCATTTCTTACCAGCCACAACAAACAAATAGTGCAAAAATCAAAATCAAAGTATGGAAAATTAGTAAGGGATGCACCAATCTCTGGATCGGCACCGCGCTGATAATGACCTTATTAAACATATTGATTATCAGCCATGACATTACCAATGCACAATGTATACGGTTTCTTTGTCAATGTCAAGATACATTTAGTGTTTTATCAGTTCAGTCACAGCAGTCTGAAATAAATGTGTTTTCAAGCAAAAATGCCCAAGCATCTCAGATGTGAAGGGTTTGCTACTGTTTTTTTTTCTCTCTCAACTGTGACATTAAACTTAATCTTCAGGTTTTGGACTGTCGGTCAGACAAAACAGGACATTTGAAGACATCCACCGTGTACTCTGGGAAATAATGACAGGCATTTTAAACTACTTTCTGACATTTTTATAGACACAATGATACATGAGTTATCATTAAATGTTTGCAAAACTAATAGATTATGAAAACAGCTCCAGTCACAGCAATACCTGGCTTCATGTAACCATACATATTTATGATCCCATTGAGTTCCATACAGACATTTTGGATGATATTATTAGTTCGCATTGGATACTCTGTATTGGCAGATACCCTGAGTTAAGGTAGCAGAATGGGTATTGGGTGAGAAAAAGTGTGATTGATGCCTCCCTTCTATTAGTTTTTATAGTTTGAAATGTTCAAACATGCAGCCATTGCTCCGACTGTTATTGGATTTTCCCTGCGTGACACCAAATCCCTGTTCAGTGACTTTCAGTGGAGGCTGTTCCAAAGACTGAAGCACTCTGTGCTCGCATTGTGTGTCTGTATTTTGTTATTTGTGTTCATCTGCACTCGAGATGGTCCCCATACTTCTTCAGATGTACTACAAAGCTTCAGTCTGAGAGATGTCTGATCCATGACTGTGCTTATTAATGGCCATGCCTGCTGTAATAGTGCATCCTGGAGCTGGGCAAGATGATGACCCGAGCTCAGTAAACACTTTAATTTCCTGCAGGCTGACAGCAGCCGCTGTGGAGCTGAAGACATCCAGTGGAATGAGCCAAATGAAAGAGCAAATGATTCCTTCTTCTCCCTGGATGACATGTTTATCAGACCCTGAAAGTGTGTTTGCCTTGCTTGCCTCTCTCAAAGCACTCTCGCCCAAATGCAGCATTGAGCGAGTGTTCGTGTTTTCAAGTTATCCCGTAGTTATACAACTCTTTTTCCATCTCTACTCGCCAACGATGTGTGTTGCACCACTGTGCTGACAACAAACAAGCTGAAAATTAATCTGAGGGAATGATGTATGTCAGCACTTAATGTACAGTATTATGTATTTATGTACAGTACATATTTCTGCTGAATTTAAGAGGAGAGACACAAGCTGCCCTCCCTCCCTCTCTCCCCTCTTTCCTCCCTTTAGGCCGTGGTCTTCTATCCATTCGTGTTTCCCCATGTGTCTCAGTCAGAGGCTTCTGGCCGACTTGGCACTTACCTGACCTAGAAAACAGAAAATCTGCAGCTTCCTGACTGAGTCCACTAAATTTACCACCCTACCCTTTTCTCCTCTCTGCAAGCCTTTTTGTCCCAGGAGCTTTAGACCTTCTGACAACAAATGATAGGACTGCTAACTATAGCATAACAGTGGAGGGGATAAGGAGTAAGAACGGAGGCGGATTGTAAAGGTAAACAACATGCAGCCATCCCTGGGATTTAACAGTGATGCTCCACTTTGAAGCGCGGCATAAGAGAGCATTTTTTAGTGACCGAGTGTTATGTTCAATTAATGAACATTTAAAACGTGCATGTGCTCGAGGAGGGAGTAACATTGAGATTCACCAGACAGAGGTAGAGCTGGAGGCTGAGGTTTTGGGCACAGACCTAGATCACTATTTCTCAACATATGAAAGATTTAGAGCTGCAGAAAGGGATTTTAGGCTTTTATTTTTATTTGTTGAGATTCCTCCGCCCAGAGGCCGGGCACACAAGGACAGACTCTAATACCTTATAGGAGTATGATTCCCAGAGATATGATATAAACATACTACATGATGCCACATGAAGGTGGTCGAGTGGTAAGAGACTCTGTCCCTCAGCCTTCTGATCTCACTATCGTTTTATAATTGGGACTAATGATATTAAAGTGCTGTAAATACTGAACATAGGTGGGGTTTGGACAGCGGACCTTTTGACCTTGTCATAGAGGAAAATCACAGGTGCTGTATGCTAATAACATTAATGATGGCTCTGCTCTATTCAAGTGTGCCAGTAAACCATGACAGTGAGCCACCATGCAAAACACCAGGACCTTGAAAGTGAAGCAGCTACATTGACTCATCATTCATTTTATCAGTTACAGCTTCTCCTACTGTGACTTGTCAAAGTGTCTTCAATGAAATAGTTCTATTTGACTTCAACCGAGTTCAAACATTTGCTCTTTGTCTTAACAAGGACATTCTGCTCGAGATTTTCTGTTTAGTTTTATGCCGATGAGGATCTTCTTATACAGTAAAGTCAAGGTAATGACTGTATTCATTTAAGAGAGTCATCTATAACAAATGGTGAAACAAAAAAAAACATTTTTAGAAAGGATAAATATGGACGTTTTAGGACCCTTTTTTCCGATATTTTGATGTCTAAGGGACTAAAGAGAACAACCATTTTTTAAATTGGTTTGCGAGAGCTCTGCAGCCGTGAAACGGGCCGCAATGTAATCACATTGGGCCAATTTTTTTTTTTTGCCACTGCCAGCTGAGATAGCATTGGTGGCTCACAGTATTATGGAAAGGACCTTACATAGAAATAAAATGTTTGATCCGGTCCGTTAGTTATTGGTTTTGACCTCGTTGTTATAAAATTTTGCGTCTCATCCACATTGTCGAAATCAGCTAAATATTCAGCCATGACTTATTTTAATACCACAAATATTTTAAATACACTAATCTGTGCTTTCTGTACTCCAACACAACAAACTGACACCACTGGCAGTCCACTCTCCAACTCTCACTCACAACTAGTCACATGACGCAATAAACAGACCAGATCAAGCGAAAGGTAAAGACACATGTTTTTATTTCCCTGTAGGGTCCTTTCCATAATGTTGTCAGACACTTATAATAACAATATAAGCCTGTCAGTGGCAAAAACAAGGCATTTTAGTGCACGTACATTGACGTATTGCCCCGAGCAATACATTGCAGCCCGTTTCGCGGTTTTCGTCTGCAGCACTCTCGCTCAATACTGGACCAATTTCAAATATGGTTGTCCCCATAGGTCCCAACACATGGGAAAATAGGCTCCAGGTAAAAAAAAAAATACATAAGTTAAACCTTTAAATTATTCTATTGGTATAATGTGGTTAGATATTAGACTATGGCTTGTAATAGTTTCAGAAGATATTTTAACACAGTAAAACTTTGAGGTATAAAATCATGAAAAATCAAATCAAATCAAGTTTATTTATATAGCCCAATATCACAAATTATACATTTGTCTCAGTGGGCTTTACAGCCTGTACAAAGTACGACACCCTCTGTCCTTAGACCCTCACATCGCACAAGGAAAAACTCCCTAAAAGATACCCCACAATTAGTGGGGGAAATATGGAAGAAACCTCAGGGAGAGCAACTGAGGAGGGATCCCTCTCCCAGGACGGACAGATGTGCAATAGGTGACGTGTGTACAGAACAAACAGCATAGTTAAAAATACAACATGGACAATCTATGCGACAGAAAACATGATACGATGGTATATATATAAAAAAAAGATGGATCCAGGAGGATGTCAAGGCTTCCTGGTGTCAGGCAGGACCAGGGCAACAGTTGCAGCCACGATTCGCGGTCCAAAAGTAATCTTTAATAGTGGCAACCTGCCAGATAAGGGACACAGAAACTCCGGGGATGATGCCCCGGATGGTGAGTTAGTAACATGCATTTAAGGGACATGAATGCATATCAAATAGAGAGGGAGAGGAGGAGAACGAGAAAGATAGGGAAGAGAGGAGAGGAGTGAGTCCCCCGACAGTCTAAGCCTATAGCAGCGTAACTAGGGGCTAGTCCAGGGCAAACCTGAGCCAGCCCTAACTATAAGCTTTATCAAAGAGGAAAGTCTTTAACCTGCTCTTAAATGTGGAGAGGGTGTCTGCCTCCCGAACACACACTGGGAGCTGGTTCCACAGTAGAGGAGCTTGATAGCTGAAGGCTCTGGCTCCCATTGTACTTTTAGAAACCCTAGGAACCACAAGTAACCCTGCACTCTGGGAGCGCAATGCTCTAGTTGGTTTATAAAGTACTACGAGATCTTTAAAATAAACTGGAGCCTGACCATTAATCGCTTTGTAGGTCAGGAGAAGGATTTTGAATTCTATTCTGTATTTTACCGGGAGCCAGTGCAAAGCAGCTAATACAAGAGTAATATGATCTTGTTTCCTAGTTCTTGTCAATACTCGTGCCGCAGCATTTTGAATCAACTGAAGAGTTTTAAGGGATTTTTTTGGGACAACCAGATAATAAGGAGTTGCAGTAATCCAGCCTTGAAGTAACAAATGCATGGACTAGTTTTTCTGCATCTTTTTGAGACAGGATGTGCCTTATTTTTGCAATGTTACGCAGATGAAAAAAGGCAGATCTTGAAATTTGTTTTATGTGGGAGTTAAAAGACATATCCTGATCAAAGATAACGCTGAGATTCCTTACAGTGGTGCTGGAGGCCAAGTTAATGCCATCCAGAGTTACTATGTCATTAGACAATACGTTTCGGAGGCGTTTGGGGCCAAGTACAATAACTTCTGTTTTGTCGGTGTTCAACATCAAAAAGTTGCAGGACATCCAATTTTTTATGTCTTTAAGACATGCTTGAAGTTTAGATAATTGATTGGTTTCATCTGGCTTGATTGATAGATATAATTGGGTATCATCCGCATAACAATGAAAGTTTATGGAGTGGTTCCTTATGATATTGCCTAAAGGAAGCATATATAAGGTAAATAGAATAGGTCCAAGTACAGAACCTTGCGGGACACCATGACTGACTTTGGTTTGCATGGAGGATTTATCGTTAACACGTACAAATTGAGATCGCTCAGATAAATAGGATTTAAACCAGCTCAGTGCAGTTCCTGCTATGCCAATGAAATGTTCCAGTCTCTGCAGCAGAATGTCATGGTCAACAGTGTCAAAAGCAGCACTGAGGTCTAACAAGACAAGAACAGAGACAAGTCCTTTGTCTGATGCCAGTAGAAGGTCATTGGTAACTTTCACCAGTGCCGTCTCTGTGCTATGATGAACTCTAAATCCAGATTGAAAAACCTCAAATAAAGTATTGTTATGTAGAAAATCACATAACTGTTTTGCGACTGCTTTCTCAAGAATTTTAGCGAGAAAAGGAAGGTTAGATATCGGTCTATAGTTGGCTAAAACCTCTGGAAAAAATACTCTTATCTTTAATGCAGCCTTTAAAGATAGCAAAGACACAAAAATAACTATATCATGATAACAACCAATCCCATACAAACTCTAGTCCCATATAACAGTAATCTATTGGTATGTCACCCAGCTCTGTTATTAGATACCATAAATCATCTTGTAATGCCTTTAAAATCCTCATGAGCCCCTGTGGGTGCTGGTTCCATATCTTAGGTGCACTTGTTATTCTATGTCGTGCCAAAGTGTCCTTCAGCAAACACTGCACTCTAACCTGTATGCTCATGATTTTCTCTTCTGCCCAACCGTGGCATAAATGTCTAAAATATATATACATATTTAAAAAAAAAAAAAAGCCATGAGTGAGTAGTGGTGGGTTGGATTTAATATCTCCTCTGTGATGGATGAAACATTATTAAAGGCTTGGAATTAACTTCCTGGTTTCCCATTTTGAACATAGTTCGAGGCTCTGGCCTACAGGCCTGTAAGTCTGACTCTGATCCAATCTTTGCCACACCTTTTCTTCTTTCATAACTCTGGCAGCATGATGCTCAATACTTATCTATTCCATAGTTAATAAAAGGGTATTGGAGTAGCTGTTCATAATACCACAGAAGTTATTTTTGTACTATTGTCGCCTCGAGTCCAGTTAAAGTTTTAATAAATTTGAAGGAGAGAGCACCTCTTGGGTTTAATTAAGCTGAGCTAAAGAATTACCTGCATGACATCATGACTGATGTTTTTAATAGGTACGCTTCGGTCATACGGGTCACTTTCACAAACAATTTCTCTTACCCAACTAAATAAGATTCTTTTTAGTCAAATGGATGAATATTGTTTTTTTTTTGTGAACTCTCCAATGCCCTGTGGAATCATTATCCAATGACCTCCCAAATTAACATCATCCACCGACCCAGCAACCGGGTAAAAAGGCTGGAGTCAGAGCTGGACAGAGCATCTCGGTGGAATATATAATTAGTCTCATGATCTTCAGTAGATGGGTCACATTGAGCTCAGTGGAATTTTTCCAGCAAACTTAGACTCATGCTTTCCAGCTCTTGTCCGAGATGTTATATTATATATCATGGTTTTAGATGCATTTGGACACTTATCAGGGTTGAGCCCTGATAAGTGTCCAAATGTATCTAAAACACTTAACTTTTAAAAGCTGTTGCCAGGCTGGCCACCATTTGAAGTCACCTTGTGTTTTGAGTAATTAAGATACTTTGCAGTTACACATCAGACGAATAATGAAAATGTGTCATAAAAGACCCAAAGAATCTGAACAAAATTCCTTGTAGTTTGTGTTTTATGCGATACTTTAGAAAATGTCGAGCGTTATCAGTTAATGTGTCCACCCTCAATTCAGGGTATACAGCAGTAACAGCAGTAGTGACTGTAATAGCAGTATTTAAATATCTCGTGCACGTTTTGCTGTTTGCTCTCCCCATTTTTTTTACATGTTAAAAAGTGATGCCAACTGAAGTCCAAGAATTAGTTGCCAATTTCCCCAAATGTTCGCCAATGGCAACCGTTACTGTTGAGTCCAGCTAGTTTAGCTCCTGTATTGCTCTTCTTTTTCTTTTCTTTTTTGCAACAATATCGATTACAGCATCTTTAAAAAATCTTTAACCTTTCATTTGGCTGTGTGCAATCTGCACGGCTTACTGTGCAGCCTCTTGTGGTCTGTTGAATTGTGAATAAATTGCTGTTGCTTTTTAAAAAAAGGGATTACTGTTGCTTTCAAACTTGAGTTTACAATTAGCCGCTCTCATCACAAACCATGGAGGACCTGCCATTGTTATTCTGTAATTGCTGCTCGTTTTGCCTCATTAGAGATCCTCAAACAGTTTTTAGAACATATGGGTGAATAACGGTGGTGGTTTTATTTAGAATGGTGGATGTTTTAATGTGATGTTCAATGGCGGGAACGTGTTTCTCTGCCGGCCATGCAGCACCCGGCTGACCCGATGGAGATTAACTCCAGGAAACAGCCCACCGAGCTCCTCGTTATTAGTGTCGTTCTCCTTTCTTAGCACCAATTAAATAATAATCGTGCTGCAGAAAGAAAAAAAACAAAATAAAGTTAGTTTCATGCTTCAGAGCTCAAGACTATTAAAAGGAAAGGATGTGACACAAAGGAGGGTTTCTTTGAGCGCCTGTCTTTGAGGATGAGATGGACAGGTGCTCTCCTCCGTAGCGTTCCTTCACGTGCGTCGTCCTTGCCTTTGATTTCCCCCACATCAAGTGACTCCACACTTCTAACACTGTCCACAGAGGAATCGATATGTCTCACCTTTACGTTTACTGTGTGTGTGTGTGTGTGTGTGTGTGTGTGTGTGTGTGTGTGTGTGTGACCACTTCTAGAAAGCTCTCTTTAGGTGAGATAAACAGGTGCTATGTGCAGCTGGTGGTCAGAGATTACAGCCAACTTTGTGACAGCATCTCACCCCGGGCCAGCAGCACTGTCGTCCTTCCCGCTGCTTGTAGACATGGGATCGGGAGCCAAGTATAAACTGGACACAGCCCATGTGACGGGCCGTTTTTTTTTCTTTCTTCAATTCTATTTGCTCATTAACTGTAGCACCATTCAAGTTCCCTGTTGCATGGGACCAGAGCAGCCTGACAGCTGCCGTGCTGAATTCATTGTCACCTAGACCGTGACAGCAAGTTTTACTCACACGCTGCATGTAAATACAGCTGGTCAAAAACACTGGTGTGCATTCAGTGTTCCTCCTCAACAACAAATCATGCTAGAGATGCACGGTTATGACTAAAATGATAATCATGATTATTTATTACGATTATTCATTGATGTTTTTTTTAATTTTTTTTTTTTTTATCTTTGCATCAAAATGAGACCTTATTCACAGTGCATCTCCTAGAAGCAAAATAAAAATGTAATTTTACTAAAACTTAAAATCAAATTTAGTTAACTCCAAATTAAATCAACAGAGCACTGCTTTCACTTTCACGTTGTGCTACATACCTGCTAATTAACACATGTTTTGCATTAAAATGAGACTATTATATCAGCTTCTTCTTCACCTGAATTTAGTTCTTTTTTTTTTTATTTCATTTTCATTTCTGTCTGGTGTCTGTTGTTTATTACTCCTCTACTCTGGACATGACTATTGTGTGTGTGTGTGTGTGTGTGTGTGTGTGTGTGTGTGTGTGTGTGT
>CALSCE010009347.1:20566722-20657403 GCA_943593645.1 Bovichtus variegatus
GTGTGTGTGTGTGTGTGTGTGTGTGTGTGTGTGTGTGTGTGTGTGTGATTTTTGTTCTCTTAAGACAGAGCCAGGCTAACTTGTTTCTCCATGTTCTGAGTGTTTGCTCTAAGCTATGCTAATCGGCTGCTTCCTCTGCTCCTCTTCCTTCTTCCTCTACCATCTTATTCCTCTGTGCCATAGAGCTCCATTGTTGTCTAAAAGTTATTAAAAACACATCAATGAGCCACACTGGCACCTGATGACATGTTCCTTCATTACCGTGAACACAGGCACAGTAGTGTGTTTTCAGTAAATTCCACATACACTGTCTTGCTGCCGTAAATACTTACTGGCACGTCACTATTTACTCTCGTTGGGATGAAGCAAACTAGATGGGAAGTTTTAAACTCTTGATAAAATAAACTTTAAGATTATAAGCTTATGAATGTATAATGCTATTAAGTAACTTTATTTACTAAGACTTGAAGCCAAGTTGTCGAGTGAACTGCGCCATGAATTCCTTTTGTTGGATGGCTCTGGCTGGCTTGAGGCTAGAAAATCCAGAGCCTTGGTCTGGTGAATGTGCCATTTTATTAGCCAACTCTTTCCCTGGATGCACAGTGAGCCAGCCATTGGAGAAATTTGGCACCATCCTTGGATTCGCCCCTGGCTTTCACCCGGCATGTTCCAAAACAAAATGACCTTTATCTGTGACAAATATTCAAAGGCAATCTAAATAGCAGGTGTTCCTAAATTAGAATTTAACAATAAAAAACCTTGCCTGTAGTGTAAAGGTAGGTTGGCTCATACTGACCATTAGCATTTCGGAGATGATGTCGCAGAATTAATTAGGAACACTTTAATTTCCATTACTGCTGGGAGAGAATTGGTCTCTGTTGGTGCCTCAGTCCTAAACCAGCATGTCACAGCGATAGCTGCAATCTTCTATCTCAACAGATTTCAATCTAGGTGAAAGTGTCTCCATTCATATGCAAATAGCTTGCAAAACATTCTGCCTCACACCTCTCGACTCAAAATTGTTACTTTCTTCGGCTCCATGCTAAACTGTTCTAATGCATTGAATTGCTAATACTGTATGCCCAATGAATATATGAATAAATCCTTTTTAAAAGTCATCATTTCAGTCGGCTGGCCGGCTCTCTGAGGATTCCAGATAAGATGGAGCTGGTGGGAGATGACTGACAGTGTGATATCTGATTGGTTGTGAAACTCAGGGTCTTACATTCTACACAGCTGACATAATCATTAGTCTTCCCAAAAGGGAAATCTATAAATAGCTGTATATAATGCAATGTTCTGTACTACAGAGAATATGGTCAACACAGAACAATATTTGATCAGGAAAATATGAATCCGTTCCAAAATGAACAGGAGTTTCCTTTTGTAAAATCTGACCATATACAGTAAACAACTTGCTGATGTGAACTGGGACGTGCACAGATTTTTGACTTGTACTGGCAGTAATTCAAAACGGAGCAATGGAATATTTCCGTTACAAACATTAACCTGTTGCCTTGCTGCTGCCTTGAATTATTTATCTCTCTGCCTCTGTCAGCTCTCATTAGTGTTCCTACAATCAATGTGCAACACCAGTTCATGTGTAAAGCTATATTCATCTTAGGTAACCACAGTCAAAAATTAGCCTTTTACAGTAGACGGCAACAACCTCAGACCTCCGAGATCAACACGTTATCTCTCACAACTCATCACACGGACGGTTGGTCAGAACCCCTTGTGGTCACTTTTTTACGCACTGGCAGCTCCTTTAGCCGCATTTTTCAACGTGCGGGGTAGTCCAATAGACTTCCACAAGTGGGTAACGTATTCAAACAAAATAACATAAGCTAGGTTTAAGCTACAAAACAAACTACTTGGTTAGGTTTAGGAAAAGGTATGTTACGTAACTTAGGTTACAAACATAAGTTAAGAACTTTTCGTACGTGACGTAAGTTAAGTACGTTATGCAAGTACGACTTGTATGTTAAAATTACTCAACGTTAACTTTTGGTTTCATACGAGACACAGTCTCCTGGGTGGAACCAGGACCTTAGGAAAAGGTCAAAATAAGAACGTTTATTACGTAGCTTAAGTTGTGAGCGTAAGTTAATTACTTTTCGTACGTGACGTAAATTAAGTATGTTACTTGCGTACTTATGTTAAAATGACTCAACGTTGACTTTTGTTTTCACACGTGGAACAAACAGCGGTCTCCTGGGTGACAGTCCTGTGTCTGTTTGACCCTTCTAACCACCCCGACACCTTGCCTATGCGCACTTTGTTAATAACATGCAGTTCTACCGCATGGGCACCTGCAGTAATCATAAATTCCCTCAGATTTGAACTCTTAGTTTCAGACAAACAGGTAAATCAACAATAGCTTCTGAGCAAATCACCTACATAAAGATACTGAACTAATCATAATGCTCATTCACAAAGAAAAATAAATATTAAGATTTTATTCTCAACTTAATCTTGGAAAGAAATGAATGCCTAGCTAAAATGAAGACTTGTTGAATGGGATCTTGGCAGGCTTTTTCACAACAGTAATTACAAGAATAGCAGCAGCAATAAGAGCTGGAATAATCATTTTTCATTTGGTCCAGAGGGGCAAGTCAGCCAAAAAAAAGTCAAAAGGGGCATCAGCTTAAGCTTCAAGAGCCAGAGGACACATCTTGAATTTGAATGAAGCCACATAAAAAATTCAAAGGATAAGAACAAATGAAGCTGAACGATGGTGCTTAATGAATAATACTACTAACTGAGAACATGCATGAACTTTACATTATCATTAACATTTTTTAAATGAGACCATAAGATTTTAGATTTATTTCTCACCATTCATCTTGGGATGCTCGATGCTTGCTTTAAATAGATAATCCACCACAGTGAACGTGTCGCTTCCTATATACCATTGGTCAGGAAGTAATGGAGTTATGAGCAGGGCCCATTATTTAAACACGTTCCTCAGTAGTGCGGATCATATCTGGTAGAAAAGTGTCTTCTGTAGAAAATGAATGTAATGTCTACTGAGTGCTGTACTACGAGTGCAGCATTTTAGAGTTATCAAAGAAACTCATAGGCCTCATGTAGAATATTTCCTTTCATGTTAGTTCCCCCACAACATGGCTGTTTCTCACTTGCACAAGGTATTTTGTACATATAGTGTACACAGTGGAGGTCTCTTGGGATCGCCTTGCTGGTTGTATGCAAGATACTTTTTGGCTTGCTCTGTCAGAGAATAGGGATGCACGATGATATCGGCACATCATGGTTTTAAAATGTAATATCGACATCGGCCTGGAACAAACATTTCTGCCAATATGTCGATAAAAATGACGCTAAGCGAGTGCAACAAGTATGTGTGCAGTGTGGAGGTTCATTTTGGAAGAGAAAAATCTACCTCATACTTGATTCTGACTTTTAGGATATAGAACTCTGTCATTCAGCGTCTTTCATTTGGCATCAAAGGTGGGCTACTTTTCGCTAAGGACTGAAGCTGCTTATATTTCGTGCACTTGGACACAATGGGCTTTGTTTGCACATCAACAACGTTTGTAGCTCATAGAATAGTGTGCTCCTATTTTTTAATTCATTATTCAGGTTAATATATTATTGAGTTAAGCAGCAGTCTTTAAATCATATGTACTTATATAGAGTAGGTATAATAATATGTTAATTCCACTACAGGAGAGACTTGATGTTCTCTGCAATTAGGTAGAAAAGAATCTGTGCATACATCAGTATCGCCAATAGGCCATAAAAAGTGAGAAAATATCAGATATGGGCAAAATTCCCAAATTCTGCATCTCTATTAGAAAATGTTACTGCTTTTGCTCCCAACAGAGCCATAAATAAGATATCTAAAATGGGTCCTGAGCCAGTGAGTGTTTCTAAAAATCGACTCTGTTTTTTGTTCCCTGATGGTGCACATACGGAAAATTGCTTGGAAATAAATGGAATAAGGTGCATATGGGAAAGAGGGTTATTTTCCCCTAACAGTAGAAGAATGAAAATGTGGAGATAACCTTTTCGATTGTGGTTTGCAGGACTTAAAGGAGTTTATTTAGTCTACCTTCGAGCACAGTGCAGATGGTACAGACTGGCCTGGCTAAGAGCAAAGAGAAACTGGGTCTGTGCTGAGCTCATCAAGGGAGATGGAAAAAGGAAGGGCCTGGAGCTGCGTGTTACCATGCTGTGGGCTAAAAAAAAAAATGTCTAAAAAGGAGGTATGGGGTATGGTTGAATTGATAGTGAGGCTTGAAATCCAATAGCAGGATTATAACAATTTAAACTGGCAATAAGCAATATTTTCTGTTGAAGAATGCTGGGCTTTCTTCCCCAGAATCCTATATATATATATATATATATATATATATTTTTTTTTTTTATAATAGGGATATGGGACTGATAATGACAATAATGTCGATAACAATACCTATACAGATGTATTGATAGTTACAAGAGCAGAAGCGTAAGGAACGGATTAAACAGTGTTTATCTGCTCCAATGTAAGCATCAGTTGATAGCATGCCGGCTATCTGCATACGTTTGAGGGTTTACAGGTTACGTTAAGAAACGCCCTGTATTAGTAGTTTTTAGTCTAAGTGACCTCATTTAGGACGGGGTAGAAGCTCTTCCTCTCAGTGCTGGCCTGGTGTATCCGGTACCTTGTTCTCGGCCTCAACAGGGAGAAGAGGCCATCATCCGGCCCAGCACAGCCGTGACATCAGCCATCTCTATCATGGTGTTTTGTGCAGGTCAGTGTAGCATCAAACATGATTTTCGAAGCAGTTTTACTTTTAAGGTAAAATAGTTTGCTTAATGTTGCTTCAAGTCCCTAGCTAACGTTAGCTTAATTAGCTAGTTAGCTGAAGCTTATGAAAGCTAGCGGCTGTTGCCATTTCAGCCAAGAAAATTGATGGCCGCGGTCAAGAAAAATGAGACGCTGCTTTAGTCTAACTGGTCAAAAATGACTAATTACTACTTATTTGGTAAATCTGCAGTTATCCTGCTCAACTACATAGCTAATGGAACATCTCGTCTTCAGTGTATTCTGACACTTAATGGTCTGATGAATTTCAGCTGTGATGAGCTAATGAAAGAGCTTGGAGGAGATCCAGATTGGAGAAACGGGAGAGAGAGTCGAGTCAGACCTGGCACTCATTTTGAGCTTTGTGCTTGAGGGGAAACCTTGAGCAAATTAGATAGATAGTGTTTTACACCGTCATAGATTTCTTCCTGTCACCACATGGAAAATGTTCAATTTAACACCTCATTTACTTTGGTGTTCAGTCTTAAAATCTCCTTTTCCCCCGTTCAATCAAGTGAATTAAATCCAGCAGTGCAATGGGAAATCTACGTTACCAAAGCTTCTTCAGATTTCATTAATCTTTATGATTTGTTTGTAATGCAGAGGTAATTTGAACAGAGCAGACAACTTCAAAGTAACTCAAAATGAAAAATGTTAAACCATGCATCTGAACAGCTGCACAAACATCCATCTGGATGAAAGCAAGGGATTTTTTCTCTCCATTTTGTCCTTTTCTTCTCTTTTTTAAGACTTAAAGACCCAACAAATGAGAACAATGCAGTGCATCAGGGCCAGAGTGCTGTGTTAAACAGCCATCTGTCTGGCTCAGACTGTAATGAGGAGACCTGTGCCTTGGTGGACAATTCAATCCAGCCAGGGTCTTCTGTCTAAACCGGAACTATCAGGAGTCTGTTTAGCTTTTAATGCTTCACAGAATTGTCAAGTGCTACACTTGGGTCACTGAGGGAAACTTTTTAGGGCCAAAACAGCCGGATTAAGATTGATTCCTGAAGTGCTTTGACAGTCATTAATGGTGTGAACTTCCTGTCTTTAGTGAGGGTTTCACAGTCAATCTGATTTTAGTTTTTTAGCATTTGTGACTCGGATGTTTTTTTTTTTTTTTCTCGTAACAGTGTGAACGGCACAAATCACATGGAATCTGATCTTTTCAATGTGGATTTGGTAGGCTTTCATATGTGGTCCTAAATCAGATCCAGGTACTTGTGCAGTGTGAACGTAGTTTATGTTCACACGCACACTAGAAGCCAGGTTATTGGGAGAAATTAAATCGGAGAGTGTGTGACTTAAACCAAGTCTGGCATATTTCAAGAGTGTTACAAGGATGAGTAATGATGTTTCCTTCTGCACTGCTGCCACAGTGATACTTTGATACTCACGTTTTTGTCATACATACACTGTTGTAAAAATTCACATGACAAGACAAAGAAATAAGCTGCCTCCGTTAGAAATCTAATTTGAGTTAACCAGATTGCTCTTAATCCCTTTCCCCGGTTAAGGAATCCAGGGTTCTTGTCCACATGCTATTGAAAAAAATTCTGGTTAAAGGGACAGTTCACCCCAAAATCAAAAATGCATATTTCTCCTCTTACCTATAGTGCTATTCATCCATCTTGTTTGTTTTTGGTGTGAGTTGCCCAATGTTGGAGATATCGGCCGTAGAGATGTCTGCAATATAGTGGAACTAGATGGCACTCGGCATGTGGTGCTTAACCGGGTCAAGATTTCTGGAAGAGGACATTGCTGTTGAGTTTTTTTTTATGTTATTTTTGGTGCTTTGAGCACCACAAGCCGAGTGCCATCTAGTTCCATGATATTGGAGAGAAGGCAATAATCTCTATGGCCTATATCTCCAACACTCGGTAACTCATTCCAAAACAATGTAGATTGATAAATAGCACTACAGTTAATAGGAAAAATATGATTTTTTATTTTTATTTTGGGGGGAACTGTCGCTTTAAAGAAATATAAACCTAACAATATTTTAGTGCGTCTTGTTAGTCATATTGTATTTGAAGCTACTGTAAATGTATGTTTTCCCTCTGGCCCACTTAGGCATTTTACTGACAGTGTTGCGCGTTGGTGGTATCCCTGCTCGACAGTCATGCAAATTAGATCTAAACCACCCTTTGGAGACTACTGTAAAGCTACATTAAAGCATAGATTCAGAGCATTCAAGCATTGTTTTTCAGGTCTATTTTAATACAATATACACTTGCCATATGCTGAAAGAGTTATTGGTTGCCGTATTCATACCCTTCTCTCCAGACTGGCCATAAAGCAATCCCCTTGTGCCACCAATAACTCTCTCAATGTCCATTTAAAATGAGAGTGTTGTAGGAATCCAAATCATCCTATTCTGCTTCATTTCATGTTGTCATCCATTGATTAAAGTGCCTGGTCTTAAGGTAACGCAAAAAAAACCCAGAATGAGTGAATATGTATTTCCTTATTTGTCTGCAAAGCAGGATTTGCAGCAGACGGATGATCTGTTTAATGACTGTGGCTGCCACGGTAATGTTACTGTAATGACTCTGACCTCTCTGGAGTCCCGTCCTGCTCCTGACCTTTCACGGCCACTTTCTGACAAAAACCACCGGTGATGAATAAATGAGGAGGTGATTTGTTTGGAAGTAGTTTCTGCCACACACTTCTGCGTTTTAAAAGTTCATTAGAGTTGCTCGGAGTGCCGTGTCAGCATTTTACACATTGGAATAGGGCATCTATCAACAATCGCATTAATCAACAGCTGGAAGATGCTGTGGGCTATTTTGAAAGCATATTTAATTTGCACAGCAGCGTGTATTTGTGGAGCTGAGACTTGGCTTCGACACCTGAGCAGTGATGTAATTCTCCTTCCATGCCAATACGATTCTGCAATTGGAACTGTTTTGTTGTTTTATCAATTCACATGCAGATTTTGCATGCAAACTGTCTAAATACACATTTATCTTGTACTAATATGCTTATGTTTCGCTCTCTGTCTCCCGCCCCCCCCTCCCTTCTGCTCTTGCCTGCTGCAGGTATGCATTGTTCAAAAGAGGGACACCGAGAAGATGTACGCCATGAAGTACATGAACAAACAGCAGTGCGTGGAGAGAGATGAGGTCCGAAACGTCTTTAGAGAGCTTGAGATTCTACAGGAAATTGAACATGTATTTTTAGTAAATCTCTGGTGACTATCCTATGTTTTTACACTTTCAATGTGGTCTGCGCTGCCTGTGTCGGTCGCCTGCTTTGTCTGTCTGTGCATTTTGTATATTTACTTTCCCAATAGACAAGTGCATGCTCACTCCTAAATCTGTTGCAGCCCTAAAATAGATGTACTCTTTACTGAATGTTCTTAGTGTTGCGTGCACTTTATCTTGGCACTTAGTGGGGGGAAAGAAAGTTGTGTTGGTTTCATTAAAGCTTGAAGCAAATTTTACTCCAGAAACCAACAGCTATTAACTTAAGAAACAATTTACACAGCAGAGACATTTTGTGATATTAATTTTGACTCAGAGCCCATGAAGCACACATTTGATAATTAATGTGGTTTGAAATGACCTTACTCTTCCCTTGAGTCTGATATGTGGGTGAATGGAAGCTGCTTTCATTATTCAACGCTCATCTCCGAGCGGGACACATTTCTAAATGTAATTGGGGACCTGGCACGGCATTCACGGCGTATTACACAAAGCACTTTACCTCCTCTTTAATTGGTAGAATGATATTTCACGTGCCTATCTTCTCTGAGCAATTGCGGGCAGCATATTTTGTTATCCACGCATTCTATGATGGATTGATTATGTGTAGAGAGTGAGTAGATGAACCAAGATAAAAATCGAGCTCATTTTCTCATCAAGTTGTGAATGATTGATGTTTAATCTGCGCTATATGTAAGCCTGCTGGAGATGCCACTCTACTAGAACTAGAACTGAGGGCATTTTAATGAGCGTACAGTAGTAGGTCTGTGTATTTTTTATAGTAGCCTATAATCCCTGCAGGAGTGTATGGCTGCCAAAGCCTTCTGTGTTCTAGTTTTCCATGTGTTGCTCTGCTCTCTCCCTCATACTCTGCATCCAACACTATTTCAAATGCACATTAGTGACAAAGATGCTAAACTGTATAATTGCGGCTCTGTGGGAAGGAGAAGTTTCCCACTTCACACCTCCTCTCTCTGCTTTCTCAGCTTCACGGAGATGCTCCACAAAGGACCCGTCCAGCTTCCCTAATGCAGAAGTTGAAACGGTCACATACTGTACTTAGCAAACAGCTTTAGTTGCTCTGGATACTCCACATATTGTCCTTTAGGGTAACAATGAGGATAGATAATATCGTAAACATTAAAGGGTCATTTCATTTAAAAACTCTTGTCATATCCATACATGAGAGTTTTTGTTTTATTTGCCAAGGATTTGAAATGTCCGCTCCCGTACAATAGGGGGAGGGGGTGTGTCACTGATACTCACAGCATTGAACTAGAATGGCCCTCGGAGAGCGTAGACCTTCGCTAATGCCAATGCTGCCTTCTTGTGCTCCTCGGATGGTCCCATTTCCCAAGTTCATGTTATTGAGCGAACATTGGACGCTACAAAGAATGTGTTGTACAATCTATTTCATTGCTCAGAATTTTTCCAGTATTTGCGTGCCTTTTTGAAAAGCAAAAAAAAATAACGGATCAGGTCGGCCATGAAATTTGTATCAAAATATTTGCCGACTTTCCGAGTTGTCCTGACTTGTGGGGGCATTCACTCTAATCTTTCTCATTATTCCTACACCGCGTGAATGCGTCTCGTGTTTGTGTATGATTCTGATCCGCTCCAAGATTTAATGGGTTCTTCCTTGGCTACACCCTTCCATCAAGTTTCATGAAAATGGGACCTGTACTTTTTCAGTAATCCTGATCACAGATAAACCAAACCGAAAACACAACCTCCTCGGTGGAGGTAATAATAATTCCCCAGTAACATGTCTTAGTTACTCTAATCCACAGGATAAACTGTCAATGGTTACAGTGACAATTCCTTTGGTGGAAGGTAATTCCAGAGCCCACCTTTCTTTGTGAGGGCTGTGAAATATGTAATATAAAGTGACATTGTTTCTCACAAGAAGCATTGATGTTGAATATTTAAAATAAATTATTTCAGTGCTTTGATCACCGCAAACAAAATTCAATTCACTTCCATCGATGGTGACAGAAATCTCCTGGATGAATATAATCAAAGCTATCTGCAAGGCTGGATACCACTAGAGGTACATTGAGAGGCCTTTTCTTCTGCATGTGGGCATAAGTATGCAAACAAATGTGTGTTGAACCAGCACCGTAAAACTACAAGAGCTTTATTTCCTTATTCAGCAATGCCCTTGGCTTACCAATCGCTCCGAGCCTTCATTTCTGAATTACACTCGGTGCTTGGACCCCCTTATACTTGCTAGTCTTTTGTAATTGGGATGAACCAACCTTTCAAAGGGCTTTTCTTAACAGTAGTGTCGCCCTCTCTCATCTTGCCCACAGCTTGCCTGCTTGTATTTGGCTGGCCCTCTTGAAAAGCGTAGGGAAGCTGTCAAATCATCACGACAAATAAAGCATCACAGGAAGGGCTGCAGAGAGCAAAGCCACATCCTCAACAGGCTGCCGTCACTGCCATCAGATTGTGTGACTGTGATTGTGAGAGAGATGGGTCGTAAAAACAGCTCTGTGATAGTGTCTGGATGCAGCTGTTACTATATGAATCTGTCGCTGTAGCACGCACAGACCCTGAACTTGAGCAGCTGTGTTGATGTTTCTAATGGCATAACCAGACGGGTCCCACGCAAAGCCACCAGAGAGAGTGACAATATGTGTCTGGAATACCCTTTTTGGTACCCTCATTGTGCAAACCTACAGTCCAAAACTGACGGAAAATACAGTTTGGATTGGTTCCAAAGATCATCTTCTGGGACTTAAGCCTTCCTGTGTGAGCTTTCTCGTTGCAGAGAATTGTATAATTGAAGGAAATGTGTGCTTTCTCCTCCATGAGCGAGAGAGAGGAGAACACAGTGAGACATAAAGGAAATCAATTTATAGCCCTAGAGTCTATGGTAAGTTTGATATTTCTGCCCCAGTTTACGCAGAGACTCTTGTGAGCATCTGTGCATGACAGCATTGTTATGTGTTGCACCTGTATGCATCGCATTAACTGTCTGCTTCATTTACCTGCTGAGACGGCATCTCGGCCGGTAATGAGATAGGACTGATGAGAACGCCGCTTCATCTTCCCATTGTCTCCCTCACTGTATAACTAGGAACCTAATTGGTTCATTGCGTGTGTATGTTGTTTAACTCATTCCCTGTAGATCAGACAGTTGCCAGTATCCATAGGCTTGTTAAACAGAGTGTTAGGATTTCTGTTGCTTGGCAATTGGGCACTTCAGTTCATTATTAATGGATGTGCGATAGACCAGCTGGGGTTTTTTGGAACTGCCTATTCTCAAGAAGCGTACAAAAAAAAAAAAAAGATGCAAGTCACGAGAAATGCCAGCTTTGATAAATCTTCATGGGAGTGCTTTTTATTGATACAGTGCCAGGAGGGAGCCAAAGAGACACTCAGCCAGTCGGAGAGAATGCGGGAAAACACACCAAACAACTGTCAGAGGAAGTAATGATTCCTGCAATCACAGAAGGGGGGGGACATCAAGTAGAGAGGAGGGGAGCTAACAAAGTATTTGGCATTGATTTGTTTTGTCAAAAAAGAGATGTGCAGACTAAGAGGATTTGTAGGGTTTTCCTCCAGCTCTTACCTACACACAAAGACGCAGTTTCTGCCTCGAAGCGGGGTTTTGCTTTCATTGAGACATCCTGAATTCCGCTGTGCTTTTGAACAGCTCTGTCCGTAGCTTCAGAGAAAATTCATTAGGAGGCAACCTTGTGAAAGCCCACACCGAATCGCATCAGCTGGGTAAAGGCTGCCTTAAGCTGGGCGGATGTCAAGTTTGCAGCCCACAATAATTGCTGCGACCATTCCCTCGCTGCAAAGATATGATGTGTAGGAGTCGAGGGTACACTGAATGGATTACCTCGGAGGAGGAAAAATTAACTATCATCGACTGCACACACCAAATCCACACAAATCCTTGTAAGGATTTGTGACACATGAGAAGACGCTGACTTCTTCTTTCCCTCGCATATGTTTGAAGCCTCACAGTGCAGGGGTCATCCCTCCCCACCCAGATGCGCAGAATAACCGGCATTAGTGCGTAGCAACCCATTTGATCCCGTGGTTTACGGAGCGTAGCACATCATTATAAAAGCAAGGTTTCGCCTTAAGCGCTACATCACAACAAATCACTCTCAAACAAGCATCACCCGTTCGCCCTGAAGGCCCAGAGACGCAGCAGTGAATCATGACCAAATGGACGCTGCCACTGTGCTGTTGAAAACCAAGTCGCAGAGCGGCGAGCCACGGTTGCTGCGGCAGCTGTCGTCAGAGAGTTAGAGCTTTAAACACAGTCTCTTGGGAGCGTCTTAAAGGATTTGAAAGGTTTCAAAACTAAAAAAAAGTAGTGAGTCATCTGAAGGAGTGGTGTATGGCTTTCCTCTTACTGTCCATCCCTTCATCAGAGTCAGAAAGTGAGCAAGAGGAGTGGTGAGGATGGTTGTGCTGTGTCCTGTTCAGCCTCCATTAGGAATATTGATTTCCAGCCTGCATGGAATGAGGCCTTAGGAGACTGTGGAACAAATTAGCCTCTACACTCCCTGTCAGCAGTTATAACAAGCCCTGAGGGGGCTTAGCCTTAAATCAGCCTCATAAAAGGTGAAATATCATTTCCAAAAGCACAGGAGTCTGTTTCTCTAAGACAGCATTGTGCATCCACAGATTATCGTGCGCGGGATTTGCAGGCTTGAAGGGACTTTTACTGAAGCTGCTACTTTTAAAGCAGAACTTTTTGTAGGACATGGCCGCTTGTGAAAGCAGGCCAGTGGAGGTGTTGTGTCTTAAGGCGACTGGTAAAAGGCCGCTGAGAGGAGAAGCAGCGTTCAGTCACATCATTGTCGCCAGAATCCTCAGAGGTGCATGCAAGCGTCTTGTGATGGAGTCACGCAGCCACATCTAGCCAGCCCATCTCTATCAGCAACTTTATGTAGGCCATTGAAACTTTGCAGACCAACTCGAGCCAACAGAATCACAAGCTCTTGTTGCTCGCTCGCTTTTTCCTCAAAACTGTTCTCTTCCGCTCTCCCTCTCTCCTCCCTGTCTCCCTGTGCTCATTTGTCATTGTGGCCTGATTATTTCAGCCTGTTCCTTGTACTCCTTCCAGCCGGCTAACCTTGCTCTCTTACTGTAGTCGCCGTGACTGTCACAGCCTAGTCCTGTCCTGGCCTCAACCACATGGCCTCCTCCTGGTTTTGGACAGTAACGGCTCTCCCCAGACACCAGATTACTGCCAGGCACTCAACAGTATGACCCATAACTCCTCTGTGCTCATTGTAATAAAAGTGTGCTCATGAGGAGCAGCAGAGGGCACATTATAGTGTTTGAAGCTCTATAACATAGATGATAAATAGTTAAAGCTGCAATAGTCAATGTGTGTATATTGGCAATAGATTAAATGACTCTATGTAATGTGAAAGCTGTGGCTCTTTGTGACATAGAGGATGCCGCTCACTTGAGTCTGCAGTCCCCTCAGCTCCTACGGAGTGTAAAATCTTCTTTCAGCTCATTGTTCTTGTTTTACAGTGCATAACTTTACTGTTTGGTTCAGTTTTACTGCTCATATCAACTGTGTTTCAACAAAAAAAATGCTCTGATAAATCCCCTATATGCTACCTGCCCAGCACCAAACAGCAGAAAGAGGAAGTCAGCGACTGGCTGGTGAACATTGTGGAGCATTTAGCAGCTAAAGAGCCGGATATTTCCCTCAGGAGTTGATGGATATGAATGTAAAACTAAAAGGAAAGTGAATTATTAGACTTCTACTCAAGGCTCCCTCTTCCATAATATGGTCGAGGGAAACTAGCAATCAAGCGGAGAGAATGATGTATGTTAGTACAAGCTAACTTCAGCTATTTCAAGATCTCCTCACATGTTCTGCATTCAGTGACTCTTCAGAAATACAGAGCTACATTCTGCATCAAACAAGCATTACAGACCTAGCCATACTGGGATCAATTCTTATTCCATGATTGTCGACCCAGATGATTGCTGGAAATGCAAATGTCTGTTTTATGCATTTGTTCAAAATCATCAGCCTGACTGTCGATCACAACCTGTCACAGTTAATCTCTCTTCCACTATGTCATCCCCAATGTATTCTATCTCCTTAAAGTAGACATTTCCTTGATTTACTACGTCTGAAATGATTTTTCCTTTCCCTGAGAGGCAAGATGCGTATATCCGGAAATAAATACACAGTTGTTTCTTCATATTAAATGAAGCCAGTTGAGGTGGTTGTGGCGTCTGATTATAATTCTTCCTTGACGCCTCCTTGTCAAGGTATTCCGGGCATGTCCATCCGGGAGGAGACCCAGGGTAGACCCTGAGCTTACTGAACAGATTGTACACCTTATCTGGCCTAGGAACGCCTCGGGATCCCCCAGGAACATGCTGGAGGAAGTGGCAAGGAAGCGGGAAGCCTGGACTACTTTTTCTTCAGGCCAGAGTACACTAGAAACTTACCAGATCGTGCAACATGTCGTCTGATCTCGTCAAAACGCACAATAATGATGGGGAAAGAGAGAGATGAGACCCAATGACCCACACAGATGGGGTTAAGAGCACACGTTCCCCTCTCAAAGGCATTCATTGTGTTAGTTGTACTCGTGAAAAGTGATGGAAGTAGTTGCTTGAGAGAGATGTTCAAACATTGTATACTTTCACACGTCTGGGTAATTGCTACGTTAAGTGGGCGTGCTTGTCAGATTATCGCTTTGGGAAAGTTGTCTGAAGCATACTGACCCCTTTTAATCTGCTGCCATCGTGACCAAGGCCTGAATGAGTGCCACGACCTGAGTTTCTATGAGGCTAAGGCTGTGGGCGAGCTGTTTTCTCGTAGTCTACTTCTAGTGCTTCTAAATAGAACACCAGAAGGTTGTGAGTTCAACACCAGGCTGCCACCATTGTGCTCCTGAGCAAGGAACTTAACCCGAGTTGTTCCAGGGGGACTGTCCCTGTAGTTAGTTCAATGTAAGTCGCTCTGGATAAGAGCATCTGATAAATGACCTGTAATAATGACGAAATGATCTTTCACGTGAAGTGGAGCGCCCTTCAACTGAGACTGTACCAGTATTCCTTTCCACTCCCAGGCAGCAGAATAAGTCTTTTGTTTGATTTTTAGATCTGTCAAATTGGTGGACTTTACATAGTGTTTATTCGTAGCCAAGTGTTCCCTAAAAAAAAAAAAAAAGGGAATAACATAGTTTGTGTCTCCTCCCTGTCCTGTCCTTGGCGAGAGTCTTAAAGGTGACGAGGCTTCTCAGCGCAGGAGCTTTTTTATGCTCCAGTTGTCGGCCCATATCAGACATCTCCTTGTCACCTCAGAGAAAGTGTGAAAGCAATTGACAACCAGGCCGAGCCGCTGCAACTCTTCTCTTAGAAGCCTACATATTTCGGCAGGGGATTGCAAAGACCGTTTTGCAGAACAGTGAGATAGCGAGCGCCGCCTCACAGGAAGCTCATCTGTCAACTGGATACTGAGAATCAGACCGTGACAATGAGGTGATAAAAAGGTGACAGTGAGGAACCCCTGCCAACGGCAACAACATCCTGGGGCCGGCCATCTGCCGAGGCTGTCCTGTGTTTTAATGGTGAGGCTGATCCTTGAAGGGTCAGGGCAGGTTGGTTCACTGTGTCTGATGTAGGTGGCTCTGCTGTCATTTCCTATTGAGTGCATCCTACAGGACTGTCGTGGCTCGGTGTCTGAGAAAGGGGAAATGTGGGAGTCTTGTTCAAAGAAACTTTTTGATGGTAGTTCAAAGGTTTATGTGTTATTTGTGTGTTCACCGAGTCACTAGAGTGTGCTTTCCACCCATGATCCTTCCCATCACATGAAAGTCAAGGCCCTTTAATCAATTAATCTACACTTTGTTTTTGGAGAAAAGAAAGACCTAACAGTACTGCAAATGGGTTTTTCCAACAATCTGTGGAAGAGATTGAATGATTTTCGCACTGCAGCAAACACGGGCCCCATTTCAAACGTATAGAGAGGCAGGAAATTGCACCTGAATAGGGCCAATCAGAATGTCCCCCTGAGTGTTCAGGGCCAAGCCTGAGGATACAGAAGAAACCTGCAGCTATAAAAAGAACTAACATCAGCACAGTATCAGAGCTTTAATGGGGAAAAAAATAAATAAAATTGGCTCAGTAGCAACCCCATTAAACTGAGATTGATAGAAGAAACCACGAAGGCTCCGTTTGTTTTCCCTCCTCCTCTGCAAATTGACATGGGGGGCCTATTAAGATATTATTCTGCCTTTTCTTAGAAGAGAAATTAGATTCTGGTGTACAAAAGCAGTTTGTTCACCCGCCTGGCTTAATGTTTTGTTTAGTGTCTGGGGCAGAAATTGTGGAGCGGAGTGTTACAAATCCCCACCCAGATCACTGAGAGGCTGTGTTTTAATTTGATGTGCATGATTAGTAAGCCTGATTGACAAAAGTGTCTAGTGGACCACGAGCAGCCTTCAATTAAGTCACATCATGCAAAGATGGGCTGTTTTCAAGCTTTTAATTCGACAACCACTTCCTCTCATTTTGCATTCCCTTCAAAGAAGTGGCATGTTATTAGGATAATGATGAGTGTTCTGTTTCTGTCCAGTGTGCATGTTCAGAGCCTGCCTGAACATGCACACTGGAAACAACTCAAGCACACACATTGTTGTATATAAATATGTATTATGCACAAAGGTTGCTGATTCAAAGGTATTTTTTTTTTTAGGTATGAGACAGAGACGGATGTGAATACAGCATGTTTTCCTGTGGTTGCTTGTATATACTGTATATGGCCTTTGTCCTTGTGTGGGTTACTATAAACATGCATGTGTGCCTGCAGATGTTAAATGTGTAATCTTTGCACATGTAATGTACTTTGCATACTGCTTGCAAGAGCACACAATCCCCTAAACTGTTTGTGCTCAGTCTTTGCCTTTGTTTGTATAGCATGTCTTTTCTTTCCCCACTGGGCAGAGAGTGAGCACTGTGTCCTCCCCCCTGCTCCCAGGTACTCATTCCAGGATGAGGAAGACATGTTCATGGTGGTGGACCTCCTGCTGGGAGGAGATCTGCGCTACCACCTGCAGCAGAACGTTCAGTTCAGCGAGGACGCTGTCAAACTCTACCTTTGTGAGATGACACTGGCGCTCGACTACCTGCAGAACCAGCACATCATCCATAGGTACACATTCATCTTTTCCTTTTCCTCAAGTCAACGTCTTCAACGCTTCCATGCCTTAAGCGGAAGTTACACACATCTGGTATGACCAGGTGTGCATTATAATCACTGTTATAATGCATTATAACAGATTATACGTTACTCTAAGTGGTCATTATTTGCTTTAAGTGAAGTGAAAAAAATATATAAAATATCATTAAATCCAGGCAAACACAACGCAAAAACGTTGTAAAATGAATTTTTTTAATTTCTGCAAAGCAAATAATGACCACTAACAGTAACTTAGCATGTATTATAACTGGGATATAATGCATTATAAAAAACATTATAATGTATTACAGCTATAGGATTTATAATACACTATGATCCTTGCAACAGCACTGATGAGAGCTGTGAGACTGAACCAAAACTGTTTCTGCCACAAAACCAAAACAAATTGAAATCTGCTAAAACCCTACTGAGAGCTGAGGAAAACCAAAGAGTGAGAGAATGATCCTCTGTGGGTTTGTCACAATGAGCAACTGCCTTCACATTACGTACAGTAATTTGATCCTTTGTTAAATCGAATGTCGCTTTAATTTGTATCTAAAGAAGCGCACTTTCCCAAGAGCTACGACCACATAAACGCATTCACACACACACGACCTCACAAACACTTGACCTCCGTGCCAAATTCCGGCCTCCTGAGGCGAAATCTGTGGCCACCAAAGGGTGAAGAATTGTTTTGTGGACAGACAGAGCGAGCTGTAGAGCTGCTGGCCGCAGCTCCAAAAAGAATACAGAATTTGCCATGAATGCTGACAACTTTGTCACATTGATCTGTTTGTGACAAAATTCATGGTAGCATGGATTATTTTCAAGTTTTACACTGGATAAAATGACTTGCATATTACATACAATGACACTCCCAATGTGGGACTAGACGTCTTATTATCTGGGTTTTCAATCTTCAAAACGGCAGAATACACTCATTAAAGTGTTCCACAATACTTACAGCACTTTCCAGACACACCCAAAGCACCAGTGTCAGGACATTACATCATTATATTTTGTTTCATCAAACGTACTAAACCCATTTCAGTTCAAAGCATAGACTCTTTCCTGCATCGAAAGGACTCAAATCAGCTCAAGGTTGTGTCTATGACTTTTAGTATTCGATAACCTTTTTTTCACTGTATTCTGTTCTTCAGCTTGCAACATTATCATGGGTGATTTATGAATGTAATGACTTGCTCTTCGGGCTGGAACACCAAAATGAATTCAGAGAAAGTCGATGGTCTTTTCTTTACATAATGACTTGTGCAAGTGCATGATCTTCTCTTTATTCCACAAGGAGCACCGCAGCATGCGTTTTTCTTTCTGTAAGCCCTCTTAGTGTATCTCACAAAGTCACTGTACCTTTCTAACTCGCCTTATATGCAGCTCTTTGGGTTGTAAACATGTCTCAGTGTACACATATATTCATATATTTATAAATTTACACCCACCTTCATCGTGTCCCTGTCGCTGCTTCCACTTTGACCTCACCAGTTAGAACCATGTCCTCTGAGATGACACTACATTATTCTTTCAGAGGAGAGCATGGTGCCCTACAGCTCCCCTCGCCCTCTACATTGTCTCTAGTTTGCAGCATTTTTAGATTACTGTTGTATCCATGGACCCACGATCGCAGTATAAGCAAGAATGTGTTCGTTATCCTTTATCTATGAGTCCAAAATGTGCTTTTGATTTACGTGTAACATAATGGAACATAAAAAGATGTAATATAACGTGAAAGTATTAGACTGAAACATATACCACACAAGCAAGAGGAGCCTCATGCAAGCTCACTGTCTAAAGGCTTTTTTCATTCTCGGTGTGGGCTGCAGGTATTACCTTATTTAGCCATTTGGGTGTCCCAGTCTTTATTTTTCGTTACTTTCCATGTGTAAAGATAGCCCTAATGTTTGTTCTTGTAATTGATACCATCCATCATCTTCAACCAGGGTGGGACTTGCTCTCCGCAGCCTTTTGTCCAGATATGCTGAGCGTAGCAGTATCTGTCTGTGTAGTCCAGTAAGTGAAAGAGAGGGATCCCTGCAGACTGCAGATTTAGTGCCACAGATGGCTGAAAAACTGTTTGAACCTCGTTCAAAACCTCATTTAGGCTGCATTTCTTCCTTCAAACAACATTGTACTGTGTGTGTGTGTGTGTGTGTGTGTGTGTGTGTGTGTGTGTGTGTGTGTGTGTGTGTGTGTGTGTGTGTGTGTGTGTGTGTGTGTGTGTGTGTGTGTGTGTGTGTGTGTGTGTGTGTGTGTGTGTGTGTGTGTGTGTTTCTGTCAGTGAAGCATACCTTTGTTTTCTGATTTAACGACACATTTAGCACAGTAGCGATAAAAAAAAAAAACAACTCATGAAGCACCATGTCTGCAAAGGTGTTAATCAAAGCACTTTACAGAATAAAAATAAACGTTGAAAGAAACAAATTGATAATACATGAAGAAGCATAACATAATTATTAATGGAATAGTTTGACGTTTGGGGAAATACACTTATTCCCTCTTTGTTTTTGCCGAAGGTTAAATAAGAAGATCAATATATTTGTTTGTTTACTATAAAGCTGCCCCAATAATAAGGCTGAATCCGACCCGGGGCCCTTTGCTGCATGTCATCCCATCTCTCTCCTCCTTGTCTGTCTAAAGATAAAAAAAGATGAGGCTGGAGCCAGAAGACGATTACCTTAGCTTAGCATAACGTGACTCCATCCAAAGGTAAAAGACACACTGGACCGTACCTTTAAAGCTCAGTGATTAGCTTGTCATGTCTTCTTTCTTTGATTTCGTATTAAAAGGTTAACAAAAGTATAAAAACAACAACTTGAACCTGTTGCTGAACTATTTCTTGGCTATCTATCCACTTTTTTTGATGCGCTTTTTCAATTTGCTCATAAAAAAACGGAAGGAACGAAAGTGGAAACGCCCAAAAATCTTGAAATAATGCAACACCAAAAAGGTTTTACACTTGGCTCGGGCTGAAACGTTGGCGTATCGATCAAAGCAAAATGTGAAAAAGTGCAACGGAACTAGATTAAGCAAAACAATCATGACATACATGAAGCATGTGACTTCAACGTCCACTGAAGCCTCTGCTCTGCTGAGGAGATGTAAAATATCCATCTCATCGCTCCACACAGATCTGATGCAACCTTCCACACATTAATATATCAAACAAACAAAAAGAAATGTATACAGTATTTGCATCCAGCGTTCTGCTGTACATAGCTTTTCACCGTTTTAGGTCCGACTGTGGCCCTTTTAATGATGTCATCTTGTTGCACCCTCTTCTTCTGCAATGGAATTGGCGCTACCTACTGCTTATCTCGATGAACCAACTTCTAATAATCACATAACGGCAGTGGAGGGGAACAAGCATTCAGTCGTTTGTTTCTTTTGACGATTTTCTCTGAAAATTTGGTTAAAATTGGCAATTCATTTGGATGGAAACCTAACAACTGATAGTTAGTGGTATCAATCTTCTCATCTTACAAGAAAGCCAATAAGTATATGTTCCAAATTGTACTAAAAAGAAACATTAGTACATACTGTATACATATTAGGCATCATAAACATTTAATAGCTACTGCGTACAAAGATATAGATTTTTTTTTTATGTGCATTTCATTTCCCAAATGTATACCCACATAGGTGTATTAACAAGCTGTTTCTGTGTGTGTACCTGCATGCATTACTATACAGCTTCACACATATCAACATGCATTATGCAGTAGTCGTGTAACAGCACCAGCGTTATTGTATTCTAGCCTGATTGTAATTTCAAAGAGTCAGTCACTGTCCCACTATTCACTACACGACAGGTAGTCATTATCTTTTCTTTTTCCTTAGTCTAGCTGGCAAAGACGTCAGACTTCAGAACTGCCGTTACTAATAGGTGATAGATGCTGCTTATCCGGGCTTTTTTATTCCAATGTTTTTCCACACTCTCCTTGACATCAACTGTTCTGCCTTTGACACAATTATGTCTGATCTCAGAGCCATAATCCAATCCCTGGGTATCCATGGCCGTCCCCAGCTCTACAATTTTGTTCCACCCTGTAAGTTTTTGACAGGAGAATACTATACAATTATTTTGTTGCACCAACTGAAGGAAGAAGGGTCTCTGGTCTCCTAGCAACAGTCATCTGCCACCATGCCCAAGGAGGTAAAATTGGTCCTATGAGAAGACGGGAAGTAAAAGTGGAGAGTCCCTTTCTCCTCTCCTCTCTTCTGTTTCCTCTCTACGCAGACCACCAGGCTGCTTCATTTATCTTCATCATACACTCAACATGTTGAAACGGTTTGTTCCTGTACAAAATAGCGATTCACTTTTTTATGCCGTTTCATGTCGGATTGGTGTTTCTGTGCTCGCTGCAAAATGAATAAAAACGTTAAGTGAATTTTGAACATCAAACAAAGTGGCAAGCTGCTGAAGCTGGCACTTGTATCAGGATCTCTCCTGTGAACATGTAAGCATTTCCCTCCAGCCTTGTACCCCCCACCACTCCCCTCCAATCATTTTGGCAGATGATTTTAGCATCAGTTTAGCATTGCATAGCCAAAGCGAGTCCTATGGGAAGTGTCGACGCTCTCTTCGGACAATGTGTATTCTCCACACCAGCGTGACGTGAAGCATAATTAAATAAACTGTGTGCGCTCTGTTAATTGCCTGCAGAGGGATTGTGGGCTTGGAGGGATTGGGAAATGTTGAGATGTGTGTGCACGGGTGTGAGTGTGTGCCCGGAGGTGTCCGGATGTGTCCGTCCGTTTAAAACGTTTGAAATGCTGCAAATTAAATGTTCTCCCTCTTGTTCTCTCACTGACGCACTCAACATGTTGCACCAACATTTTCCGGTTATTCACACATGCTTACGAACACCTCCTACATTCACCTCCACACTTATTGTACACCGGTCTTTACCAGCTGACCACAAACTATATGACTTTGTCATTATAGTACTTTACTTTGTGAGAATTATAGGAACAAATTAGGCATTTAGCAAATGTTCAATTCAATAAGTGTGTTTCCACGCACCTATTTTTATGCCCATTTTAATCAAAATGAAAATGCTCTGGCATTAAAACTGGAACGCTGCAAATTCGGGTGAAAAAAAGTCTAAATATGACAAAAGAAAACGTTTTAACACCAGAGCATGTGCCTCAAACATACACGGAAGAGATAAAAAACTGAAAAATAAAAAGATCAAATCTGTGTGGACCGATGAGGACCTGGGACTTGACTGAATTAGCGCTACAAGCTGTATTTTGATGCAGCCGACTACTAATATTCTCACTACAGTAGTGAATGGAAATGCAATGTTTGCAATGTCTATGACATAACATTAGGTTGTGTTTTTTTTTTAGTATTAAGGTTATTTATGTGGAAAATCTTTTTTTGATATGGCTGTCCGTTGTCTCTTTTAGAGATGTCAAGCCAGACAATATCCTGTTGGATGAGCAAGGTAAGGATGTGAACAGTTTGCTTTGTGTGTGTGTGTCTGTGTTTCTGTCTGTCGGTCTGTCTGTCTGTCTGTTGGTGTCTGTGTGCAGCAGACATGGGCTAACTAATACTCAGCTGGAACTGGTTTCATGAATACCTGTCTGATAGAACACAGCCGATCTGTACAGTGCTGATGGTCTCACATCAGACCTGCCTTTTAATAATTGAGGGAGTACCACAAGGTTCTGTGCTCAGTCCATTATTATTTGCACTCTACATGAACAATATTAATTCTAAACACACTTATGATATCCATTTTTATGCAGATGATACAATCTTGAATGCACGTGGTTCTTCTCCACCTCAAGCCATGTCTAGATTACAGTGAGCTTTTAACGTTCTTCAGACATCCTCAAAATTGTACTTAATGCTGATGAGTCCAAATTTGTTTTTGTTGTTATTCTCAAGAACCCATAATTATTTTTTACAATTTCCTTCTATCCATAAACATTCCACCTTAAAACAACTCAATGAAGTTAACCACTTTGTCATTCGTGACTCACCATCATTATAATTTTTATAATTTTAGTTTATTACATCTCTTCCCCAATTTAAACTACTGTTCATCATAGCAGAATCCAGAACTAGTTAACTCTTGAAACCTAATCATTAAATACTTGGGAAGACGGTCTTCTACTTGTTTGCACTATATAAATGAAATTAATTACAAAGGACTTTAAAAGTTTCAACATCTCATCCCATTGGTTGAATTTAATCTTTTAATTTTGGAACTCTTTAGAGATTCTGAAGAGTCTGTTATCGTTTCTGATGCTGTTTGAATGTGCGTGTGTGTGACTGGCTGTGTGTCTTATCGCTGTTCTTATTTCTTCTTCTGTAATCAGGTTTTTTTGCGAAAGAGATCTTGATCTCAATTAGATAAAAAAAAAAAAAAAAGGTCATATGTGAAAATATTTCCATAATGCTTTTGCGTTTGTCTAAAACATCCATTTAGTTCTGATGTCTACCTGTAAGTATATAGCTTCTAAGTGTCTTTGTGATCAGGGAAAAGTGGAAATTACGTAACAGCCCAAACCTTTTAAGTGCACAGTATACAGACCGCAGATGGAGAGATTGAGTCCATCGTGACAAGTAGGACACACAAATGACCATGCAGGCTAATTAGTCACAACTGTAACAAGGTCAGAGGAGACAGGGACGTGTGCCTCACACAAATCCACTGAAATGTCAGATTTGTCTTGTCATTCATTTAATTGTCTTTTTACACATTAAAATGTTTACTATGTATGTGACCAGAGGCATTTTTTTGAAAAATATCAAAGTTTTGATGGATTTTGTGGTTGCGTCTTCTCAGGTCACGCTCACCTGACGGACTTCAACATAGCAACGATAATAAAGGACGGAGAGAGAGCCACAGCCTTAGCTGGAACCAAGCCCTACATGGGTAACATAACAATTCTTGTCAACAATGTCGTCATGCAAATATCCTTACTGGACAAAAGGAAAGTTATAGGATAAAGGTTGTTGTTTTCTTGGCATAGGATAATTGACTTATGTTACATTTAAAATGAATTGTCTGATAAGAAATGATGGTCTCTAAATGTGGTGGTACTGTGGTACACTAAACTGAAGTCTGTAGTCCAAAATGTTAAAATATAACTTAAGAACTTTACTTAATTTGCTCAAATTTGTTCTGACATTGTTAAGTATATAACTACGTCAGTAAGATGGGACTAGTTAACTGGGAGCATGTGACAAGCTTATAGTAGATATAGACTCTGTTCAAATTAGATACTGCTGCTAGAAGGTGCTAGACTGCTGATTTCTCAAAAATGTTTTACTCGCTCATCATCACTAAAGAGGCACTTGTGTGAATTAAGTGATAGAAATGACAGATCTTGTGTTTATTTGTGAAACGCTGAGGCAAAAATGTCCCATCTTGTCTTGTGATCACACTGCACAGCTGAGGGAAAATTCACATTTCGCGTTGACATTTTGCAAAGTAACTCTTGCTTTCTTTCGACATGTACTGTATAGGCAGCGGTTTGAAAAGCTTTTTTTGTGCTCCAGAAGTGATTCGCTGTTTGTGTTTTCAGCCCCAGAGATCTTCCAGTCTTTTGTAAGTGGGGGGACGGGCTATGCCTCTGAAGTAGACTGGTGGTCACTAGGGGTGACAATCTTTGAAGTGCTGCGTGGATGGGTAAGGCATCATGGGAATTTAAGTTTTTTTTTTTAGCAAAACTGAACTTGCCTCCATTAACCTCTTTCTCTTCCTCATCCGTCTATTTTTCCCTCTTTGTGTCATCCTGTTTCCATACCAGAGGCCCTATGACATCCATGCAAGTAACTCTGTGGAGTCCCTGATGCAGCTCTTCAGTACAGTCAGTGTCCAGTACAGCCCGGCCTGGCCCAAGGACCTGGTTTCCCTTTTGAGGAAGGTGAGCCGGACACAATGGGGTATCGTTAAAGTAGCAGCTTGTAGGATTTAGTGACATCTAGCGGTGAGGTTGCAAATTGCATCAAACTGAATACCTCTCCACTCACCCCTCCCTTTCCAAGCGCTTCGGAGAACCTACGCCGGAACATACTGTAAAAAATCTATGAAAAATTTTAATTCATGAGGGAAATGCAAATATAGGATATTCTAATTTAATAAGATTCAGGTTACATTTTTGTTTAAAGTAGATTGAACTCTGATCCCTAACAGATGGTCTTTGCTGGAAAGAGGAGCGGGAGGTAAGCAGAGTAGCAGAGATATAGACAAGATATTGGGGTACACATTGAGGGAAAAAAGCACTGAAGCCAAAGGAACAGAGATAACAGGTACTGTAGGGGGACTGGAGCTGGAGGGAGGGAGAATGATCCGAGACCCTCGGGGCAAAGGAGAAGAAAAACGACAGATGGGAATCTGAGGGATGGAAGCACAGAAACAGAGCAAGTGGGTGAGAGAAGAGGCAGTGTGTCTCTGTGTATCCAACCAGTGTATTGCTTCTGATAATCATAAGAAGTCAATCAACCTCATATTGAGTCTCAAAATGTTTTTTATTTATTTTTTAATCAGACTCATTTTCCCTATAATAATAATCTATTTTGTTCTGCTTTGTGTCAACACGGTGTCATCTGAACAAGTGAAACTGTGCGGGAAACAAATGATCACATCCCCTCTGGCAGTATTTCTTCAGTCATTTTGAGACGAGATTTTAGAGTGGGTATTAAAAACGTGGCTTGTTAAGAAGGACATTTTTTGGCAGAATGTAAGTGTAAGCATGTGTTCTGTGTCTGAGTGACTGGGCGTCCTGGACGGAGCTTTGGTCTCTTCCGCTCTGCTGCTGATCGATTATTACCATGTCTGGACTCCACCAAGACAGACGCAGCAGGCCCTGCAGGAGAAAACTGAATCAACCTGTGACCAAAGGAAGAAAATAAAACACAGGGAGAGCGCTAACATGACAACAAAAGCCACATCCCATTATTGTTTCCAGTGTTTACCCTGAGGAGAAAAATGAAACAGATGGTATTCCATTAAAGACACAACCAGTTTCTATTTTCTCTCTGGAGTACGTGACTCCACTCATGTGTGGTGTTCATCTGTCTTGATCAGCTGCAACAATTTTGATTCAAACCTGATGAGTGGCTGATTTAATTAACAGTGCCCCATGTTGGTTACTACAGCAATAAGGTTATTCCTGTTAAAGTGTGGTGGCAACATACAGATGTTAAATAAGTAACAAGTAATAATGGAATCTATAATCACATGAATTCATTGTATAAGATAAATAAACAAACTAATGATTTATAAAATAAGAAAATAAATTATTTTCATCATTCTCATTTCATAATAACCCAACAGGGTTTACTGGACTTCATTACTTTGTTCATTAGGCTGCACATTTATATTTCAAAATGTACTTTTTCATAATGGCATGTCTCCCAATGACAAATTTACTTTTTCAAAACGTCTCTTTTCATGACAGTGTCCCCTGCCTCTCAAGCTAGCAAGCTCAACAACTGCTGCGAACTTTCGCCAGTTAGCTCCTGTTAGCTATAGCGGCAACAATGTCAAAGTAATTATACATCGACCGACAAGCTGCTACAGTAAATAAACACAGTACACGGACACAATGAATAAACCTAGCTGGGGTTGTAAGCCCGGTTTATTGCTCAGCATCAAAGAGAAGAGCCAGTGTTAGCAGAAGCGGCTTATCATGGCAGAGCTTTTATTCTGAAGATGTTCCGAGGAGAAAGACATACAACTCTGTGAAGACTCTGGGGTCGTTTTAGCCTTCTAGCCAACTAGCTAGCTAACGTTGGCTCTTTGCTTTAATGCTGAGTAATAATTCAAGCTCGCAACCCCACCTAGCTAGTTCCCTGGCTAGTTCCCTGGCTAGTTACTTGGCTAGTTCCCTAGCTAGTTCCCTGGCTAGGTGGGTGGTGTTCCTAGTTATGTTAAGCTAAATAAAAAAAATAAAAAAGGTTATTTAATGTGTTAAGTGTGTTGAACTACAACAGCAGCTTGACCTGACATAGTTGAGTCATTCATAATGTCTATATATTCATTTATTTATTTTGAACACTAGGAGCTCTAAATTAGGCTATTGTGTGCATGCTTTTTAAACAATAAAAAACGTCAACTTAAAATGAAGAACAATAAAAAGCATAGTGTATAAAAGAAATATATCCAATTCTTAAATATAATAAGGCAGTATTAATAGCATACCTAGCCCGGCCACACTGGCTACACATCTTTTTATGTGAACTACACAATAAAAAGGAAATAACCGGGGTTGACTTTTGTCAAGTTCATTTCACCTCATGTCAGAAGGTGTGACATGATGTAGGTGACATTGCTCTGTGTGTGTGTGTGTGTGTGTGTGTGTGTGTGCGTGTGTGTGTGTGTGTGTGCGTGCGTGCGTGCGTGTTCTTTCCTTCCAGCTACTGACAGTGAACCCAGAGCATCGTTTCTCCAGCCTGTCTGACATGCAGGCATCTCCCTACCTCGCTGATGTCAACTGGGACGCCGTGTGCGAAAAGAAGATGGAGGCTGGATTTGTTCCTAATGTTAGTTTGAAACGTTCAGATGTCAACACACACACACATACACATACACACACACACACACACACACACACACACACACGTGCATACACACACGCATACTAAACAATTAAAAGCACACACTGGCACTCCTTCATGTTTGCACTACGTAATGAGCATGCATAGCAACTAAATAATGCATAAGAAACTAATTGCAGCTTCTTCATGGTGTTTCACTATAGTGTGTGTACAGACTCATTCATGTGTGTTATTCAGTACGTTTAGCTCACTATGCCTTTCTGCACTCTGTGTATAATGCAGCTGATTTATGAGCCATATTTCTTATTATCTCGTGTGCATCTCCCTCCCACAGAAAGGTCGCCTCCACTGCGACCCCACCTTTGAGCTGGAAGAGATGATCCTGGAGTCACGTCCCCTTCACAAGAAGAAGAAGAGGCTGGCGAAGAACCGGTCTCGAGACAACAGCAAGGATTCACAGTCTGTGAGTGATGTAGCCGCTGGTTATACTGCAGTGGTGGGGATAAAATAACTGTTCCTGCCTAGCTGTAATGCCTCTGAGCTCAAAAACGTTTGGTTCAGTTTACTTTATTGACAATACTTATATAATAGATTAAACGATGAGTATTTTTTAAATACATCATATCAGTCTTGACTTGGAATAGAAAGACTGACATTATTTCCATTCGCTGATCCTGATTAAGGCTGTCACGATTTTCACTACACGATTATCGTGGCCAAAATAATTCACAATAACAATATGTTATCACAAAATTAGAAAATAATAATATAATTGGAATGATCATAATAATGATCAGTCAAATGTATCTTTCTTGGCAAATGAATAACACTCCAAAATTGAAAGTTCAAATTCATCCAATGGGATGAGAGGGGAGACAGTCTGTAGGCATAACTGTACAAAAGCGTAGAAAAAGAAAAAAATGAAAATTATTGAAGAGGAGCTGGGTAATTGACATTAATAATTGATATTTTCATCTGTGTATTATTAACATGTTATGGATTATTATATATTTTTTTAAATATCACGGTTATCAACAATACTCGTATATTGCGACAGTCAAATTAAATCAGACAGTCAATAAAAAACAAGGTGCAAACAAGGTAAAGAGCACTGTGTGTCTCTTAAGAGTATTGAAAAAGAGAGGTCACATTCCTCGGATTAGTTTATGATCTGCACCATCTTTCATATTTAGATACAAGAGATAAAATAGTGAAATGCTGCATTAACACCAACATGTTCTGTTGAGGAGGATTTATGAGCTGTGAGGATGAAGATAGAATTCAAGATGTCACTGCATCTCTTAAAATGCCTTTATTCCCTTATGATGATAGAAAGTGCTATTTTTAGCTTTTGTCACATTTAAAATGGTTATTTGCAACTGTACAATGATATGATTTGCTGTTTCCCTGTTAATTTAATCTTTGTAGCTTTGTGCATTTTAGGCTCATGTTATTTTCAATATGTAGGTGCTAAAGGCAAATAATTATGAAGAGGACACCAGCACACGCACATGTGTCTGAGCAAATGATAAACTGCCACATAGGAGCATAACTCACAGATACCGTAGAGATGACAGAGGAGGGCCGGTCTTGGGTAACAATGCTGCTCAGGCTTACCTTAGTCTCCGCTCTGTCAGTTCCCGTCAAAACTGCATATTTTTAGATTGGAGGTGAGCCAAATCCTAGGATTTTTTAGATTTTTTTCTCAGCCGCTGTGAATTATCTCAGCTCAGCAGACAAAATCAATAACTAATTGTGCTAGTGAATATAAATAGAGACTTACTGTACAAGCATGCTAGCTGCAGGCATCCTGTAAGTATGCTGATTAGTTGCATCTCTTGAGATTATAGATATTCCCAAACAGATCTCTCCTTTACTGTCGTACTTTATATTTTGCTACTGTTTTAAAACATACTCTATCCTGAACAGGGGGAAATACGATTATTACAGTAGGATATTATACATGTCAAAATTATTAATACCAAAATGGAAGTATTTTGAAATTAAAAAAATAAAATCGACATTTTGGCAAATAGCTTTGGCGCTTTCATGTCTGTAGATAAATGAGAAGTTGGAGACCTCTCTCATGTCTGTCCATTTAGTATGTAGCTGGAGCCAGCAGCCTGTTAGCTTAGCATAATGAGATGTTTGTTAATGCCGTACAGGGGGAAAAAAAGTCTGAGTGTCCGTATAGAGTTTTTTTTAATCTTTTTTTTTTTTGTTATCCCAATGAGAAGAGAGGGTATGCAGCAGCCGCCTCGAGAAAAAGTGCTGCATCCAGAGTATTTTCTTTTTGTGCGGCCACTCCGAACGCTTCTAGTTGAAAATCTCTGAACTTTCCAGAAAAGCGCTGTCAAATTGCCCCTTGGTGAGACTAAAACAGGCCTGGAAGCGGGCTCCATCTAACAGTACCTCTTGGACGAGGCGATGATATTCACCGCATTGTTGTCTCATATGGGTCGTGTCATGCACCCACATCCTCCTTGCTCTACCGCTCTCAGATTGAGCGGTGACAAGCTCATCCATACAAAGTATGAGGGCAAGCCTCCTCCGTTTGGGGCTCGTGGTGAAAAAACAATGTCAAACAAATAGATAGTGGCCCAAATGGATAATAAAAAAGAAAAGAAAGGGGCTGTGCTAGTCTATCATACAACAGCGGTGACAGTGGTGTTATGTAGGAATTGGTCAGCTCAATGTCACAATTCCCCTGAGCCAATCAGGATGTGACGACGCCCTTACTTTAGGGCTCGAGAGAGGCGGAGAATTGCACACGAGGACATCCGGATCCTTCCTCCACTTCATGCAGACCTCATTTCAGCAGATATTGTCAGACAGAAACGTTGCTCTTCAGGCTATTTTGAGACTTCTTCGCTTTCTTAACTTTTCTGATTGAGTGTGATTTTGAGCATTCTGAAACCTGGCTGGTTTCAAAATGTAAAATAGTTTGTGCTCGCCCTCAGGCTTTATTTTGTGTATCGGTTTATTTTCCATATAAAAAACCCCTTCATTCACGTTTCGTTGTTATCAAAGAGGCATTTGTTTATTATTAAAGACACACTTTATTGTAATTGATTATTTTCTTCATTATTATCAAGAGGACAATTTTTCATTGTGAAGGAACTCGTGAGATTTTATAAATTTTTTGTTGTTGGGAACTGGTTCTCAGGGTTCTTACTGATCAGCAGAAATTTCGGGAACTATTGCCGCCACTTCATCTTCAAGTTAAAAAATTGTGTAGAAATGAATGACATAATTAATACATGATAAAGCCTGGGCCCATCCTGATGTGTATACTGAGAGCCCCTTGGTCTCAGACAGGACATATCCTCTCTGTATTTATGAGAAACAGCCGGTTCCCATAACAGTCAGACATCAGTGTTATTAATGTGTGTGTGTGTGTGTGTGTGTCACGTGTGATCAGCGCTGATCAGCGTGTGCAAGGAGTGCGCACCTCTAACAATAGCAGGGTTATGAGACTCTATGTGTGTGAGTGTGTAGCACATACGTGTGTGTGCCCGCTCGTGTGTGCCCCGTACTCCGTTATTACCAAGATTATTAAATTATGAAGCCTCCACTGCTGTTGTCATGGCCTCAAGTGCTTTCGGAAATATGAGCTTCTATTTTTGTCTCGGGCCAAACATCCAATTTGAGGAGGGCTCACAAACAATTCATGACTTGTTTAAAAAGAGCAACGAAGGATAAAAAGGAAATGAGGAAAGAGACATTTTCACCTTAGAGGTCATGCAGCTGAGTGATTCAAGATGACGTAAAGTTTTATCTGCAGTTCTTAATGCTGAAAATGGGATTGATGTTGATGCTGATGATGTTTTGTCGCTCGTCTGCCTGCAGGAGAACGACTACCTACAGGAGTGCCTTGAAGTGGTGCAGCAAGAGTTCATGATCTTCAACCGTGAGAAGTAAGAGAACACAAGAGCAGCAGATCATCGATAACACGAGCTAAAAGCAGAGCTTTCCGTTTCCTCATTTAGCAGCAATGTGCCAACACGGAGACAAAGTTGTCATCCTGCTGGTCCGAATGCAAAGGGCAAAGTATTACAAAATACATTTATTCTCCTTTGCTACCTCTTTTTCTCAATTGCAATGCAACATAGTTTCCTCTTTAAAGGAAAACTAGGTAAAATCTTTTTTTACTTTTGTCGCAGTGGCCATTGGTTCTATCAGTTATGCTAACGTTGCAGCAACGCACCAAAGTAAGTGCTGAGATCTCAACTGCTCCCATAGCTAAAACGGGGCAAAAAAACACAGACAATCGTACATGTTTTAACAAACCAGCAGTTTTTGCCAGATTTGCTTTCACTTGAGTTGAAGGTGAAAGTGCACACCAGCAACGACACTTATTATCCTTCTTTGCACAAGAAAACTATTGCTGTGTCCCGATTCCCAGTGTTCCCTAGTGTAGTGAACTACACGTAATTAAGCTAGTTGCTAGTTGTACCTGTGACTTTTTTGTATTATTTTATAATTTCGTATCCCTTGTAGATTGTCATAATTTGACCTCTTTTTTTTCTTTTCTTTTTTACAAAGTAATCTAAACTACTTTTTCTACGTAGCTTTAGTTAACTGAACCAGATTCCTCCCTAGGGTATCCTTGCTTTACTTCAACTTCATCCAGCGTCAAGTAATTGGTAGCTTCCAGAAACACTGCCAATTCCATACTGCAATTATATACAGCATATACTAATCTTTATAGTATACTGCTTTTTGCAGTGAGTATACAAGAAATCAACGTACGTTACTTTTTAAAATAATAGTAGGAAATTACATAATATGCGGAGCATGCAAAGGCTATCAAACTGCGACTTTAGAATGCCAATTAAACTCCACATGGAGACATCAATTTTTTGTTTGCCCCAAATATTGTAATAGTTTTTTTTTTTCTAAGATGTTCCTGGAGCCACAACCATCCTTATTTACATGTCATCTTGCCAGCTGTACGAAGCTCCTCCGTTTCCTCTGTGTATTGCATTACATTCTGGATGAATAATGTACATTAACAGGGTGTTGCGTATACTGACTTTTCTTTTTCTCTTTTTGTTTTTGAAAAAACTCAAAACTCACTTAGAATTAAACTTGAACCAAGAAGTAGAAAGTGGATGTTGACATGGTACGGTGCCGGTAATACTATTACAGTCGGCATTGTCTTCTCTTCCAAATACATTTGGCCAACCAATGGGTTTGATTCTTGTTGACTTTGTTGCCGTCCTCCCAGACCCCAGCAATTTCTTCTGGAAGTACAGTACAATGTTATCATAACTGCTGGAAAGAATGGTCCAATCTCTGAAAAGAAACCCTATTTTTTCCTTTTTTTAAAACAAAATCCACAAAAGGTTCGCAAATAATGCTTTATCGTAATGAGAGTCTCTCGTAAACATCTCTCTTGCTGCCACTTGGATTCATACCATGACTGTCAATAAAGCATGGGTGAACCTGGAGCTAACAGTGAACGCACCCTGAAGCAGGAACACCCTCAGGAGCAGAGGAAAGTTAACGTGCTGCAGTATGAGAAGAGGCACAGCACATACTCATGTATGTCCAATACAAAACAGAACCGTAGAACATGCAGTGCATCTTGATTATAAATATTCTTTATCTTACAGGAAAGGATTGCATATTATTCCAAACCTGTATGACAGCCAAGCCTCTTGAAATGAATGACTTGGATATGTACTGTAATCCGTAGATGACAGAAGGTCTTTAAGAGCCAACCTGCTGTGGCTAAATATTATGCATCTAACCTTTTGTAGATGTCGGTAAAATATACACAGTACATCATAAATATAGACGATGAGGTCCATAGATCATTGAATATATATCCTCTCTGCAATGTAAAGGGAGGAATATCGGTTCAGTGCTGCTCTAAATTTCCCCGCTGTGGGACTAATAAAGGATTTCTGAAATTATTGCCTCATTCATTATTGACTGGGTCCTGCCACTGCACTGTTACTGGAATCCTTCTGTTTGGCAAATGTCTTATTATAGCCTTTTGCTCTAATTAATGGCAATCTACTGCTATTTATAATGGAGGGCATAATATCTAGAATTATGCACAGCTGAGACGAGTACTATATAATAGACTGAAGGCCTCTCATTACTGTATATTCAACTACTGTTTCTTTCTGCCTTTTACTACTTTTCTGAGGACCAAAGGTGCTCACAAGGAAGCCTGTTCTTCCAGAAATGCATAGCGTTAGATTAAGAGATTTATATAGCGGTATGTATATGTATCATATTGTCTGTAGTTCTCATATGAACTTAACAAGTTTCCCTTTCACACATGTAGCACACAACAGGAGACTGTCTGTATCAGAACATTTTGTCTGACGATTTTGTCAATTTTGCCAGCCACAATAAAGATAAGACATCAAATTCAAGGACTTTCCAGGCCTAATTCCCTCAAAATAAAGGACTCAACACGGCATCATTTGAGACATAGTTCAAGGTTTACAGAATTTTTATAATTAGAACTAGCAGGCTTTCTCGCTTGCTGGCCGAGACAAAGCCTGTTTACTAATATTAAGCTCAAAGAAATATCAAAAGAACTTAATTTTTTATTATTTCATTGAATCTATAAATTCAAGCATTTTCTATTTATGTCTATTTTCAAAAACTTTCAAGGCCTTGATTTCCTTTCCAAAAATTCAGAAACTTTCAGGGATTTCAAGCACCATGGGAACCATGTGTAAAGCTTTGTTATCTGGTGTAATTCATGATTTTGTCATTTCAGTGCATGTGTGAAAGAGGCTAATGTGTGTTTCTCTGTCTCAGGTTGAAAAGGCGTCAGGAGGAGGGTCAGTCAGAGGCCGGGGGCGATGATGCCAGTGGAGACGGGGACAGGGATGGGGACGGGGAGGCCGAAGCTGGCGCCACCGACGATGACGCACCCGAGCCAGAACCCGAGCCGGAGCCCGAGTCCTCCTCCAAACTGAGCATGTGCGGCTCGGTGTGCTCCTCCCCCGGCAGCTGCTAGCACCACATCGCCTTACAGTGACGGTCGCAGGTCTCTCTGGCCGCTGCAGCGTTTGTGCCATGCCAATAGATACATTCTCACCTCTCTCCTCTGTTGTAGCCAGGAGCGGAGGGAGCGCACAGCAGGGCGACTGACGCACAGCAGGACCCAAAATGGCTCCCAACATTTTCCCTCCTTGTTTTCCCCTGTAGCATCCTTCAGGAAGGGCATGAATGAAGCAGATTCCCAGAAAGTCCCCGCCTACTGTACCCATCGGCCCCAGAGTAAGCTCTAACTTCTATGCAATGTTACAGTATAGCATGACAAATAAGGTATCACTTACTAGGAGGTGTTGTTCACAAGCAGAAAGCTCCACGAGCACGATGACATCTCGAGCAATAGCGGTCCACGTTTTTTGTGGGGTTGGTGGATTTTGGTGGAGCTCCCCCCCCCTTTCAGGCCCTCCTGTTCAAAATCTGATGGGGACGACTGAATTATTCAGCACACGCAGCCAGGCACTCAGTTTATGTTATTGCCTGAGTCTTCAGTTCACCCCCCCCCCTCCTCTTTCATGTAATGTGTGCCCTAATTCAGAACAATTGTTTCTCCTGGAGCAACTTCCTCCTGTTGCAACACCTCTCTGAGACACATTTACAGTAAGTGGCTGTTTTCCGACAGGCCAAGAAAGTGCGGCTGGTTTCATGTTGTAAACCCGTTTAAAGTGGTGCCTGTTGATGATAATCAGTATCCGTTAATCACGTTGTACCCATGGATGAATTATAGGTCAGAATGTTAGTTAAATTTTCCTCTCTAAGTGTTAGATAACTATTCTTTTTCCAAGCTTTTTCTTTAGGATGATAAGGTACTATCATTTAGAGCAAATCAGTACAGCAATCAGAAAGGAAGTTTTGCTTGTCACTGTGTCTGTGATGGTTATCAATATGTAGTATTTTAGCCCTGCACCATTCTCGGACTCATAGTCAGAAACTGTGCTCTGGGGAATACTGTAAATGCCAATCATTAACAGTCCCATCGTTTAAGAATCTATTACAAAGCTCTGTTTACTTACCTAAACATCATCATATCTTTAAGTGCTTGGTTACAGAGATAATCTCCCCTGTAGAGCTTGTTTCGGGGCTGTACTTAAATGTGTAGCTGTGCCCTGTTGGTACTTCAAATTGTATAGACGAGCTAGCCTGTTACTGTCGTAGTGATAGCGGTACATTTAAGGTGGCACCATTAATCTCAGTCTGAACACCTGGGAACACGTAGCAAAGGTTCACCTTTAAAACCCTAAGGCCTAATAAAAACAAAAACCATGTAAATAGCATACAGTGTAGGTAATTAAACTCACCACAGTTTTATGTGGGACTGCAAACTCGACATATAAACTAAAGGAAGAGCTGTGTGAAGCTTAGTTCTGCTCTTCTTTCCAAGTGTGCAGGCACAACTTGTAGGCAAAATATGCCAAAGCTTTTCTACCATTTGCATAACCATTTCTAAGGAACTTCGAATGTGTGAGTGTGCGTCTCTTTTTCCCAAGTATAACATAAAATCAATGTTCCTTCTGCAAGTGAAATTACTATCATTTATACAATCCTATGGTGTATAAAGTATCTATTTCAGGTAAGGGGGGGGACCTTAAAGTTATAGAGCAGACATTTTGGCATTTACGCTTATTGGCTGTTTTTACAAGAATATACGAGAAGATCCCACTCTCAGGTCTTTGGGCGATTAGCGTAACTTAACATAAAGATTGGAAGCAGCAAGCCTGATTCTATCCAAAAATCCACTTACCAGGAGCAGTTTTAACAGTAATATAAAAATGACAATGTTCTATTTGGCGAACAACAGCTGTGGCGCAGTGAGTTTCCTATTACTTAGATCATTTGCTCTAAAACCACAAATTATAGTGTTTTTTTTTCATTTTAACAATCATTCACAGCACAGTGTAACTATTTTACATTTCTTTGAAAACTAATAAAACTAAAAGGGTACTCATGCAAGGCCAAATGCCAGTCCAAATCTCACAATTTTAACAAAAGTCAAAAGTAATTTGTTTATGTTTTTCCACTCTGCTGATAAACAGACAAACAAACCGAACCTCCTTCGAGGAGGTCATTTAATTAACAAAGACACAGCAAATTGTGATCTACATTGTAATTGTACGTTTTAGCAGTGTAATAATAACTTATACATTTAGGAGTGGGCTTGTTTGCTGTCTTAATGGCAGTTTGATGGAGGGTTCATATCAGTTTGGTCTCTCTGCGTTCAGTTGACAGACCGGTACGTTACTTTGGTACAGTGGAGATGTGGTGAGGCACTTAGCCTCTAACAAAGAGGAAACAATGCGACTCACTATATTCCAAAGTCTTCTTGACATGTGTGTTCTTAGCTGGCTTGCTAATGTTGTGTAAATCCAAATTCAGGAGTCACCAGACCTGCGGGTAGTCACCAGGCTACGCTAGCTGTTAATGGTCAGTTTGGAGTTATTGGAAGACACCTTTAACAAAGCTCGGCTGAGTCAGTTAATAACTTTTATTGAGTAATTATTAAAGTAATGTAACTACTATTTCAATTAGTAAGGATTTTGTCCAACACTGGACACTAATAATAATTCCTACGGCCCATGGAACAAGAGGTAAGCTTGTTAGCATCAATGCTAGCTTGGCATGCGACCCTTGTCTTGCAGGTCTGACTCTGCTTCCAGTATTTATGCTAAGCTAGGCTAATCACCTCCTTGCTACAGATTCATACTTAACGCAAAGACATGACAGTGGTATCCATCTTCTCATCTCTGGGACTGCCGATTGTTCCAACGGCCCATTATTCCGAAACCCCAATAGTCCAAAAAATTTACCATTGGACAAAAGGCCATTGTTCCAAAAAAAAAACACTCTCTCCATGCAACAAACAAATTATTACGCATAATGACGGCTGTACTGATGGCCTGTTGGTTGGTTGGTTGGTTGGTTGGTTGGTTGGGTTTAGGGTAAGAATATCAGGGTTAGCCAACCATAGGAAGAGTAGGGCGGGTAATGCTTTCAACATGGTAGGGGAACCTTTTTTTTTGTCATTCTGCATAATAATTAGCCATGTGCTCTGTTGGTTGCAGGGAGAGTGTGTATTTTCGGAGCTATGGGCCTTCGAAACAATGGGCTTTTGGTGTAATGGTAACTTTTTTGCACTATTGGGGTTTTCGGAATAATGGACCTTTGGAAAAAAAATGGCATGGCACCCTCATCTCACTCTCAGAAAGAAATCAAATAAGCGTATTTCCCAAAATGTTGAAGTATTTCTTGAAACACTATATATTATGATTAGATTAAGAAGCTTCTTTAAAGGGATATAAAGTGGCTTCTTCCAAGTCTGCCAAAATGTATGATGAATTTAATAGTCTTGAGCCCTGCGCTTATTTTGCATGTACCTCTACAGTATAAGGCTGTTTTTGCCAAAGCCTGGAGCTTGAGCCTTACTGGCTGATTTGTGCATGCACAAGCTTTTGGTAACAGCTCACCTGATTATAGGCACAGTCCACATCAGAGTATAACTGGCCTGCGTGACCGTTTCTGGACAGTGAGTTTTGTGAACTTTAAACTGTAAAAAAAAATAATATAATCCCAGTGTTATATGGACGGCATGATCTTTTTAGATGATACGCAGTACCTTTTGGCATCCTGTAGGTTGTCTTAATGCTTTGTCAAGTATCCAGGCTCGTACCCTTGCTGGCTGAGTGGAATGAGGTCAGCAGTCGTGTGTGATGCTCCGTTGTGGATTAAGTGTTGCGTTATTGACTGCAGCAAAGGAAGAATATTTGGAACTGGGGCAGGTTTTAACTTCACCCCAACACAGAATTAGCTGCATTATTAAAACACTGAATGTCTCCATTTGTGGAAAAGAAAGCTCAGTTATTTCTAAGACTCACCATTAAAATCAACATAGGCCTGAAGTGGATGTGTAATTATATGTTAATCATTTGTAAATGGATAATAACTGATTTTGACAGTTCATTTAAGTGTAGCTTTTTTCTAAGTTACAATACTAATCTACAGTACATTTGTTCCTTGATATCGGTGATCATTCCTGATTGGACCGTGCTTGCAAATCCTCCCCACATGTTTCTTTGTGTGTTAATGTTCTGAATGCCGTTAGGTGTTTAAAAAAAAAGGAAAAAAAAGGTATTGTGCTAGTGTTTGACCAGCAACAGCATGTCTCCTATTCAGCCGTTTCCCGATGGATGCCCTCGAGGTGTACCATACTGTAGATGTCTTAACTCTGTGGATACAGTTTGAAACTCAGTGCCCTGTTGAGAAAACAAATCGAGAGGACGAAAATGTGATTCATGCCACTCTTTTCCTCCTCTTGATCCTATTTTGCATAATGTTCTTTTATGGGGGAATCGGAGAAAAGCCTTGTTACTGTACCAACTGAACTGCTCCGTGTGTTTAAAAAAAAAAAAAAAATGCTGCTTTAACTGCTTTGATAAAGAAATAAATCTCCTTCCTGTAATTTGGCGTCTCTGTCTTTGTCGTTTCCACTCAAATACAGCATTAAAGGCACAGCCTGTCTGCAGACAGTAGAGGGCGATGAAGAGCAGGGGTATAAACTGTCTTTGCAGAGTCGTCCAAAGTGAATTCATCTCTTTGAACAGCATTGTAAACATGAGCTGTGTCACTATTTACTGCAAGCAGGACTGAAGCTATGACTGGGAAAGAGATGAGGCTGTCACAGGATTAGTAAGAGTAAATAATGCAGGCAAACTTCGCCGAGTGCCTCCTCCTTTAAGATCAAAACATCTTTTTGATACAGATACAGTATATTCATACAAACAATTTTTCAAAAATGTTTTAATTCAAGTCATGCAAACCGATGAATCCTTCAAAGTTCAGGTACAAGAGGCTTCTAGAGTTCCTCCTCCATCGATGTCTGGTTACTTTAAAGGGGAAAACCACCGAATTTAAGAATTGTAATGTGTTAGTTCCATGACCTAGGAAAGTTCAATCCATATTGACCATGTCAATAAAGTGAACATGAGCTTCTCTCTCAAAGCCAGAGACCAGAGAAGTAAGTCTCAAACGTGTGATGTCATCAAGTGTAAAGTCTGGAGCTGCTCCATAGACAATGAATGGGAGACAGATTTTGTTTTCTTTTTTTATACCCAAATTAGCTTTTTTTCTATTCCAGTGTTGTCAGCTGTGAAATAGAAAATACCCCCATATACTCAGAACATTCCCCTGATTGCTCATCTATAACATGTTTTCCAATTCATTGTCTATGGAGCAGTTCCCAAATGTATCCTAGATGACAGTTCTAGCGCTCTAGTTTTTGTATTTGTGAGAGAGTTATTCATTTTTTTTTTGGACTGTCTTAGACCACAGACAACACATGTATGATATTTGAAAATGGGCGTAGTTCCCCTTTAAGACCTCCGCCCTGGGTCTTCCATGATATCCACAGCTATCTTGCCTGTATTGTCCAACAGGGGGCTCCACTTTGGCGCTTCAATGGCATCCAAAAGAGCAGCCAGCTCAACCTCCAGCTTCTCAACCGTGTCCTCCACTTTCTGCAGGAGACACAAGACATAGTTGTGTGGTTGACATGAATAATGCATTAATAAGTTGTAGTATGAATAATAGAATCATCACCCATGAATAATGCAATCACTTATTCATATGAATAATACAGTTGGCCAAAAACGCTAGTAAGGTAAGGTCAAAGTCAGCATGGGGGTTTTGGGCTTACTCATCAGCGTTTTGGGAAAAGTTTAGAAATCGTGGGGGGGGGGGGGGTTGCACATAAAGTGACTGTGGATGCGGCAGTGTGCCACAGCTTTGTCAACATCTTATCCATTAAAGGAAATGCTGAGGATTTTTTGTTGGCAGCCTAAAATGGAGAGAAAGCTGTCTTTAATAATGAAGCTGAATAGACCAGGGGTAAAAAAAACAACTTCCAAATCCTCATGGTTTCAAACCACTGTGTGCTGAATGTGAGTTGGTTTGGAAACAGCACCTTCTCCACCACATCCAGGCGGTTGTGTAGGTTTGTGTGCTCTTGACAGGCACTTGAACGCACCGCTCGAGGCAGCAGCTCAGGTTCCGGTCCTGCAAACAGAAAAGATGCATATCTCAGTGGATTTAAAGTGTATGTGAGCTTCTGATAGCAAACACGCACATTTAAACCATAAAGCATAAAATCTATTGATCGTATACTTTAACACTTAGTGATTTCAAAAGGAGCTTTTCACTTCACCCCCTCATTTAAACAGGTATTAGGAATAACACATTTTGTGAGACAATAGTAATTCTGGAAGATGGCAAACCACTAAAGAAGCAATATAAAGCCACAAGCTCTAATGTAGCATGTCAAAGGTTCTAAAACCTGCATTTAGAAAATTTATATAACAGCAAACAACTATTTTCTATGTAAAGATATAGTGGAGTGATGTCGTCTTGAGCAGAGGATGAAGTCTGACTCCCTCTGTGTGAGTTGTAATTGTTGCTTGTTTCCAACTCACATAATAATTTCACGTTTTGCATTTTCCTCAATCAAAATCAGCATTTGACTCATGATAGTAGGAGAGTGATCTGCCTGGAGTCTAAAATAAGGACACAACCTGACGCTCTGGGTGTGAATTCACTTCAGCAGGGTTGGGGAGCGCCACACGCATTGTTCCAGCCGTTTCCCCCTCTCAGTTATGTTTCCAATTATCTGTTTCTCTTTGAAGCCGACATATTTGAGGGGAAGCCTGTGTTCTCTGGCAGGACTCTGCTTCCATTTTCTAGCACCTTCTTAGTGGCTGCGGGCCAAGCTCCCATTGATAGCATTTATACTTCATACTTCTCGCTCACTTACTGAACACTGGCAGCGGTGCTGTTATTTCGATGAAACATTTGTATGCGGAGAGCTGGTGCCTGAGAGTGTTATCGAACATTAATGATACTGAGGCGGTGTTAGGTTGCCTCTGCAGAGCGGGTGTCGTCAATATCATTCCTCTCATTGCCAAGGAAAAAACAAGGATGTGCTTTCACCTTTTCTCCTGGAAAATATAGCAAGGAGCTCATTCCATGAAAAAACACTTTAGATCTTTAGTTTTTCTTTAACCTCCAATGAGCCAAAATACATTGAGCTCATTCCAAACTTAAACTCCAAAACTGGTTTTCTTTAGTTCTCTTGAAGTTAAAATCTCTTTTTTTATTTGACAGCTTAAGCTCTCTGGGTTACATTATATTACATTACATTTCATTTAGCTGACGCTTTTGTCCAAAGCGACTCACAATAAGTGCAAACAACAGGATACAAACTCCGAACAGCGAGAATCTTGCAAGAACATGAGCTTCAAATAGGCCAAACCATTTAAAGTGCAAGGTTTAAATGAGTTCATTTCCTACAGTACCTTTTCCCACCATGTCATACCTACATACTATTACTTATATTGTCCTCTCTGTTTCACTATCCACATATGCACACTTGGAAATAAAATATTTTAGAACAAAAACACCCAAAGTCTGCTGTCAAATAAACACAGACTGTAGCTTTGTTCAGGTTTCCGTCTTCAGCTCTTCTGCATCAACCTCAGCTGTAAATGTCACCAAATTTCACATCTGGTATGAACTAAAGAAGACAACATGTTTCACAACCTGACATTTAAAATCCCTACTTTTTTCATCTTTTGCTGATAATGGGATATAATAGGATAGCTACAGGAATAGTTTTTCTGCTGATCTCACACTGCAAACTGTATCCAACCTAACACAACATTTAGTCCAACTGTGACTCTTAAAATCTCTTCTTCCTTTAGCAATAAATGCTGTGCCAGCTGAGCCGGCCAGAAATAATTCCCATATCTTATTCTGCACATTGTCTCCCATGTACAGCCGTGCCTTAGCATCAGGCTGCGTTGATTTTACAGAGATATCCCATGGAAACATTTTACGAGCTCCATTACGCCGATTGGAGCAGTGCCAAGCTCACGACATGCAGGGAGCAAGTTAAGAAGGAGCGATGGATGGATGGAAGGTACAGTAAGTCGATTTTCTCACTGAGCGAACAAAGCCGATGTCTGCCCTGGAGTGGCCTCCATGACGGAGGTTTTGTTGAAGTGTCTCCAGGGCACGAAGATCTGTGCGTTGGTTTGACAGTGACTGATGAATTATCAGCAGTCTGCTACAGACATGACGATGTCCTACACAGCATGTGGAGGTAGAAGTCGTTAAAGCGGTGGTTTTTGTTGTTGCATCTCAAAACAACCACAATCTTCAGCCGCAGCAGAATGTGCTGCTGCTTTACAGATCAGCACAAAAAATAAACAAGAAAAATCCCCCAAAAACCACAGCTGTGCCTCCGTCTAAGTGTCAGTGTGTGTTTGTGTGATCAGCGTGCACACCGCACAGCCTGCTCTTCGGGAGAGCAGAACTTGCCACAGAGAGCAACGTGCTGATGTTTATGATGAATGCTGTGGTGAAAAGGATGAAGTGTCTGCGCTGTGTGCAATAAACAGATGTAATGGGAAATAGCTGACTGGCTGAGATGTTGTGTTATAACCAGTCTGTGTTTCCAAAAAGCCAGAAGGCATGTGTTCTTGTTTGTGTTGGCTTTTGCTTTTGTCCAGCTCATATGAAGACTTTTTCCCCGCTGCCAGAACTATTCCAGGAGGTTGAGAAATCCTACAAGAAACCCTTCACACCAAGGAAACAAACAACAGATTTGATGTACCCACTCACCGAGTCTACCCGAGGACAAAGGCGAGTGACCGCAAGCGTCTGTGTGTGTGTTGACTGTGTGCAAAGTGTTTTCTAGCTCTTTTGGTTTGTGCACCGACATGGCTTCTCCCTACAAGAGGCAGGGAGTTCAGCCGAATAGCAACATTGAGAAGTCAGTGCGGGTCGGAGCGTTAGTTCAGGCAAACTGAAAGATTCCCATAGAAAACAGCAAAAGCAGTTTACGAGCACCATCAATGAAGAATTCCATCTGGTGCTAGCGTGTGCACTGCAGTGGTTTTCAAACTTTAATCTCAAAAATATTTCCAGGATTCATTTTGAAAAACTGTGTGAAAAGATATCAAAGCAGCAACACACCTAAACCAGACAGGTCACAAAAATAAACACTGAGGTCATGGAACTGCCCGGACTCTCATTTTGAATCTTATCAGTGGTTATCGCTACCATTCCTGTGCATCAGACGGGCCAAACGACACCTACTACATTGTGAAAGTGAAACTTCTAACATAACACATTGTAAAACTGAATGAAATGTTTAAAAACACAAATAAAACCACTTTGTTAGGTTTAAGCAACAAAACTGGCAAGGTTTAGGAAAAGACTGTGGTTTGGGTTCAAATAGCTATGTTTGTAGGGTGAAACTGACGCTGACAACAACCAGTTGTCGGTTTCACACGGGACCAACAAGCACCTGGGTGGATCAGTCTGTTTTGTGCCCCTTGTTATGGAGTTTCTCGGTCTTTATACTACGTCACCTGATTTTCATCTTTGTGGCTGTCGCTAGAGGTTGGTGTCGTCTTCCTGTACTCCTTCTTTCGGTGATCAACCGTGTGAATAGATGATAAAACCTACTGTTTTGTGTAGCAGGCCCCTTCCGACCCCCATACTAAAGGCCGATAACCACTGATAACGGCCCTTTTATAGGCTGATGACACTCGAACCGGGATAGACAGTGCGAGAGGCGAGGAGCTGCCGGAGATGCAAGTGAAGCGCCAGGCGCGTGACCTTCAAAAGAATAACGTATTCATTACGTAACAAATGTGCCCTGACACTTCAAATGCTTTCACCCATTTATTAGCTGATATTTATATTAGCCTTCCCCTTTTCTCCCCTTCTTCTCTTTAACTGGCAGTTCAGCTGCCTTCAATGCCGACACTTCAAAGGACACTTTGACTGCTTTCAGAGGCGACAAAGCATGACTTCAGACTTTCTACAAATCGGCATCGTGATTTAGTGATTTTGGCATCCGTTTGATACCATTCATTGCAATTGCAATAATGAACCAGAGAGCAAAGTACTGCTGAACGAACAAACACAAATGGTCCCGTGGTCAAACTCACGCTAGTAACGCAAGGCGAAATGTCACTTTGTGTTGCTCGAGAAGTGAACCCAGCATTACATCTCAGCAGACATTTCAGCTGCTGGAAGTCCCTGCATGCCAACTACATTTCAACTGCTTTAATCTCAAACTCTTCAACAGATCTTTCAACTGCTTACAATTCAACACTTTCCCTTAAACGGACATTTCAACCGCTGAAATACTACGACCTCAAGCCACGAATTGTTTCTCCACACATTTCCCTCAAAACATTTAACCCATTCTAGTATTTTTCTTCTCTTGATTCCATTGCAAGTTAATAGTTTCTGACTCACTTAGAATGTTTTTTTACACCAAGAGAGTGCCATATCCTGCTGTTTTCTCAGAGAGAGGCCCTCGAACCATGAAAAAAGCTTTTAAACAAGACCTATTCCACCCACGTTTACTTCTTTTTTACATTTCATATAATTATATTTAAATGAAAGTACACTTTTAAGAGTAAATATGAGTTTAAATGAGTTGTGTGTTTGTAAGTGAATAAGCGCGTTCGATTGCTTGTTGCATATGGTGAGTGTTCACTTTGCTGTATGCTTCCTGCAGTTGGCCATTCTTGCAGTATGAAGTCAGCGTAATTCACACTTGAGGCCATCACTCACAGATTTGGCTCTGGAAGATTGGCCCACATTTTTGAGAATTTCAGTTGGCTTTTAGTAGCACTGGTGAACAAAGCCAAACACGCTGGTTAGAAGCAGGCAGATCAACATGACGGGTGAAGGAAAGAGTGATTGTTCGAAACTATGCCGGCACAATATTAGATTAAGTGTAGCCAGAGCTGCTGTGAAATTAGAAGCAGATGTGCTGGCAATCCCTGAACACACACAGACTCTTGTGTGTGTGTGTGTGTGTGTGTGTGTGTGTGTGTGTGTGTATGAACGCCCATGATGTCAGTTCAGCTTCACACACGCTTACACACATACATATTACATGTATTGTAACAAAGACATATTGCATGGAATAGACATGATGGGCATCAGATCATGTATTTCTGTTCCATAAATCCTCCGTTCTAGTCAGTCAACACACCTCCAACACAGGTGATCTGTTCAGTTGAATGCCCAGCTGTGTGTCCCCCTTCCTGTCTGACCTGTGACCCCTCTACCCTCCCTCCCTCCCTCCACACCCAGCTACGTCCCTTACCTGCAGCAGCGTAGCCAATCAGAAGGAAGATGAGTCCAACTGAGGAGGTGGAGGGGCGGGTCATGGTGAATCCTGGCGCGCAGCTGGTGATGAAGAGTGAAGCGCGTGTGAGAGAAAAGAAAATCTGTTCTAATTCAGACCCAGACCGAAAAACAAAGAGATTTCTTCTCCTCCACAGCTCTTCCCCGCTCCCTCTTTGCCCTGTGCTCGCTCTGCCGCGCTCTTATCCTTCCCTCGTTCACTTGGTTGCGCCCAGTTTCCTAATGAAAACATGAGATGCAGAACAAAAAAGCTCAGTGTTTGGGAGGGGGCGGGAGAGTTGTGCTGGGGAGGGGACTCAGACCTCAGTGTAGCCACAGGCAGACTTTTAAACAGGGGAACTCTACTTAGTTCATTATGTGATGTAAGTGTTGTGTTACATCTGTGGTCACTGGCATTACATTGAAGTTAATAAGAAATGTTATTTTCATACCCTATTCCAGTACTTTTTTTTAAGTTCTGTGATTCCAGCTTCTTGAATGTGAATATGTTCTGGTTCCTTTAACCTCTATGAGAATAAAGGAATATCTTTGAGTTGTGGACTATCATATCATTTGAGGACGTCAAATCCTTCACCATTTTCTAACATTTAATAGACCGAACAACTAGTGGATTATCGATAAAATAATCGACAGATTGATAAAAAATGAAGATAATCGTAGTTGCAACCCCTAAATACACACACGATATTTTGACAGTAAGGCGCTATGTTAAGAAATGCAGTGATGCATTGAAGATGACTTATTGCTAGATGCATAGAAAGGTAAGATTGAAGTAGACAAGCTCTTATTTTTTTTTTTTTTATTTCATTATTTAATCTGTATTGTCGGAAGGATAACAAAAGCTTCTGAGCTGTTTCTGAGGGAATCAGTCAGTGTTTCTGTTCAGCAGGAAGTCAGAGAAATCAAAATCAATTCCGCAGCACAGAATGCCCTTTATAATCACATTGATTGGTTCCTGTTATTCTCACTGAATTGACTTTTCTCTCTGTTGCTCTGTCTGCGTGACTCACACACCTTCCCACACACACAAACACGTAGCCAAGACTGTTACGTAGTAAACGTGGTTATCTTCAGTAAGCCAGGCTGTCTTCAGCCTCCGGCTCTGCTCTCTCGTCTGGCCTCTTAAGCAGATCTACAGGTCAAGTAGCAGAAAAGAAAACTGGAGGAAAAGTGAGGGAAGGGATCAAAGGACAGAAGAGACAAGAGAGTCAGGATTTACTGTATATATATCATACATTTCCAAACTTATTGGTCATTTACTATAGTTTTAGTGAAAGCAAAAGAAGGATTAGAAATCACATTTGAAGGGACACAACACAAGTAAAAGAATAATAACTTCTTATATCAGAATGAATTTGATACTCTAAACATCATAAAATGTTTTTTCTCTAATGTGGCACATTCAATTAACATTTTTTACCATTTAACAGAAAAATTAAGATGTTCCTTATAGCAGATGACCTCAAAATGCAGATCGCTATTTCACTGTTACATTTATTTAATGAATTATTCAGAAATTATTTATTTATTAGTTTATGTAACAGGAACAGCATGCATTAATAAACATTGCTCCATAGTCACCCTAAAAAAGATTGTTCCTTTTTTTTAAATTTATGTTGGTACACCAATCCGCTACATTGTTTGGTCCTCATTAAAAGAAGCAAAACAGAAGCAAACAAATCACATGCAAAGCGATAAAACTGAGAAATATTAAATGTGGGGCATTAATATAGTACATAATTATTGTCATATACGTAGCATAACAAAGTGGCAACACCCGGGTGTGAAAAGTGAAGCCAATATGAAAGTGCCTTAAACCTGCATTCTCTCTAACATACAGCAGGGGGCGACTCCACAGGCTGACACATTGTCATGTGAGCTATGGTATTAACACATTTGTATTTTTCATTTTCAAACAAATATCAATATCATATGAATGTATAGCTGAAATAAAAGAGTATTCTAAACCAGCCTGATCTTGAATGTAAATGTGTTCCATAGTTCATCTTGTGACCCTTTGTTCAGGTAGTGGACACATGGAGAAGCATCTGCGTCTGCTTGAGCGTCTGCTTGAACACAGAGCCAGAGGATCATGGCATCCAGTGGGCCAGCGTCACGCTGATCTGTGGTGTGACAGACTGCTGGAGGCGGGGTCACCTTCTCTCCGTCTATTTCTGTCCTGTCCTCCTCTTTGAGCTGTCTGTATGTCTGCTCGTTCAGCTCAATGTAACGCCTGCCAGTCAGTATGATGACTAAATGTCCTCACAAGCATCGAGAGCTGGATGCCCTCATCGTGGCCTTTGTCATGTTATCCAGTCAAACAGTTATCGTCACCTGAACATGGAGCTCACTCAACCCTGATGTTGCCAAGAAGTGAGCTCAGCTCTCTGAAGCTGTCTGAACCCTGGCATACACCGTCTTCCTGCCACTTTTTAAGGAGCTAAATCTAATTTTGGGCGAGGTGTGTGGTTGTGTGTGTGAAGTCTGTGACTCCATCAATGGAAATAAAGCTCCACCCTTTGCTTTTAAGACAAGTCATTAGTTGACCTTTGGTTTCCCTTGACTGTGTCCTAATCCTATTGTAGATGTGTTGTACTTACAGCAACTATCGAGCCCGACTGAAAGGACGACTCCACATTTTTTGGAAGTTTGTCATGTGGTCATTATAGGGGAGAACGGGGTTGGTTGTCAGTGCTCAGATAAGGAATAGCATGGGCGCTCTGTTTTTCTTCACATGTCACTCCAAAAGATGTTTTTGGGTATATGCCTTGTATGCATGTGTATTGTATGTTTTATTTTCATTTTAAATCTTTATGTTGTTTTGATATCGGGTACGGCTAAATGTGTCTTCATTCAAATCTTTTCTTTTTTCGTTCTGCTCTTCTAGGTGAGTGTTCCTGTTTAGGCGGGTGGCATAGAGGGGTGGTCATGTTGTTTGTTGTGTATGCAAAAAAAAAGAAGGGAAATATTAGTCTAATTACATTTTCGCTGTATTTCTATGCTTGTCAATCAAAGAAAAACATTTATGTATAAAAGAGATGTTGGTATCGAAATTTTCAGAATTGGGGTCAGAGGTCAACTACAGGGTCATTTCAGGAGTAAGGCACTTGACATTAAGCTGAGAGGACCTTTAGTATTTTTAATTTTTCTTTTACACACTGGGTTTATGATAAAACAATTATCAACAACTATAAAGTATGAAGGGAAAGCTATAGTTTAGCTAGGTTTTCTTAGCTAGGCTACAATCATGGCTGTGTAAAGGGAACTGGATACAGCGTTGGAGCAGGCTTCTGTTTATTCCAATGAATGTTGCTTAGTGGCCCATGAAGCCAAAATGGCTCGACTACCAAGTGATAAAATTACCCAGATCATCCAGTATCCAGTTCTGCATCTATGGGCCCCAGCGTTTTTGCTAAACCCCACCTCCATGCCGCTCCATGTCAGCCGGTCTCGGCTCAGTCACATGAATGTAGGCAAGAAAATAACTCTGGATTTGGCTATTAGCACATTTACAACTTTAAAGACCTAATGACTTATGGGTTATTCAAGTGTTCGTACTGGGAAGTTGATACAAAGGTACTAACTCAAACAACGATCTTTTCCTAAACCTACCCAAACAATCAACAAAATATATCATTAAGTATTGGCTATTTTAATTTTATTTGTTTCAGGTCAGCTTATAGGCAGTCAATACGTTCTCCTGGGGCAGATCTGGGTGGAATAGTATCAGCAGATGTTAATGATGTAATACAAGCACTTCACAAGAAACCCTTCGCTGTGACTGATACTTTACTTGACACTATCTGCACTATGCTGAGGCTGTAAGCTCCACCCATCTTACACTCCATTCACTATATAGGCTTAGATTTACCTCCAAATACAGTTTGAACCATGTCTGCTAAAAGGATTATCTCTGATTATACATCTTCCTGCAGTGATTTGAGTTGGGGCACACTCACTATCTGCTAGGAACCTGTTGAATGCTGGCAACAGTGTTGCTCCTCACTTCAGATTTGAGGGACACGTTGGACATCCGATCAGAGCTGAAAAGGATGTGGACCGCCCGCTGAGTGCTGGCAGCTGCCAATTTACCTCTTCTCCACTTTCTCTAAAGTCTCTGTTATCTATCTGGCTGGCAGCCTGTCTCTCGCTCCAGTTTAACTACATGCACTTTTTTTTATCCAGGGCTGCCTTGCTGCAGCAAAATCCTGCTTCAGTTTCTTTCAGATGCTCTGACATCTGAACAGGAAATCGTCCACTGTTGTCCTCTATGTATCTCAGAGAGAGCAGTTTGAATTCTAGATGTGGAAAATGGACATATGAGAGTTACTTATGACTTTTTTTCACTAACTTTGGAGCTACAATTATTGGATCCTGCAATTCTCTTCACACAAACTTGGATCTCTACACTTTTAGGCACCCACCGCCCCATTTCTGATCCTATAACTATAGCAGTCTCCTCTTCTTGGTTGAGCCTCCGGATCACTGCTCCCTAGATAAATCCTAAATCTGCATCTATCTCCTTAGCACTGTCTGATTAGCACTACGTCATTGAATGGGGTAGTAATCCCAGTCTGGGACCAGGAATAGAGCCCTGGGAGGGGCCAGGCTACTGGAGAGACACTGCAGAGCCACCGTGCATGTGTCACCTGGGTAATCCCTTCTTAAATATCCCCCACTGGGCAGGGAAAGAGGGAGGGAGCTGGGGCAGGGAATGTTACACCGTGGGAGCAGATCCAGTCAGTGTCCTCCTATCCCTCGGACACAACACAGCAGCCGGAGGAGGAGAGGGATTGAGATACAGCGACTTGTTGGACTGTAGGAGGACAGTGCTTTGACCAGGATGAACTTTGCTGCCCAGTTATTCTACTCGAGCTACTTGAGCGAGCGACTTGACCGTTTGTACTCACCCAGGCCTGCGCTTAAAGACAGCGAGGAAAATGACCCCTTCTGGCAGAGGTGGGAAATGACAACATGTAGTCCCCTGGACTATCCAGACCCCTCCCCTAACCAGTTTAGCCCTGTAGCGACCAGGTTACCCTCTGCCCTGAGTTTGGAGAAAGCTTCTCCCTCTACAGACTCAGTGACTCTTTCTTCGGTTACTTTCTTTCCTCCTCCTCATCCACTTTGTTTGCAGCATCCCCTGACAAACACAACCACAAATCTCCAATCTCTTCCTCTGCCACCTCCTCCTCACCTTTCCCACAAAAGGAAATCAACACAACCACCCACTTGTCTTCCAACTCCATGTTTGGATGCTGCAAACCCCAAATCAAGGTTCTGCCAACTCCCTTCCAACAATCTTTCTCTTCTGATGGTTCTCCCTAAACCTTCTCCTGCTCCATCCAGGACCCCAGCAGAAATGGCTTCCTCCTCTTCTATCTCCCTGTCTTCTCTCTTCTCCTCCTCTTCCTCAGCTCCCGCTCCTTTCAGAGGAGAGCTACTCCCAACCTTCCAAGCCCTGGTAGACTTGCTCCTTCGCATGGTACCTTTGTCTTATTCTGCTCTTTGTCCCCAGGTAATTTTTGATTAGATAGAATTCAATAGAATAGGATCAAAGAGGCAGGCTGTTCCCAAATCCTTATAGTGCAATGCTGTGCCACTGTGTTGTGCAATTGTCATCACATCTAGGGTCAAAAGGGAGTTGCAGGGGTCATTTTAGCCAACATGGAACATCATGATTGTCAGGATTTAATACATTGACTTTTTTTTTTTACTTAGACCAACTTTCAAGTACTTTGGTGTGAGTGTTCTGGTGCTGCTTGTGGTACCTTAGTCGGCTTAAACAAACCAGACAAAGAATGCAGTAGAGTTGTCATACCCTTGCCTGAATGACTTGCACTTACAACGATGCAACAATCAGGGTCATATAGTGCTTTTCTCCTCTCATATGAACATTGTTCCACTATAGGAAAAGGAAGCGATACAGCAGCGACATTAAGAAGCTGATTGGTGCAATGATGAAAGTGTGGGCTGAAATGTCTCCTTCACGTTTTGCTTTGTCCTCACTGTTAATTTTTTTGTACTGATTTCAATTAAAATAAACCATTTTTTTTACCATCTCAGCTCTACATGTCTTTTGAGGAGGCTTGATACTGGCTGCCATGTCCCCCCTCCCCATCTGTGATGCTGTTTTTGAACTCTGCTTTTGAACCAAAGCAACCTAATTACAGGCGCAGCCTCTCACTTTTCAATTCCCAGTTGTGTTAAAAGCACACTGTGTGACTGAATAACTGACTGAAAGTGATTGACAAGTCAGGCAGAGGGCAGTACTGGACCACGGGGATGAGGTGAAAGGTCACGCTGTTGTTTATGGCAGATCATTGTGACATGAAAAGACTGGGATGTTCTCTGCAGAGTGTTGCCAGATTCAGACGGTTGTTTGGGAGAACTGCTCCACCTGGTGGCTTCTGGTATTTGTAGACACTAAAAGCTCACCCTAAAGCACTTTCATCACTGGATTCTTTATTATTTTACTCTTTTTCAGTTACTCAGCTCTATCTGGACTCTGCAGCAAAACCCCACCCTTCTGGCAGGCCAACAAAAAAACACTAACACAACTGTTTGCTCTGTACTGTAGATCGGAATACGACTGGCATGGATCGACTGCACAACTTTATTCAAACTTAGCTAATAACCATTTATCTGCTTTAGTGGCTAAGTGACAAGGTTAATCTCCAAAGGGTGTAATCCTATTATTATATTTATACTGTGTAAAGGGCCTCCGTAAATACGTGGGTAAAGAAAGGTCCACATTGAAGTCTGAAGTGCAATCCGGTTTTGTGCAATGTCATTTGACAAATGAACAGTGAAGAAGTATTGAGAAAAGTCCTGGATTCAAAATTTTACAAAAACAAACAAAAGTATTAGAATCAAAATATATTTAAAGCACCAAAAGTAAAAATACTCACTATACAAAATGGCTCATTTTAGAACAATATATTGACTATTAGGGTTAGGGTTATTTAATCGTAATTATTGATTATAATTAAAATCAGTTTAATGTTGCAGCTGGTAAAGGTGGGGCTCATTTTAATTACTTTATTTACTGCTGCGTGGCTCAACCTATACAATTAATATTAGAACTTATTTGCAAATGTAGATTATTGGTACAAAATCTAAATAAACTAAGTAAATAATAATTAAAGCTTTGAACTCAATGTAGTGCAGTAAAAAGTACAATATTTGCCTCTGAAATGTAGTTGAGTAGAAGTATAAAGTAGCATAAAATAGAAATACTCAAGTAAAGAACAATCACCTCAACATTGCACTTAAGTACAATACTTGAGTAAATATACTTAGTTACTGTCCACCATTGTAAATGGAAGCAGAGTCGGTAGATTTTGAAAGAAATCGAACTATTTAAGGGAATTGTACTGTTTGATTGTGTTCAATGGCCATTTACTGAGCTGTCATACATCCAACTGTCCTGCCTTTGGCCCTGATCGTTTGTGCGTCTCCTACAAAGAAGAGCAGCATGACCCCATGAATCATAAACTGACAGCTAGATGTAATCTGTCACAGTGAGTGGAAGCTGGGTTGACATAAAAGGTGAATCAATTCATCTTAGACTGAGGGACCGGGGTATGTGTGCGGGGGGACGTTCGCATACAATAACTTTAGTGCCAGGGTCTGTTTGATTTCAATTGAATCAGATCAGGAATCTTCTTCCAAAAATGTCACTTGCACCCAATCTCAAATGTTAGTGGGACTGGTCACGCTAACAGTGAGAATAGCAGAATTACAGTTTCAGTGTTTCATGTGAATTTGGTGAATCCAGATGTGCGGGGTGTTTTCTGTCGTTTACTGTTTCCTCAAGAAAGAGTTTCACTGATATTGTCTGCTGGGTCACTACTTTCTATTCTGGTTGATATCCAAGTGGGACTCTTATTTGTAAATTGACAGACATAATCCTTTTGTTGATTTTGCATTTTTACACAATGTTTCCCTCTGCCCTGTCTAAGGTCTACTTTCGCTTCAATGTTTCTGTTTCTGCAAATGTTTTATCATACAGTGCCACATCTCTCCGAGTGGGAAAAACAAATACCTGGAAGTTTAATAATCTCTTAATTAGGTGGGTGCTAATTTGGGGTTAAACCTGCTCTACATCATTAGGGATTGTTCCAAGAGTTCCTGTACTTCTTTTTGAGGTTGTTGATTCTATTCTCTCTGTATAGAAACACTGGGATTAGAAAAGGTTTTACTTATACATTCTCAAACTCTTGTCATTTATACTGAATTGAGTGTATGTAGTTACAAAGCAAATATACTTTACGCAAAGTCCTACCAAAGTATACCATAGCATTTGTAGTTGTTCCTCAATTTCAGTAGCCATGTGTTTCTGTACCGTTACCATGGAAAGCATGTCATTGATGTGAAAAAGTCTTCTGGGCCAATGCATTTGTGTGTTCTGGGGAAGTTCAAACTTTATGATCTGAGCTCTGGCTGCTGTACACCGACCTTTTTAATTCAAGGAGCTGTTCATATCATTCCTTTGCTTGTGAACTGTTATTAATCTTGGTTTGGCTTTCTGGCCACAAACCAGAGTAGCCCTCTGGCCTCTGTCTGACAACATAAAACAATATGTTCATCGTATCATCGTGATGAAGTAGATCTCAAGCGAGTTTCAAGGATCTGAAAAAGTTACTTCCTACCTAGTAATCTGTGTATCATCATTTTGCCAAAGCACAGGTCAGTTTGCTCAAATGCACGATATCCCATTAGAAAATGAATAACGTAAACGTCTGCCTGTTGTTTTTCTCCCCAGGGATGAGTTGCATCTGGGCCCCAGTCAGCCCGGCGGCTCTTACAAATGTGGCCACGTCAGTAACGGCACAGCCGGCCGCGGATCCACCCTCATTGAACCAGAGCGGCTGAAGGACTTTGGTGAGGAGGAGATGGTCAATGGGGATGTCAAGGTCTACGGCACCAAGGTGGTGGGGGGTCCTGCTGAGATCAAGCTCATGGAGCCCCCCAAAACCAGACGCGTCAGCGAGTTCAGGGACATCCCCAGACCTCTTGTCCAGTTTCTCCGCTTTGAGGAAATCAGCGCCGCGGCCTTCAGGATCCAGACAGGGATCCAGAAGACACCCTGCACGGTACACTAGCATAGCATGACCTTAGTGTGAAGTGATGTGGTGGGAAAGTAAGTGCTGGGTCCAAAAATGTTCAAATGTCTCAGAAATCCAATTTGTAGAAACAATCTAACAGTAAGGGCTACAAGAAATGGGCTGTCTTAGTTTCACCTTTACCAGAAACATACTGTAGCCTTCGCTTTGCTGCCCTCACTGAACAATTACTAACGACATCTTTGAGACTATATTTCTGTATATTGCATATTCTTTTTATACTTCATGCTGCACAGCTCTTTTCATTTTAATTAAGATATATTATATATATTTTTATAGTATCTTAGTATAGTCATATTCTTCTTCTATTCTATATTTATGTTTCTGGATTTTTGTACTTTTATGTTTAATTCAATTTTCCTCTTACTATTTTTATGTTGTGGACCGATACACCAAAGGAAATTCCTTGTATAAACTAAAATAAAATGATATGGCAATAAACCAAATTTTTTATAAATATAGAGACAGAAGATAAAATAAAACAGATTAATTCTAATAACAGGAATAATACATTGTCATACACTGACAAGTATGAAGTACTTTTGGATTTCTACAGAAAATGTTTATTGTTGAATAAACTCCGTTTCTTAAATTAACTGGGTAGATTTACTGAAATCATATTTTTTGATGTACTGTATAGATCAGTTCCCTCATAAGTTTAAACATAGAGCTGCTACTTATTTTCTGTGCGTGCAGTACTCCAGACTGTCCAAACAGTACGGGATGGAGATCTACCTGAAGAAGGAGCACCTGCACTACACTGGCTCTGTGAAGGAGAGAGGAGTCCTGTACCTGCTCAGCTCCCTCACACAGGTCAGAGAGAGGATGATCCTTGTCTGTCAGGTCACAGCGAGTGTGACCTGCTATCCGTGTGCTCGTGCAGATCCACATGTGTCAACTGACCATTACTGACCATTACTGATCATTACTGACAGAAATAGTCTGAGTGCAGCTATAATTGACTGTGCCTTGGAAATGTGTCCCTTTGCATGTGTTGTGAGAGAAACTAAAATTAATTTCAAATCATTGTCAACAGTACGGATTTCCTACCAGCACATTTTGGTTTGAGAGGTTTTTCTTTTCTTTTTTTTTTTTATAAATTCTTAGTTTTAAGCTGGTTAAGTAGTGACGGATTGAGCACACTGATGGAAAAAAAATGACTTTCAACGTCTTTATCCTCGTCTGTAAAGCCATGCAAAGATCTTCTTTGTGACAGGAAGCATTAGGGATTAAGGGAATTGTGGTCTAAATGTTTTAAAAACACTGGCTTAAGAGAGAGGCTGTGTCACATGGAAGGCTTCGTTTGGTTGCAAAAAGTTTTCACATTTTGAAGTTGTTGGTGCTTTTGTTTCATATGTATGTATGTGCTACATGCGTCATGTAGCGCATTTAAGTCCATAAATGAACCTAAAAGTACTTTTGTGGTGATGTAATGTGTTTTACTCTTAAGCCTTTTAAAGGACTAGTTTGCTATTTTGGGAAATATGCTTGTTTGCTTTCTGGTGGAGAGTTAGATGGGTTATCGTAGCTTAGCATAAAGACTGGAAATATAGGGAAACACCGGAAGTATCTCTAAAGCTCACTAATTAACATTATGTCTTTTTAAAAAAAAGTTTTAATCTGCCCCAAAGTATTTTAGGCACTCAAATAATAAGTTTATGCTCACCCTGCTTTACTCCTTTTAGTTCCCTCCCAAAATGTTTGTCACTTCCTGAAAATGGTCTTAATGGAATTGTAGTCTTTTTTTTTGGAAGGCGAGAAACTACAAACTAACACTAACGTGGGAAATGACTTCAAGGACACACAGCAAATTATGAAAATATTAGAAAAAATTCCTATAAAATAATTAAAGAATATTTGAGTATTTTATAATTTTCTGGCTTACAGTTCTTGTAGAAGTTGATTACTTTGCACTGGGGACATGGTGAAACCGAGTATGTGTGTGACAAAACAAAAATATCAGTGAAGTAAAAATATGTTTCAATGCTCATTATTCTGAGTTTATGTGATGAAGAAGACCTTAATCTATCATTTTCATGTCATCTGTTATAAATATTTGACACATTTTCAAGAAAATATGAGGAAGTAATTCATGGTGACAGAAACGGCATGACAGGAATGAGCGATATGTCGAGCACGTCTTTTCGTCCCTACAGGCACAGCAGAGGAAGGGTGTGATCGTGGCCACTGACTGTAACTTCTCCATGGCCGTGGCTCACCATGCAGTGGAGCTGAAGATCCCGGTATTTGTCATCATGCCGTCATGCTGCTCCTCGCCTCGCCTCAGGATCTACAGAGACTACGGCGCTATGGTCATCTCCTACGGCAGCACCGGCCACGACTCCCAGAACCACGCCCGCCATCTGGCCACAGAGAACGGATACCTCTACCTGGAAGAGTCAGTCCCACTCACACTCACATTAACACTTCACTGTAGTGTTGGAATTCTCAACTAGCAATATTTCTACACAGTTAGAAAATACTTTAACAATGTCACTTAAAGAAGAAGATCACTTGTCGTTTGCAGTTTTGTTTTGATTTTACCGGCAGACATTTTGACTTTTCAGAGCAGGAGAAGCCCAGGCGGAACTCATTTTGTTAACGGGGGTCTCTGTTCCCAGACAATCCAGTGAGCCACTTTGCACATTACAAGGACTCTAGTCCTAAATGTTATTAAATATGTTTCTGGCGTAAGTTCACCTCCTTCTCTCCAGGTGCATGGAGAGAGTAGAGTCTTAAAGGGGACTATGCATCATTTTCAGATTCAAACTTGTATTTTGGGTTCCTACTAGAACGTGTTTACATGCTTTAATGTACAAAAAATACTTTATTTTTCTCATACTGTCCATCTGAATATAGCCGAATTCTCCCCTCTGTCTGAAACAGACTGTCAGAACAGTCTGTTCTGATTGGTCAGTGTTTTAGTGTCGACTACACAGAGTGACATCACAACCTATGAGGTCTGCTGATCGTCAGGACATGTGGAGCCTTTCCCCTCATGCTTCGTCTTTCTTTCTATGTCTGTTTTCTGATGTCCAGAGATGAAAGTGAAGCGTACCTGGCAGGACTTGGCACTGTTGGCATAGAGATATATGAACAAGTGTCCAAGCTGGATGCAGTGGTTGTCCCTGCAGCTGGACAGTATGGGCTACTGGCTGGTACAGCTGCAGCCATCAAACACCTCAACTCGCGAATTCTTGTCATAGTAAGTAGTTCTGTATATCACTATTTACTTAATTACGATACCTGTAATGTATAATATAAGTTGGTCTGTAGCCTCTATCTCACACCAGCTGTAATGTTAGTGCTGTTTCTGTAAATGAGGTCACATATCCCATAACCCTTACTTCAAATTGCAAAGATGAGTCACCTCCTACATCTCCCTGGTGTTGATCCAAGGTTGCTTTTCATTCTGCTTGGTTTCCCTTAGCAATATAAATGTATTTGAAATGTTTCCCTTGTTCCACTATCTGCCCACAGCCTAAACTGCGACAGCATATCTGTTTACACTGGAGGAACAGAACAGCCCTGTCCTTCTATTTTCAATCATACAGAAATGTCCCTGTGTGTGAGGAAGCAATCAAATCTCCTGCTGAGTTCATCCCAGTAGTGAACATTATGAAACGCAACACAGAGCCCGCTTATTAAGGACACAAATCGTCCCATAGATGATCCTGTTTTCATCATAGTAATCATACACATGGATCACATTTTTTATTAATGTAGGTACTGAAGATGTAGCATGTGTAATCACAGCGAGCACAATGCATTCAGTCTGTCCAAGTATGCAACATTTCAATACATGTTCCAGGTGAGTTCAAGAGAAAATGTCCTGAATGCATTTAATGTCCTGATAAGGCAGAATAGGCAGAATGAATTATGGGATATTTTAACTACAATAGCATCTCTAGGCTATAGATGGCGATTTTAGTGAGTTGGTAAATTGCTTACGTCAGCATTTAGCTCAAAGCACCATTGTGTCTAAGCACAGCCTCACAGAGTCTAGAGTTGCTGTAGACTCTGATGCTGCCTTCCAGACAACTCGGAAAAAGTAGAAAAATTCGGGAAAAACATAAAAAATGCAACAAACAAAAATGTTACACATGTGGTAATATGGTGAAACTACATGGACTTTCTCCAACAGGGAATTGAACCAGAAGGTTTCCCTCTGCTGCTACAATCTCTGAAAACTGACGGTCCAATCAAAGACATGCACAGCAACCCCAATAAGAAACTCTATGGAGGTAAATCAGTTCAAAAGTTATTAGTCAGGTCTGTTTTTCCAGACATGTAGTACCTCGAATAAACGTCCTAATTTTCTGCACCTTTTTCTATGAGAAGCTCAAATGGCTTCATCATTTCTCTCCAGCAGCGACTGATCATATGTTGATTTTATATCGCAGATCTTATGGAGCATTCGCTGGGTGTAAACACCTTCCAGCTGGCAAAGAAACTAGTCGATAAAGTCATCTCTGTCAGGTACTCCATCTCCACTGCACATTTACACACAGGCTTTTACACAGAAATGAGATATCCACCGTGTGAAAAATGTGTTAAAATTCTGATTATGGTTCACTGTTATGAGCCTTCTTTACATTTTGCCATTTGAAGTATTGACTGCATTGCAATACATAATTTTAATCCAGATATTGATTCTTTTGGACTGAATCTTCTCATACCAAACCCCAATTTACCAAAACGTATGAACTGTGGAAAAGCTTTCTGTCTTTACTAATTGTGGAATTTAATTGAGAAGGCTCTTTTTCTTCTTCTTCTGTCTTTGCCTCTGCCTCACAGTGAGGAGGACTCTCTGGTGGCGATGCTGCGATTTCAGGAGTTTGAACGCTCCACTGTGGACACAGAGGGAGCCATGGGACTGGCTGCCATCTTGGCCGGACAACTACCAGAGCTGAAAGGCAAAAAGTGGGTCGGACCTGTTAATATTATTGAAACTGAGCGAGTCTATTGGGGAACTCTCTGACAGAAGTCAGGAGCAGACAGCAGCCTTCATTTATTGCTTTTAATAGGCATACATCTTGTAACTGAAGCCCTCCTCTGATGTCTATAGAAGATCCACGTGTGTGTGCTTCTTTTTTTTTTTAACGACGTAAAAGACTTTGTATCATCTTGAATATAGTCCTAACTGTGAGGACTGAGACATTTTTCTTTAAGCCTGAGAGGCTGACATTTTGGCAATACAGCGATTTCAGCAGAGCTAATCCGCTTGGCTGCATATGAAATAACTGTGGGTGTGTGTGTGTGTGTGTGCACGCTGTAGGGTCGCTGTAGTGGTGAGCAGCGCTAACATGGAACTGGAGCTGGTGAGGCAGTGTGTGGACCGAGCCCTGGTGCTGGACGACAGGGTCAGTAAGTTCTCTGTGCAGCTGGGAGAATGGCCAGGGGACATGGCTAAGCTGCTGGATGTCCTGTCCAGAGAGGACGTCAGGTAGGGTGAACACCCGTCCACTTTAAAGATCCTTTACTTTGCCTTCATGCTGAGATCCAATCTGTTTTATGTTTAATAGCCCTTGATGCCACCTTTTAGATTCTTTACTCTCTCTTTCTTTTTTTCCTCGCAGGTTGTTGGACGTCTGCCACCGGAGACAAAGTGACAAGTCAGACCTCTTCAAGGCAAAGGTAGGCGACTAACCTCTCCTCTTCACCTCATTCTTTTCCCTCCTCTTCAAACTGCACGTCTACATTGCCGTCATTGCCATGGAACTCGTGGCTTTGAGTTGGCAGGACAATTGTGTGTGACTCAGAGGGCCAAAAATACAAATCCAGTCAAATAGAGAGATATCTAGGCTGTTTTTTTGTAGAATGTGTATCCGGGAAGAACCTTACACTGCAAAAAAATACTGGTACCACTTTCTAAAGTCCATTTATTAAGTAACTAATGGCTTTATTAATAATTTATAAATAATGTATTAATGCTTCATAGATGAGTTATAATCTATTAAAAAAATATATATAATAATAATAATAATAATAATAATTGGGTTGCCAGGTTGTGAAAAACCTCTGACTGGTTGGATTAAGATCTGGAAAAACGCTGCAGATGATATGGACCAAAAATCTATTTATCAGTAATTTACTTACAACTTCATATTTTATGGTTCAAAATCATAAATAACATTCATTACTGTAGACTTGATGGCCACTTCAAAGTGATAAACCTTTGAATATTTGTTCATGTATTACCAATATCCAGAATTGCAAATGACCAAATAGAAAATAAAAAAAACAATCAATCAATAAATGATGTAATAAAGACATTAACTACAGCTCATAAAACCTTTAGAAAGAGTGACATGTTATAGTACATATTGTACCAAACATTGAATAATTTAGACTGATGTAAGGTTTAAAAGTGAAACTATGTAACTATTGAAAGATGAAATAACTGAAAAGTTGAATCCATAAGCAGTAAAACCCACAGTCGCTGGTTTTCCTGCTACAGCCGGACTTGGTCTGGTGTGTCCAGTAGCTTACATTGGCTAAAGTTAGCTAGTGTTTGCAAACTATACATACAGTATTGCCGTAACTGGCAGTTTGCAGACTTAAAGACTCTACTTGTGCTAAATTGCTTTAAAAAGAGGCAGATTTGTCTCAATGACTACATTTACATGCAGCAAATATTACGGTTTTGGCCCTTATTCTGAAAAAAGCTTTTTATGTGGCTATGAAAATTAATATTCTCGTTTACATGCAGCCGTGCTCCAACTAACGGAAAATTCCCCCGTGACTTACATCCTAAGGCTACGCCCTTTAAATAAGACAATACTTTTTTGTATTACAAGTTTTCTGAAATGTTATGTTTAAATATGCAAAGCCACATATTAAATGTGCTAATTTGCATACATTTCTGGAACAGATAAATAAAGTCAGGTTCAAAATACTTTATTTTGTTGACATATTAGAGTCAAAAGTTTTTGCAGAGGGGATTTCTTTTACGAATAAAATGTTATATAACTCAGGCTATGAATTATATATGAACAAAACCCTCAGTAAAACCCTTCAGAACACAGAGAGGAATGAAACTGGAAAGTTTGGTGAATGTGAGCTGCTGAAGTGGAGAGTTCTGGCTAAGAGTCTGAGAAAAAAAAAAAATTTCATACATTTGACTACAGGTGAATAGGGTACAAAAAATAAACTAGTAGATGTTACAATGAAACTTGTAGTTGCTTGCCTACATTAAGATAAATAAATAAATAAATACAAATCTGAAATGATCTGTTTAAGCATAATGATGAGGAATTATCAAATGCTAACTTTTGGTGAATTAAGGAAAAATGTACAGACGCAAATAGACAAAGTTAGTAAAATAAACCTCACTGTGTATTTTGGAGATTTTTCTTTCCACTACTCTGAAAGAAGACATGTTATGAAAGCAAAATAGTCCCAAACTCTCTAAAGTCACTACTGCATGAAAAAATGACCGTTTTGCCTCGTGCTATATTCAGAACAAGTATCATCCAGAGTAACGAAATATATTGCTGTTTACAGGAAATTTTGAATATTGTGGTGTTCTGAATAATAGTGGAATATAAGCGTGCACGTAAACGTAGTCTCCTGGTTCTTCATCATAGCCTCTGCAGTCTACATTGACAAATTGGCACCGTACTGTTAATTCACCGGCCGTGTCAAAAGGTGATGCATAATTAACTCACTGCCCTAATTCTAGTGTGTGTCATGTCAGAGGAATAACTTGCTGTGTGTGCGTGTGTGTGTGTGTGTTGACAGGTGGAGTGTGTGGTGGAAACCAGGGATAAGACACAGAGCGCTCAGCTACGCAAGACGCTGAGTGAGCGCTACCCCTCTATATGCTGGCTGGGCCGGTGATCACAACAACATGAACAAAAACTACATTTACCACTAGAAAACCACAAAAGAAGAAGCAATGACACATTCATAAAATGTGAGATGACGTGCAAACACATCCTGTAACAATACTACGATATATGAACTCTGTTATAGGAATCGCATTAAGACAATGGCTGTTAAGCAAACCTAAGTGTATACAGAAGCCTTGAGATTATGTAGAGAATACTATTCATATTACTTCTTTGACTTATGCTGCTATTGTTCTTTAATCATGGTAATTACAGTAAAGCGGTAAGGCTGCATTCAGAAGATGAATATAGTTCTTATAGTTTAATCACAGCATGAATCGTGCACTGTAGACGCAGGCTTACTCCGCTAGTGACCTCTGTTGAAAGTAAGTACATATTATACCACCTGCATCAAAATATGTATTTTTCAATCCATATTGTTTTTGTATATATTTCTGTATTTATACTGTCCGAGATGGTAGAGACAAATCCACGTAAGTGTTCTCCAAATAAAAAATGGACTATCTACGACTTCTGATGTTTTTCTGATGTTTGGGAGAAAAAAAAAAAGTATCCACACGTTCAAAATATTTTTCTTGACTTCTTTCTCTTGATGGTTGGTGTAATTTGAGGCAGGAGGTGAAAGTAAGTTGTTTCTATGCTACCCATCCCTGATTAATGGCTGGAGATGGCTTTAGTGGAGACGGGTCTGTTTAAGACGGCTAATGCTCTTAAGTTCATAAGCAGAGGACATCATGACCCTGTGCTGCTGCTTTAGCCTCGTTCAGACAACATCCCACTGTTTGCCTGCGGAGCTTACGTTTGGTTTCAGGTTTCTTGTAACACAACTAGACCTATGTTATATATATTGCGTACTTACATTATCCAAAATGTTTCCAACAAATTTCAAACCAAAGAAATCTGTAATTCTAACCAACGTAACGGTCCGTTTCATTTGGTCGCCTGTAATGGCGACGTATCCCCTTTGTGCATGCGTCAGCGCTGTGGTAATAAATGTCATAAAATTACTTTTTATCCAGTTTTAAGACACATTTTTACAATGCACTTTTTAGATCTTGTTTTTAACTTTATATTTTGACCGAATTGTCGGACATCCAGAGCTTATCAGAGAAAACAAGCTGAGCCAACGTTAGCGGTTAGCTTGTAGCCCCTCCATCTTGTGTCCACCGGGGAAACACTGATTTTTCACGTGAAACTGCTTCATTCGCTGTTTTTACCGGTGTTACTCGTCGTGTCCGTTTGTTTTGGAGAGGAGGAGACCTCTGCGGATAATTTGGCTCCTTGTAAAATCCTCACTGGGGATGACGGCAATTTTGGAGAAGACAACAACTCCCATGATCCCACAAGGACGCCACCAATCTCCATTTTTCGATATCGTTTTGATTGAGCCACCCTTAGTGGCAGAAAATAACACAGTGCGTGTTCAAGGTTTCCCCGAGATAGAGCTGGGGGACATAGGACCCTGCTGTGCCAGACTACAGCTTCACAGAGCCGCTGGCCAGGCTGTAGGCTCTTTTGTTATATGTCTTGAGTGAATTCTTTAGAAAAATAAAGTGTAATACAAGAGACAAAAAAAATAAATAAAATGCAGCAGAACACATTTCATGCAGTTTGTAAGTCACTCTTTATTGTGCAGTGTTAACATTAAAATCCTCCGGTCTGTAGTTTAAAAAGTTGAACTCACAGCACTTCAGTATACGAAAGGCAAATGTCAATTTGAAATGCATACAGCAGCTCTCTTTATTTTTATCCTGGAGAATTTTTGAGGCTGATGGCAGCATACCATCTGCAGCTCTATCTTCATTACAGCAGCTGAGAAAATATTCCAACTGCCATCACCCAGGCTGAATGTAAACATCATGAGAGTACACAATCATTTCATAAAAGATTCCCCTTCTATTGCACTAAACTATTCCGCCCAGGGCAGATTCATTAAGAAAACTCTGATGCTGGAATAATCTCTGTTAATATTATTATCAATGAAAACTTCTCTTGGTTTATTAATAGAAAATCTATGGAATGAAATGGAGATGCGTGTCCATCACAGGAACACAGGAAACAGCATGAACTAAGTAGGAAAAATGTAGTGTCTCTATCAAAGTTATGTCTTCACTTCACTACTTTGAAGTTGAAAGAGATAGAAAAGGCCCATGTGTCTTCCTCCACTTGCCCCTCAGCAGAATTTCATATCAAAAGAGACAAACACAGGCACAAAAGGAAGCGATTGATTTTCTGGATTCAGCTTATGCAGTGTTGTTCTGTGGGCTTTCCTCCTGCCGGAGTCAGTGCTGTTTGGGACGCTCGGGGTCGTACTTGACGAGCAGGCCGAGGGAGGCGAAGCCAAACAGGAAGGTCTGAACAAACCACTGGCAGCGAGTGGTCGGGTTGGTGATGCCTTTCTCACTGTAGGGGCACAGACGAGAAACGATGGACAACGGATCAAGCCAGTTTCATTGTGTCCACATTCTCATCCCCCCATGGCCCTTCATTTGCTATCAGTCGCTACTAAAACCTCAATTCTTCTTGACAAATGAGTCAACAAGTGATAAATGAATAAGCATTATTGCTTAAAGGATCAGTGTGTAGGATTTAGGGAGATTTATTGGCAGAAATGGAATAAAATATTCATAAGAGAGAAGAAACGAGGGTTTCCATGGACTCTTCTGGCAAGTTTTAAGTTTATTTGTGCTCTCCATGTGATGAAAATACAAGATCAAAATTGGACAAATGCCATTCGAGAGTAGCTTATCGTTTCAGTTGTCATGACAACAGTTGAAGCGTGAAGTAGAAACGTGCAAGAAAGGCAGCTTTTGGGTGTTTGTATAAACTGACATGTAGTGTTTGAGACGAGTTGTGAGGCTCTTGGGAGACATGAAAGCCACAATTTCATAATAGCAGTGAAGGGAACGTTTGTAAAAAAGTGGGATTACATCACCACCTAGTGGAAAATCGGGTTCTTGTCATCCTTACCTGCACATCCTCAACGCAACATAGGCCTCAAAAACATGGATAGCCCAGGCAGCCCACCACCTGCATCAGAGAGAAATGTGTGATACTCTGCATACTTCACATTTACTTTCATATAAATACATGCTTCACCGCAGTCGTGCGGTCTGAGAGCATGTTGAAACATCATGTTCCGTTTATCCTTTGTGTAGGTTGAGGAACCCCAGCTGCACCTTCATCACTAGATGCTGCATTAACAGGAGTCACATGACAACCTCAAAACAGATTACCCACTTCACAGACGGGAATGGTTACTCAGGCTTGACGGCTGTCTTGTATGTCACGTGACTCAAACAACAACGGAACATTTTCTTTTGATTGCTGTCTTAATCCTCTGCCGGGGCTACAGCAGTCATGTGACCTAAACTGCGATTTAGCAGAGCGCTCTACCAGTGGGAGTGGCATCAACGATCTGTGAATGGGGGGGGGGGGACATTAAGGAGTTGATTAAACAGTGTAGCTCTGCCCTTGTGAGGGCACTTTGCACATCAATTCATTGTCTTTGAGACAGAAAGAAAGTCTGCCAATTGCCTTTCATTCTAATGAGGCAAAATCTCAAACACTTTTATTGGAGCATGTGAGAACTGTCAAAAGTGTAGGAACAGTAAGCCTATTAAGTAATCAACAAGAATAATTTGTATGCTAACAGGAGACGGTGTTTGCAACTTATCACTTACCCTTTGTACATAATGCCAGCATAGTTATCCACGAGATGTCTGCAGAAGCTGCCAAACGGACCAAGGTGCTGAAATGGGATTTTTTCTGGCATAAACACGATGCACTGCAAAACACAGACGGAGGAGTTCAACATCAAGCCATAAACTATACTCGCATGCTGCAAATCTAGAGAGAAACTTAAAAAATATCAAAGAATCTTTCTTTTCAAAGCATACTGGGTCACATAAGATTTTTTTTTTTACATTTTAGACTTTGTTCAAACTCTATGTATATGCTATTTGAGACCAAAAAATTAAAGTTCTGTCAAATATTTTTGGCTGACTGTTGAGAATTGGATAGTTTTTTACCACAGGGAATTTTCGTTTATTTTTGCCCCCCCAAGCGTGAATATGAAATGTTTTTTAAAACCAGAGAAAACCCACAAAAATGAGGAGACAGTCTTTCTTTTGTGGTGTGTCACTCACGTTTGATGGGTTAGCATCTTCTGAAATATAACTGAACTATATACATACTATATTTGTAGCCCCAAATCCACATACTTTTTTCAATTTTCAAGGGCCAATAATGAAAAATATGAAATTAATCTGTTGTATGTCATTGTGTCTGTGCCCCTAAATTCCGTGACTCTAGGAGTTTATATATCTAAAGATATTGAACCATACAAAGGTTTCCTGTCCAAGACGTTTTGTAGGGTACAGAATGACAAGATTCCTAGTGACAAAAAAAAACATGCAATTCACAAATATTCTGCCAAAATATTTTTACAGAATTTATTCTTTTGGTGTCCAATAGCATATACATGAAGTTTGAATAACATCTAAAACATAAGCAAATACTCTTTATTGTCTGCAATCCCTTTATTGTGGAGAACTATGATCAGCTGTTCTCAGGACAATTTAGGTGTTTGACGCCCGTTGCAGGAGAAATTGTAAATGGTTGGCGAATTGTGAAATCAACTCCGATATAATTTCTTAAAGTCCTCTGAGAATAAAGCCATATCATTTTAAACATATTGGGAAAATGTGTTGGATACTCCTCTTCCTCGGTTCAAATGTTTTACGTTTATTTACTGCTCATCTTGTTATTTATGGGCTTCCCAGCTAAACATTTTGCTAAACACAAGACATTACCGATAAGAAAAATGACTAAATTATGGAGAATAACTGAGGAGAATATCTGTAGATGTCGTAGCGAAGAAGAGGAGGACAGTATGCATTTATTTTTGTATTGTCCAGTTGTTGCGTCCATTTGGCAGCAGGTGGCAGGGTTCGGTCTGAACAAGCTTTACTTTATTTCCTCTCAATATTATTTGGGGTTTTCAAGATGATCAAAATACATTATTGGACACGGTTGTGTTGCTTGGCAAAGTTTATATTTTCAATAAACCAAAAAAGGTGGATTTGAGCTAATTTGAACTGATAGTTTTTTGATAAAGTGTTTTGTTGTTGTATTTCAATGACTTATAGTACTTGACATGTATCTGCAATATCTGTGTTTATGCGTTACGTCTGTTGTAATTTGTATATGTATGTTTGTGACGCAATAATTTGTTTTGTGTTAAAAAAAAAATCTGATTTGACTCTAAATGGCCCATTTAATATTATTTTCAGAACTTCTTTAGCCAAAAAAAACCAAACACATTACTTATGACATTTAAATCACAGGACTGTTTGTGTGACAATGACAATAATTGAAAGCCGACTCTGTGTTCCCCGGTGTTCTGGTCCATTTGCTGGAATGTCCAGTGCTCGTTAACCATTATCTGTGTGCTCTGAGGCAGTGTTTCAGGCTGTTTCAGATGCACAGTGACAATTATGAATTGTATGATATCAGGTTTCCCGTTATATGTGGAACGGCACTATTGGCTCTTCGGGTCAGGACTGCATGTACCACAAAGGGCAGCCTTGTTGAGCGATACCAAACTGAAATGTAATTTGACACAGTTCTGCACCACGTGGGGGGCGTTTAAGTTTCATCATTTGAAACCAAATGAGCAGATGTATTTTCTTTTAGCTCTGAATCAGACTCCATATCTTCTACATTACTGTCAGAATCCAGTTTTCTCCCCCACAAATTGAAATCCACTTACAGCTTCTACATATAGAAATGACATCTTGAACACGGGTTAGGGAGCAATCACTGCATCCCTCTTTTTTTTTTTTGCAAACAGCTTTGATCAATTATTCATTTCAAAAGCAGGCATTCTGAAACAATGTCCACAAAAAAAATTATTTACAGTATGATGAAGTTAAAGACATTTCTTTTAAAGTAAGTCAAAAAATAGCCGCATAAAACAATTAAACATTAATCTACCATGTAAATTGTACATGTTGTCCTATCACAGTCATTTAATATGTGTATCGTACCTGCCAAGTGTGACAAGCCAAGAAGCCTAGCTTTATTTATTTATTTTTTGCCAAATTCACACGTCTAATGCCCTCACAAAAATGTAGCATTGTGCTATTGTCCTCTCCTGTGCACCTGTGACATGTCAGGTATGTGTCCATATGGACTATGACCACAAAGGGATGTTGTTGGTAGGGCCCCTCTGCAGTTCATTTATGGTTTGGATGTCAGACACACACTTAAAAAAAGGCTGAACCACCACGTTTCTCCTGCTATAACAGATTATGAAATAACTTTTCTTACTACATTGAGGTCCCTGTATACATTACTATTGCAATTTACATGAAGCTTTACATAAGCTGATCAGATGACTTTTTACTTTTCAAATGTGCAGATATCTTTCCTGAAAAAAGCTCTGTATAGTGCTTTTGCATTAGCTAAATAGCCTACACACTGATCCAGTGCTTAGTTATCTTTAATCATTCGATCATTGTATGTAACTTGAGTATGGCAAGTATTTGATCTGCTGACATGGTTTATTGATAAGGCTCTTTCCCATTTCATTAATGTATCAGACACATTTTAAATAATGAAAATACAGTGTTGGAAAGTGCATGAACCTGCCTGTGATTCGTGACACGTTGACATGGAGATTTGCACCAAATTTAAATTGAAAAAGGTTACGGTGCCTGTTACCCGTTGGTCTAATCCAAAACATTTTTTTTTTTTTAAATAAATCTCCATCTGTCAATTCGGCAATATAATGTATTGGCCGATGACTGCGACATTACCTACAACCAAACGCCCCAATCCATTGACTACCGTTGGCTTTACAGCGAGTTTAGCCTCGACCATTAAACTAACGTGATCACATGTTGAATGGAGTTTGGCACGTTACTGTATTTGTTCTTCAAAGACAAATATTAGCTGGAGTTAGCGGATACAGTGGACAGCTAACTTGTCCAATGGATTCGGGACAAAAGTTAGTTTGACCTTTGCTCTCACGGAGAATGATCCCGATTAGATTAGCTATCAATTTAATAGTGACTTGGCAATGACCGCGAAGGCTACTTTGTCAACACAACATTTGCCCAAAATATCAAGTGTCACGGTAATATAGAACTAAAAAGTAAAGTCAAATAAGAAACGTGAAAATAGCGTTTTTGAGTTTTGAGAAAAGTATTCGACCCGGAGGACACTTTATGCAACACAGCACGGTGGCATTTTGTGCAGGGAGAAATGACATGAAACACTTGTCTTTATTCTATCTTACTTCTATTATAGCAGGTAGTATAATGAACTTACAGTGAAATATCCCATCCCGAATGTCACGGAGACAAGCCAAAACAGGCTGGTTCTTTTAAAGTAATCGCATCCATCACTTTTAGCCATAGCTGCTGCTGCTGCTGCTGCTCCGCGTTGGTCCCGCTGTCAAATACGACCGTGTGGTAACAGCGGCGGTGGAGGAGCAGGCAGCAGGGAGGGAGGGCGCACTGTTCCTTTTCATGCATGTGGGGTATAAGATACATGGATAAGTATAATGAAAAAATATACAATACTTCACCCTTTAATATGAAATTGTCAGGTATTCTCACCATAAAGTTATTGCTATATTCATTTAAAACATATAATAGTTAATAACAACATTCCATTGCCTTTTGGCTTTTTTTGTTGATATTTTATTTTGTCGCGTATCTGTGTTAGTACAAGGGTCCCTTCTATGTTTGAGAAGGGAAAAAGATTAAACATACATGTTTGAAAGAGATGTTGAGATATTAAGAGATTTACAAGTACTGTGAGCGATCAGACCGCAGGTGGAGTATTCTCATAGTTTCAGTTAGCAGTGTATGTTTACATTTAAATAGAAAAGTAGAACATTAGAGGATCTGTTTCAGTGAACATGTGTGTACTTCTTTGTATGTATACTATACAATACAGGCTACTACTGATAGAATCACATGATAAACTATACAGTATAATAATATAATATGTCTCATTCCCGAACTATACCATAAATACTATCTACTAGTCCTCAAAGCACTGTTTAGGCACAGATAATAGTAGATAATATACAACAACTGTACTTTTCCATACTGCAGGAAATAATGCAGTCTTTTGCAGAAGGTGATTCTAGCATAAATACTAACATGTGAGTACTTCATTTTGTCCTCCAACTCGTTCATGAATTAATATGTATTATGGCTGTGAGACACTGGTGTGAAGAGATGCATTAGGTTACAAACCCTGTCTATCGCCCCTGAAGAGCTGTTAATCGTTACAGAGCAGAAATTATAGTGTGGCAGTGTCCAATGCTTCATATGTTTATTAGAAATATAATAATGAAACAGCAGACTTTCAAAAGGATTTTACTGTTTTTCTATGTTTTGACTACTCACAAACAAGTAATCACAATAATCTAATTTTGGATAAGGAGGTATGCAGCTGTACGAATAAAAAATCAAGATATTGGATTTGGAGATGCACTTGATAAACTTAATACGTTCTATAATATCCGTGTATATTTACTGCTACCTGAGGACTCGCAATTCTGCTTTCTTTATTTATATAGCACCTTTCATACAAATATGCGGCCCAAAGTGCCTCACAAAGAAAAAAAAACAATAAATACAATTTTGCAAGACTAAATATTACAACAATAAAATGTTTAAAATCAATAAATAAATAGTTGGAATAAAATTAAATATAATAAACACCAGGGATCAAAATAATATAAAAAACAATGATAAAAGATAAAAAGTAAGACTATAACACAACTTCAAAATAAAAGCCAGATTAAACAGATAGGTCTTTAATTTCCTTTTTCAAATATACATAATGTAATTGAAGGCCAACACATTTATTTTATAATACTCGTGTCATAATCCTGTTTTAACCATGCCTCGTTCTACACAGAATCCAACTATTATAAAGTATCATTAAAATCACCAAATGCCATGCATGAGGGCATGACAGGTTCCATAAAATGTGTTTATAAAGGACATACCTTCCTCTCAACTTGGAACTCTACATGTTTTCCACAACTACCAAATTCAAAAGTAACAAATGAATCTTTAACGTTTGTGTTTTAAATGCATGTCCAACTTCCTCCCCAATAGACGTCAAATATGAAAATCAAACTATGTGCAACACAACCACAGGACCTCTTCCAAACTGTATAAGATGTTTTGTTTATGCATCCATGGAATTCACAGCTGCAGCGTGACCGCTCTCCTGTTTGGAGGATTATGCTTTGCAATTTACATGAAGAGATCAGATGACTTTTTACTTTTCAAATGTGCAGATATCTTACCTGAACAAACCTCTGTATGAATCAAAATCAAATCAATCAAGTTTATTTATATAGCCCAATATCACAAATTATACATTTGTCTCAGTGGGCTTTACAGCCTGTACAGGATACGACACCCTCTGTCCTTAGACCCTCACATCGCACAAGGAAAAACTCCCTAAAAGATACCCCACAATTAGTGGGGGAAATATGGAAGAAACCTCAGGGAGAGCAACTGAGGAGGGATCCCTCTCCCAGGACGGACAGACGTGCAATAGGTGACGTGTGTACAGAACAAACAGCATAGTTAAAAATACAACATGGACAATCTATGCGACAGAAAACATGATACGATGGTATATAAAAAAGATGGATCCAGGGGGATGTCAAGGCTTCCTGGTGTCAGGCAGGACCAGGGCAACAGGTGCAGCCACAATTCGCGGTCCAGAAGTAATCTTTAATAGTGGCAACCTGCTAGATGAGGGACACAGAAACTCCGGGGATGATGCCCCGGATGGTGAGTTAGTAACATGCATTTAAGGGACATGAATGCATATCAATAGAGAGGGAGAGGAGGAGAGCGAGAAAGATAGGAAAGGAGGAGAGGAGTGAGTCCCCCGACAGTCTAAGCCTATAGCAGCGTAACTAGGGGCTAGTCCAGGGCAAACCTGAGCCAGCCCTAACTATAAGCTTTATCAAAGAGGAAAGTCTCTAGCCTGCTCTTAAATGTGGAGAGGGTGTCTGCCTCCTGAACACACTGGGAGCTGGTTCCACAGTAGAGGAGCTTGATAGCTGAAGGCTCTGGCTCCCATTGTACTTTTAGAAACTCTAGGAACCACAAGTAACCCTGCACTCTGGGAGCGCAATGCTCTAGTTGGTTTATAAGGTACTACGAGATCTTTAACATAAACTGGAGCCTGACCATTGATCGCTTTGTAGGTCAGGAGAAGGATTTTGAATTCTATTCTGTATTTTACCGGGAGCCAGTGCAAAGCAGCTAATACAAGAGTAATATGATCTTATTTCCTAGTTCTTGTCAATACTCGTGCCGCAGCATTTTGAATCAACTGAAGAGTTTTAAGGGATTTTTTGGGACAACCAGATAATAAGGAGTTGCAGTAATCCAGCCTTGAAGTAACAAATGCATGGACTAGTTTTTCTGCTTCTTTTTGAGACAGGATGTGCCGTATAGTGCCTTTGCATTAGCTGAATAGCCTACACGCTGAACCAGTGCTTAGTTATCTTTAATCATTCGATCATTGTATGTAACTTGAGTATGGCAACTTGACAAGTATTTGATCTGCTGAAATGGTTTGTTGATAAGGATCTTTCCCATTTCATTAATGTATCAGACACATTTTAAATAATGAAAATACAGTGTTGGAAAGTTACTTTTGAAATGTAATAGGTTATAGATATAAAAAATGTAATAAGTAATATAACTACTTTAATTACTTTGACAAATGTAACTTATTACTTTTTCATTATTTTCTAACAATAAAGAAATAAAGCTGAAAAGTCCTAATATCATAAACTTAAACCAGCCAATGTAAACCTCACAAAACTGATTACTGTCAAACATTTATTAAAAGTTCCCCATATAACTTGAATTAACATTATAACAGAGCGACAGCATGAATGTTGTAATCTACATTTGAGCTTTATACTCAAAAGAATATTTTTGGATGAAAACCCTTTTTTCTCATTAACCGTACTCATTACTATTACATTTATTTAATAAGTTAATTACGTAGCATGTTTACATGTAACTTACTCCACAACACTGGAAATACCTGGTAAGTTGTTTCAATATGAATATCCAGAATTCATATCAATCATTCATTTAAATTGGGGAGTTTGGCAGCTTCCACAGTTGGTGTTGTGTATGAGGTCTGATAGGATTTGGATAAAGCACAGAGAGAGTTAGTGGGACTCTCGGGAGCCGTCTCCACATATGGAGACACTGATTCTGCAAGTTGTCCAGATAAAGATGAAAAGAGACAGTCGTAGCTTGTTTCTTTCCATTAGATAACTCTGGTAGACTTCAAGCTGCATTGTTTTCTAATATACCTACAAATACTGTAAATCTATTTACGCACTTTGCCCCTTTGTACTATTTGACTTTAGATTCAATATGTTAGCATTTACATTTTCAATGCGTTTGACATGTGGCAGCTCAGAAATCATGAGACTAACTAACAGGAAAGAGGCCAAAGCTCGAGACATATATGTATAGGAAGGGATATATGTGTACATTTATATAAAACTTGATATTTCAACCATATGGTGATTTTTCTTTCCCTTGTCTCTCTTTACTTCCACATCTTTATATTGTTTATTTTTTTCATCCCATCGTATTTGCTGTATGTATTTGCTATTTTGCTTTTTGCTATTATGTATATATAAATGCTTTTGCACCTCTTTTTTCTCAATATTTATTTTGAACTTAGTGGATTGCTGCTTTTCCCCTTATTTATTATTTTATTTTATTTGATAAAAAAAGATTAGATATATATTTGTCTATGTATATGTGAGTTAATTTTTTTATAGTTTATTACTTAACTTTATTTTTCTAAAAAAAAAAAAAAAAAAGATTTTAAAAGATTTAAATAATAAAGATTTTTCTAATCTTTTTTTATCAAATAAAAAAAGATTAGATATATATTTGTCTATGTATGTATATGTGAGTTAATTTTTTTATAGTTTATTACTTAACTTTATTTTTCTCCATATTTTGCTTGTCTCTTCACACTTTTTTACTTTTTTAAGTTTTAGGAGCCAGAGGTCGGAGAATTTTTGCCTTTGTCGTGGAAAAGTCAATGAAGAAATTTTGAAAAAACATCATAGTTCATCAAAGTTCGAGTTAGTTGTCAGAGCGCAGACTCGACATAGTGAGGTTAAAGGTCACAGTATCTGCATACAGCTCGGTCAAGGCCTGGACATGTTAAACTGTTTGACAGGCTCACTTTGATGCGCCTCTTCAGTGCACTGAGGCTGCTGTCTAACTGTCCAATTCATCACAGAATAATTACCCACCTTTGTTGTTTCCTCTTGTGATAGCAGGGAGCTGCTGTGCATATGAAAAGAAAACAGGAGCTGCTGATAGGCTTCAGCTCAGAGGGCTGTTTTGTATTTTGCTAAGGCCTGTGAGTTAAATATTTCTTGATGACTATTGTTAGTTGATCAGAGTTCACAGTTTGCTAAACTGCCAATGTTTGTGCCTAACACTAATCACATGACCCCCATTAGCCACATTTTAATTAAAGGGCAGCCTTGAATATTAAGAAAATATATGGTGATTATCCTAAATTAATGCTTTTAAGTTATTACATTTGTGCCATTAAAAAACACTGGCAAAAAAAAAAATCTATATTTATATGCATTATAGTAATATAGCCAACATTAACGACACTAAACCTAAACAAACATTGGAATTGTCTTCATGCCGTCTTTAAAATAGTAGCATAAAAAGGCAAATCATGGATGAGAAAAATGAAAAGAATTTCTGTCCTTGGGCCTTGCTTTGTATGTATACTATTTGATATTAGTTGTGCAGTGCCTGGGCCATCTAAATCACGAGCTGGCACACCCTGCATAATCATAAGAAAATGTATGAGTAGAGAGTCGTCTTCGGTGTTTTACAAATGTTAGCAAAATAATTGATGGCAAAACACATTAAGAATGGCATTGATCATACAAACAGGGGCATCCTCAGTGACGGTGTCTATAAATAAATAATAAATAAAGTCTCATGAGTCTTCAGTTCAAAAGTTCTGATCAGTCAGGAATTTTAAATATTAATTGCTATTTACAGATTTTGTGGGTTAAACACAACTCATTAAAATACACAATAATCAAGACCAGTGTATATGATGGAAATAAAATCATTTGAATGTTTTAGAGGCCACCAAAGTTGGGCTTTTATGGCCGAATACCTTTTCTCCAGGGGGGAGACATGCTAACTTTGGTTCTTGTGCCCACTATATCCCAATTAATATTTCTGCCCACGGGGTTGTTTGATGTGTCACATATTTGGCCGCACAGAAAACACAAACAATCACATGTACGTCGTCTTGTATTTAAGTGGTATCGATGAGGCCAACAATCACAAAGACTTTCTTTTGTCTCTCCCGAGATCATTCTGTCATATTTGCCATTGACCTTGCCACCACTCTGATAGGAGGTGATAACGGGGTGGGGGGCAGAGTACCTCTATTAACCACAGTCCTCAAAGTAGAACGACACCCCTACCCCGACACTCTCCCGGCTCTACCGTGGCCTTCTGGGGTCTCAGGTGGTCAATATAAAAGGTACACAAGCAGGAAACACAGTCACAGACTCAGTGAAGGAACACACAGTCGTACACTCTGTCAGATCAGAAGTCCATTACAAATCCATTCGTTTCCACAGCTTCATTCATTTCACTGCTGCTATGTGGACGGACTCTAGCAAAGGTAAGAAACTCTTTGGGATCTTAAAAAAAGTTTGCTTGTGGAGAGCGTCGACAACAATCTTCGTGCAGTGCTTCATTTATTCATAATGTGCAGCTGCGTCTGTTTGTATGACGTAGCCCCGGATGAAATGGTCAGCAGTGCCAGGTGAATGTTTTCTTTTACTGCACCAGGTTGACTCAAGCAGGTAGTGACAAGGCAGGGTGCCGATAGCAGAGAAGCCTCCTTAAGTTCAATTCAGATGTTTTATTGTTATTGTGCAAACACTTATTGCATAAGGTAACTCACCAAGCTTCCACCTCGGGGGCTTAAACAACTGCTTCAAGAATTGGCTAATTTTAGAACCAGGTTTAGTACAACCATTGGGGGGGGGGGACACAATGGCAGTAGAAATACAGCAATGATTGTGTTTAAGGTAGAATACAGCATCAGTGTAGGACAAAAACAACAAGCTCCTTATTCTGACAGATAATTGCTTGTTTTCTCCTCATTCAAAAGCTTGAATGTTACTGCATCTATTTGTTCAGACAGTACAGATGAAAAAATGCAAGGCAGCTAGTTATATGTATCACTGTTCATGTTCACCATTCTGTACCTGTGTCTTGAATACGTGATGTCTACTTACAGCTTTAGAAAGAACTAACTGTTATACATCCTCTCTCAGATGATTGCAGACCCGTGGCCTCCAGCGACGGCTCCTCTCGCAGTGCGAGTCGCAGGAAGAGAACCAGCTTTTCCAAAGAACACGTGGAGCTCCTGCGCGCCACCTTCGAGACCGACCCGTACCCCGGCATCAGCCTCAGAGAGAGCCTGTCTCAGACCACAGGCCTGCCAGAGTCACGCATCCAGGTACACAGTCGCCCAGGCTGCCTTTTCACACAGCAGAATCCTTGTATCTGGGGGATAAATATGATGCGAGTGAATTAAACTGAGGTGTTTATTGTCAGTGAAATTGTCAGCTCACGATAGGAATGATCTTTATTTGGGGAATTAGGAACTGGTGTTGTTCCAAGATTAAATGCACTCATGCATGCTTTTCAATTTAGGCACAGTGGTGGACAGTAACGCAGTATATTTACTCAAGTACTGTTCTTTACTTGATTATTTCCATTTTCTTCTACTTTATATTTCTACTCTATTACAATTCAAAGGAAAATATTGTACTTTTTACACTTATTTGACAGCTTTACTTTGGAGATTTAGATTCAGATTATTAATACTAAATATAATCAACAAATAATGTATCATGTATTATTACAGGTTAAGATAAAACTTTATTGATCCCTCGGTGAAGCTACCCTGCAGTATATATATATATATATATATATATAGTAAAAAGATGTGTCGTAAGTCTTCTTGGACTGCGGTTTCTTATCATAAAAAGGCTCTGTTTTCAAATGCATCCTGCATAGAATTGTAGATACCGTTATCCCTCTATCACTTTATTTCTTTATCTTTATAGATGACACAAGCTGTTTTTATCAGGATCTTGTTTGAGTTTAAAGATAGTCTGTACAGCATGGCTCTGGCAGCTGACAGCACTCCCCCTATACTCCACTGTGCCTGTTTGCCCAGAAAATGATTAACAGAACAGAATGTGTTTATCTGCCCTGATCTAAATCTAAGCTTTCTTTCCTGTCCAGGTGTGGTTTCAGAACAGAAGAGCTCGCACCCTGAAGTGCAAAGGAGCCAAGAAAGCACTGTGGCAGTCTGATAGCCCGGTCCATGATGCTCTGCCTCTACTTCATGCTGTAGCCAGCAGGGGCCCGCAGGGTGGCTCTGTGCATCTGCCACCACAGGGCCCTCCACCTGCCTACCCGACCCAGGTGAAGGAGGAGATGGATGAAGCCTGCTACTATGGCCAACATCCACCAGCCTACTCCACTATTGAGGAGCACTATGGCTCCATGTATGGGCTCCAGCAGGGCAGAGCACTGGGAAGCAGCTCCAGCCCACCCTTGAGGGGCTTCTGGTCCCAGCCAGGCAGCCAAACCTCCCCTGTCCCGTCTCAGTGGTGTCACTCTCCCGTGGAGATGAGAAAATACGGCTCCAGTCAGGCAGCCGTCATGTATCCAGGATCAGCAGAGCAGCAGATGTATATGCGCTGCTCCACCTCCCACTCCTCAACTCCGGACACCCCTGATTCTGGATACTGGGATGCCGGTCTGGAGAGCAGCCCATTGGTGGAGAGTCAGTACTCGCAGCTGGAGGATTCGTGGAGTGGGGCTGCTCCGGAAGGCTGCAGGGAGTCCGGCCAGCACGCCCCGCTGCCTGAGCTGTCCCTGCAGGAGATTCTGGGGGAGCTGGATGAGGACTGGATGGGAGGAGAGGGACTGGATATTCATGCTACTAGGGATAAAATGTCTTTCTGCTAATGACTCTGTCAAAAGGATTTACAATGGACAATTAGAAACATATGTATTATTTTCTAGTCATTTGTGTGTTGCTTCTGTGATGTGTAAAAAACCTAGAACTTTTGGAAATGAGATACACATAAGATACACATTTCCAAAAGCTTACATGATTTATATTTATTTCCCACTATTTCTTTTGGTTAATGTATTTATTTCTTCATTCACCTATATTTATTACCTGTATTTATGATTTTGTGCACTTTTATACTAATAAATTAGTAGTAATAAACCTTTAAATTGATATTTTTTTGTTTTGGGTTAATTTACAATCAATAGTATTTGGTTCAGTTAATGTCACGAAAGACATGAATTCCTCTGGTATCCAGATGGGAAAGATTTGCTATTTAGCTGGGAGGAAAGGTTGGTCATGCATTACACACCCAGAGGCAGCAGATGGTGCCTGTGAGTCGGGAGTTTCAGTCCTAAACCTCTTCTGTGAGAATACAAGGCCCAAAATTAAGTTGTTGGTTTTTTTTTTGTTCCAAATTAAAGAATTATCATTTAAACATAAGATTGAATTTTTTCAGTTAAAAATAACATTATTTCTCTCCTCTTTCCACAGGATGGAATGATATACAACAACAAGCATATAATAAAACGTCCATTTAGGCCTACAAGTGAAGTGTTCCTGTAAGTTGAGAAATACATACTGAATGAATGTACATGGACTGGATGATAATGCACAGCATGTAGACTACAGTACATGTATAGATGTCTAAGTATACTAATGGGAGCGGTTGGATAATCTGTTGAACTGGTTTTCGCTGTTCATCATAGTTATCGCCTGTGGATGGACACAGTTTTTAAATCTTGTCTTTTTACCATCGGCCAACAGCCCCCTGCGTGTATCAGCCCTGTGTTTTCCCAACCTATGACAACCACAACCTATTTCTTTATCAAACAAGCAATGGAAAAGACAGTACACAGGATGTTATTGAGGCTTGACGCTGTTTCCCACAACAGTGAAACGTGCTTGGGTTGTTTATACTGCTTTGGCCTCCTGCCTTCATCCTCAACGTGAGAGGAAGGGTATTGTCCTTTTGTTTGTGTCTGCCATGGGTTCCTGTCCCCAGAAAAAACACACAACGGGTTGGGACGCAGGAGGGAATGTGGATCTCCTGTACTCACTGAAGATAGATTAGCAGAGGAAATGTTGCAGACTGCAGTCGTGTGTCGGGCAGGTGTTCGTCCAGCACGTGCTGCTCAATACACAAGATGCAGCTGGGTGTAAAGAATAGTGCAGCCAAGTAAACCAAAGTATTTGATTGATTTGGAATTTCTAAGGACTGCCAACAGCTGACATGTCTCTTTTGTGGCCATTATTTTACATCCATACAATGTGAGAACGCTCAAAAGCAGGGCTCCAAAAGTGGGGCCCGCTGGCCAAATTTGGCACATCATAAGGTTTGATTTGGCCCAACAAATCCAACAAATCTTCCTGTTTTTCAGGAACAACTTTTGATAGGAAGCCCATAGAGACTCGGAACCAAGCTCCACTCGCCACATTGGGCCTTTCGCATACAACGGTACCATCCTTCATCCTACCTACCATCTCTCCAGCGTCGGGAAGTGGGTTAATCAGGGTCAGGCTTAGGGGCTACCAAATAAATAACATTCAGGTCAAATAATGTCAATACAAGACTGATCTGATGGGAAAACCCACATTCTGGCGACCCTGGTGAATGGTTTTATTCACAAAGGGCACATTCTTTCAATTTTGGCATCAACCTGCATTGTGTTTGTTAGTAACAAATATAGCTCCTGAAAAACAATTTTAAAAGCAGTTGGGAACCACTGATCTATATGAACATATGACTGGCCATACTTGACAATTAATTCAAGGTAAATGGATACATCTACAATATATATTGTATCTGTATTCTGTATAATACAAACCTTTTAGAAGGGTTTTGTTAAACACTGCTCATTGAAGAAAAAGCATGAAAGATTACCACTATCAGACGCAGAGAGACCTTCATTATTACATTTCAAGAGAGTAGCAGGTTTAGAAAATTAGCAAGTGTGTCACCACCATTATGGAGTAACAACTGCACAAGTCAACACAGCTGGTATCTCACTCATAGATCATGACTGCAATGATGTCATCTGTCCACCAGGTGTCAGAGTTTCCCCTCTTCTCTTTTAGTTTCGACTGAACAGTGTAAACACATGACACACAGGTAGATAACCATTATATGTCTGAATGTTTCTGCAGAGGTAACGTAGGTCGCCACTTCCACAGTGCAAAAAGCGGGACAAGAGGCTTTTTAATGCATCAATCCAACCTGATTAAAACTCAAATGTACTTCTAACTCTGACTATCAGAGTATCACTGCCTGGCCGTTGTTGTAATAATAATAACATCCACCTGTGAACTGCAGGTTTTACATTTCTGCCTAATACAAATGGCTTCGGAGTTTCACACCTTCTGTCCAAACAAACAGTAACTATTCCACATTTCAGTGGCGGATGCTACTGTTATTACTGAATAACAGAACGCTTTTTGGGCGACACACCTGTCAGAACACTAGTTTCACATCACGTAAAGAAAATATGGTCTATTTTACTGGTTACTGATCGAATTACATTGCACTCTGAAACCCTTACGCGGTCAGCCTTGTTGAAAGATTGCTTATTTGTTCTAACAAATAAATGCATCTGAGCTACAAGACTGTACGAGTTCAATTGAAATATTTCTAAAATGTGTCATTTTTCTATTGAAGTTTTGAACTGGAACTGCAGGACAAAGTCCAGAATGGGTGTGTACTCGTTCTGCACTGCTGGGACTGTTCCAGCATTGATATCATTCTCCCACAGCAATGCCATTAAACCTGCTGTCTACTGCGCCGCTTATAGCAATACTTAGAGGCTTATCACAGGGATGGAAAAGTCACCATGTGTGCCAACTACAGGAAAATGCAAACTGAGTGTGTTTTTCTTTGGTTTCTTATCCAGAACAGTGTTGAATCAGAACAAAATACTGCTTTGGTTTCTTATCCAGAACAGTGTTATCCTGGGTTTTGGGAAACACTGATTGACATTTTTCACCATTTTCTGACATGTTATACACCAAACAACTAATCAATTAAAAGAGACAATAAAAAGTTGCAGCCTTACTCCTGTGTGCAGTTCAATTTGATACTTGCATTACTTTTAAATACGTTAAGAGCGATTCCACAAAGAAAAACGTTTCACCTACTTTGTCTCGACTTTTTCCCTTCCCAACCATTGCAAAACTGGCGCATATTTATACCTGACCCAGTGTTGTAGAATCCCTGTTAAAAACACCAGTAACCTCCTGTAATAGACCCTGTAATATATCCCCTTAGAAAGACTAGAACTTACAGCTTGAAACAAATTGATTCATTGATCAGCTGTTGAAGAGAAAATCAACCAGATACTATTCTGTTAAACAATCCAGCGCTGTAAGCGTAGGGACGCGTTGACCTGCGTTGCAGATGAGATTCTATGGCACACTTTAAGTGAACCTCATTCTATTTTCAAAACAGTCCCTTAACAGCTTAACTACACTGAGAACTCTTGAGTTATTACTTGACCAATTGAAACCTAGTCCATGCAGTAGGGACAGGGGATGGAGGTGGACGATTGGGTGTGTCTCAACATTTCATCAATCATCGCCTGGAAGAGAGGAAACCAACTCTCCACGCTCCATCTCCTCTACCAACATCTGCACTTTGATCCATCTTGTTGAGAGACAAGATGAACCCGTCTTCTTGTGTCCAGGTGCAAACCAGGTTCTTGGTTAGAATCATGATGGGCGAGAACAGCGTTTTTGTCACAGTAAATGTTCCCAAATCAGTACAGCTAGGAGCTCTGGCTGAGAATGATCACAGAGTCCTGGACAAACACACACAAACACACACAAACACATACACAATCAGTGTCTGTTACTAAGGGAAGCATGGAACCACCAATGCATGTAAAAAATAACTCTATTACTTACAATTGATAGGTATATCCATTTCTGCTACTTTTTTTTTTACTACTGAGATTGCAGATTAATATTTTACAAAGCTTGTCATATGATCAGCTATAAAATACAATGCAATGTTAAAGATTAAACTACCCAACAATATATACTGTCCAAGTAATTACTTTCACCTTGATAAAATGCAACATGTGAATACAGCTTACATGTTGACAAACCAGTATTAATAATCCAATAACATAAAATACAATATAAATTGAATACTTAAGATGCAGCTCAGTGATTTTCATATATATGCTTGGGCTATTTATTTCCATCAATGCTGGCACATGACAGCTATAGGTTATGTTTATGTCTAGTTACCTATGTTAGCTTGATATCCTTGTTTCAGCTGAATGTCTCCTGTATGTGTATCTTGTACATGTATGCATTATACATTGGGAGCAACTCGAAACAAGAGTCAAATTCATTCATACTTAAAGATGATGTTTTTTTTCTTATTCATGTGCTGCTGTAAAAATTCCGACAGCCTTGAAGGCAGCAGGGATGATGCTGCCTTACATCCATGATATTACCTTGTTAGCAGGTCGCGAGCTAGCTCGATACAGGCGGTACAGTGCGGCTACACGGGGATGTTTCACCCGTTTTAACGCAAACTGAGGACTACGTCGTTTTTCATCGACTCTACACAAGCGGGACTAACTTCCAAACTTTGGCGAGATGACGACGCGGTCGGAGAGAGAAAAAGCCCAAAAACTGAATGAGCAGCATCAGGCCATTCTGTCTAAACTGCTGAGAGAAGAAGAGAACAAGTACTGTGCTGACTGTGAGGCAAAGGGTAAGCCTGACAATGTTTGCGGTTAACCTCCATGTCAGTAAACGTGAGGACGAAATGATGTGGGAACTTGGCAGCTAACGGCTTGATAAAGCTAGCAACATATTGTAACGCTTTTCAGATGGGAGTCACTCATGTGGGGCTATGCTTACATTATTTAGCCTAGTCGTTAATTACTAAAGTGTGTAATTGAGATTTTAAAAATGTGTTTGTTTTTTTAATTTCCAGTACATTTATGTTGTACAATGCAAACAAATGTATTGCCTGTCCAGTTAGAAATAAGCCGATATACATAACATTGAGCGACATTTGTGCAAGTAACCACAAAAATATAAAACTTCCGTTTCAATATTTTCAAAATAAAATCATCATTGAGGTCGTGCGTGATTTAATATAATATTAATTAAGTGAACGAAGAAGACGTTTGAGGCAATGCATACTATAGGAAATCAGATAAAATGGACGTTAATGATATCCCTAAATCAAATCATCTGAACGATTGTGTCATAATACAAATGTACTCGTTTTATTATTGTTTACATCAAATGTTTTATTGCTGTAATTACACAATCCTTGACGTATTATAGGCTAAGCGATGTTGGTATTTGAATTTACCAGTGGGCATGGCAGGCTGATTTTAATATTACATTTTTTACTCCCCATGTATGTGCTTTTCAATAAGTTTGCCCTCGCCATTCATGCTTATTTTGAAATCAGATGGTCTCTAATTCCGGTTTTGTATTGTATGGCTGCGGCTTACTTGACGCAGGTTTTGCCCGACGGTATCGATGTCATGTCCTTGACTGGTTTATTTATGAGCGGAAAACGTGCGTGTCCTGTGTAGGCAACATTAAATTAGAGGTGTCGTTTTCTCGCCGAATGTCTTGCGTAAAAGCACGAGCCAGCATCGGATACTGTAGGTGTGTTGCAGCTGCAGCCAACACCTTACCTCTGATTCGCGATGCCCTCCTGAGCATAGCCACGCCAAAACTCCCTACACAAATCTGAAAGTTTAAAAATCCATTGCACGGACTCTAAAATACAGTTTAATCGAGGAGCTTTCATAAATCTCAAGGAACTAGCCCTCAATTCGGCGTACGTCCCATACACCAATCATCAATGTATTCCAATACGTTTTAAAATGTCCATGTCTATACTTTCTATAGAATCCACAGTGGTGAGCGGTATCAATTTAAAATACCATATTAGAGTAATAATATTTTCGCACAGTTGATCTAGAAAAATTGCCACAGGTTCGTGACTGTTACCTAAATGTAGTAATCTAATTGTATGTTTGCCGATAATGGAAGCATGAAATTCCCAGATTTTTGAGTGGAGTTTGAACGGCTCGTACCGGGCTACCTATGACTGAGATTAAATGCCTTTTGCGTCATCACCATGCCTTCTGACGTGTAATCCGTACTACCACACTTCCCTTTTGTCCATTTTAATATCTGTTATACCACTTGATGTTAAACTAAATAGCATTTCTTAATTCTAGCCTGGTGTTATAGCTGCCACACCTGCCAGTACCTGTGCTTAATGTACATTAGCCACAGTTGTTTTAGTACAGTACAATAACCATTTCAAACTATAAATGATTTTGCTATACAAATACATTATATTTATAGTAAGTACATTATTTTGCTTAAAGTCCACTTACTAGCTTTTTACAGATCTTTCAACTGCATCGCACAGTCCTTCTCAGCAGATTGATTTTGCTCAATCTTCATGGAGAAATTGTGAATTTAACTTTTAAATTCTATGTGTGACCTTGGAAACAGCAAGGAAAGCCGTGCGATGTGGTTGAAAGCTTTGGAGACGACAAGTCAGTTGTCATGTTTCTCAGTTGTATGTCTCAGCTGTTGAGCAAACTCCATCTGTTGATGACGACAATGAAATGTGGTTGAAAGCCCTGGGGAAAAAAATCATTAAGTGGGCCTTGAGTTAAGATTTTGTATTTTTTTTGTCAAACTACTGTGTCCAAGGTCAAGAACTGCCATGCTCAATATCATGCTAATTTAAGTAATTTTTTTTTTTTGTTGCAAGAAAGACGTAGATCTTTTTCATAGATTGTGATTTATGAAACTGGTTAATTTTCGTTTACATTGGTAGTTGTCAGGGTTATTATCTTCTCAAAGTCATTGTTCACTCCCCCTTTTATTTATGAATTACCGCTGAATTTTTATTTATTGGTCATTATTAAAAATGTCAGCTAATAATGGTTTAACTTTGCATGCAGCCTAAATGGAGAATAAATGGCTTTTTTTTTGTCAATCTGGATTTCATATTGGGAAGGATCATGAGATAATGAAAGCTTGTGTAAAAAAAATGTCTTCATCTTTTGCTACATTGATTGTAGTACGTTGTGTGTGTATGGTTCCCTCGTGAGTTGATTGACAGCAGTTGCAATGCATTATTCCTGTAAATCCCCCCCAAAAAAGTATTACAGCTGAGAGGGAAGTATTGGATCCTGGTAATTTTTCGGCAAACAAATAATCCCAGTTTGCGTGTCCCACAACCTGTTTGACAACAAGCAAATTACAAGTTTGCTTTTCAATGAAGAAAATCAAGCACTGGCATTACAGACAGAACTTACTGTTGATTTAATGTGTCCAAGTCCAGTCTAAAGTCAATGTATTTCCAATTTAAGTGTGACTTGACTCAAGTGCCCATCTCGCCAACAAAAGTATATATTCTTCCCAGGGATAAAAATTCATTAAAAAAAAAAAAGAGATCTATCCCATCACTGCCCATCCTTCTTAAGACTATATATATAACTATAGCTGCTGATCAGGTGAATAATCAGTTTTTCTTCTCTGAGCTGCACTAAAACCAGTTCTACTGAGAAGTGTTTCCTGCATCAGTCCGTGACCCTGCATCCTGCAGCCTGAGGCACGTATATTTCTGTTGCTCATAAAGCAGCAGCAGCAGCAGCAGCAGCAGCAGCAGCAGCAGCAGCAGCAGCAGCAGCAGCAGCAGCATCCAGCCATGCCTGACGAGTCATATCCACTGTGTCACAGCTATATTTATCCAAACAATAAATGGATGTTGTGAAGAAGCCTCATAAATTGAAAGTTCAAATCATTTACCGTTTAAAGCATAGCATGGGCAACAGACGCATCTGCCATTGGGGTCATTTTGTGTTTAATTTTTAATTTAATGCTTTCCTGATTTAGTACTTATTAAGTTGTATTCAGGATTATTCATGTAAAAACATATATATTTTTTTAAAAACACTGCTGATTTACTTGGAACAAGACAAGCAGTAGGACTGTAACATTTTATTTGAAATTTAAACTTCAGTTGTACTGGTATTGTTATGCAATATGAAATATCCATAAAATATGTCGCTTAACGTTAGTCAGGGGTCGTCAATTATATTCCATGACAATAGGGGGTCACTTCAGGAACAAGGTTGGAAACCACTGTTCTTCATAGAGTGTAATCACAGTTTATGTTATAATATTGGTCTGAAATAGTCAATTATATTTTCCCCAATAATGTTAAGTAGAATATGAACAAGAGCTGAAACGATTGGTCCGTTAGTCGATTGACAGAAAACCTGAAAACTAACATTTGACAATCAATCATTTCAGTCATTTCTCAAGCAAAATGATGAGTGTAGTTTTGAGGATTTGCTGTTTTTTTTTTTTCTCTCTCTTGGGAACGTTAATGACAAATCGTTGGTTTTAAGACTGCTGGTCAGACATTTGAAGATGTCCCCTTGGGCTTTTTAGAAATTGTGTTGTGAACTTTTCACCATTTTCTGACATTTTACAGTACAAAAGATGAATCGGTTTTATTTGAAACAAATAATCGGCGCATTAATCGATAATGAAAACCCTGCAGCCCCACTGTGAACGCATCCTAACCACCTAACGTTTAGCTCTTCTGCCTGTGACCTGCTCCAGGGTCCACGTTTGTCACTTTGCACAAGTATTACTTTGATAAACAGTTAAATGTATTTATTTTAAACATTAAGGGCTTTTGAATGGAGGTACTGTGGTTTATCATGTTTTTATCATTTATTTCAGTCATTATCCCTGAAAACGTTTCCCTTTGTTTCACTGCACCATACAAGGATGAATGTTTTTTTTTATTTTTATTTATTTTATATCAACTTCTGAAAGTGTCTCTTTGAGTTTGAACATGGACGTCTCCACTGAGTGCAGTGCACTCCAAACACAATAGAGGCAGTGTATTAGACTTTATTGAATTTTTAAAAACAAGCATTCGGTCCATGGCTGAGCGAGCGCTCAGAGCACAGAGCCTCGGCTGGATTGATCCAGTTTGGTTTAGGGTTTGGCCAAAAACACTGTATGTCCTGCATACTGCCTGCTGGAGTCAGTGTGTCTGGGTGTGGCACTCCCGCTGTGACCGCTGCAGTGTGGTGACTCACCATCAACACACCTATCTCCTGTCACACACTGCCGTGTGTGTGTGTGTGTGTGTGTGTGTGTGTGTGTGTGTGTGTGTGTGTGTGTGTGTGTGTGTGTGTGTGTGTGTGTGTGTGTGTGTGTGTGTGTGTGTGTCTGTGTCTGTGTCTGTGTCTGTGTCCGTCCACCACTTAGAGTCCAGACTATAATTTTCACCTTTGGTTTTAACACAATCCTTTCACCAATGTGACTCACCACACACACACACATGCTGGCAGCGTGTCAGTGTTATGATTTGTGGCCGGGGGTGATCCGAACTGGCACATGCTTTCCTCTGTGCTGGCACAGAAGATCTTGGCAAGCACCTGCAGGGCACTCAGCACCTTGACGACCCGTCCTTCGGTACCTCTCTGCTGTCACACGCATAAGAAAAGCGGGCCAGGAGCCACACAAACTCACGCTTATTTTGGACCGAGCAGTTTGTGAACACACCTGCAATTGTACATGTTTTTGTAAAGGTGTGAAGGACGGGTTGGCCTTGCAGTGTCAAGGGGAGGAGACGGGCATCAGTGAAAAGCCGCAACTCGGCCTTAGTGTAGGTGGCTGGTTGGGCTCAATGGGCCTCATGCAGCAACATTCTCTTACATTTCTGGTGGTTAGGAACGTTTGGTGCACCTGGAGTAGACTTTGCTTATATTTTCTCTTAATTTTCTGTTAACCATCCAAATCTGTTCTTACGAGGTGTGCTGAGTGATGAATCCACTCGATAATAAATTAGAGGGGAATTAGATTGTTTATTATTAGCAAAGGTAAAGTCCCCTAAACACCATATAAGAGCAGATATTGTGCCGAGTGCAGATACTCTGGCACATGCTCAAGTATTGAAGAGAGGCTTCCATAAGAGGAGGAGGAAGAGGAGGAAGAAGAAGAAGAAGAACTTCAGCAGTTGTGGAAAGTAATTAAGTACATCTACTCAAGTACTGTACTTAAGTACAGTTTTGAGGTACAGTGTACTTGTACTTTACTTGAGTAATTCCATTTTATGTTACTTTATACTTCCACTTCATACATATAAGAACTATTGTACTTTTTACTAAACTATATTTATTTTATCCCTTTAGTTACTAGTAGTTACCATACAGATTCATGTTATTAATACAAACATATTATCAACAAATAAATGATGATGTGTTATTGTAGATTAAGCTGCACAGCAGTATTTAAGGTATTTCATTTGTGGAAATAAGATGCTTTTTCCTTATTTTGATGAGAGTGCTCTCGACCACTCGTAAAATGTTCTCTTACCTAAGAGAAAAGCAAAAGTAAGAAAACTGGTGGATCCCAGAGATCAATGGGTACTAACAACACAAGCATACATTGTGGGCACAAACAAAAAAATGTTTTCTCATATCGCTTGTTGTTTCCGTGTTTTAATGCAGTTGTTCAAGATACAATGCAAGCTTTATTTATTTCTACGTTGAAGCAAGGGGACTTCTGCGACGTGGTGATTTGTTATAGTTTGAGCCAATGTTGGCCATCGATCACAGTGATTAAAGGCCAAAACAAAGGCGAGCACTTCAGTGTTCTCACTCACCAGCTAACAGCCATAATACTACAACAATAGAAGTCATATTGGTCTGACATTTCTCTCTGACATATTCTGTTAGAACACATTCATCTAAAGCCACTTTAACATTGTCAACACATTATAGTAATCTAGTGTGTTTCATCGATATTAATGCAGTGGCCGTTGTACAATGCTCCCAAGTTCCTAGGTCACTTACTCCGGCTCTGCAAGGTATCTCAGTTCTGACTCGTGTTCCAGTTCATTTTAACCCTTTTTTGTGAAGACCCGATGCACTCTCAGGAGGCAGGAAAATCAGCTGACGTAAATAATAAAATAACCTTATCCTAGCACTTTATAACAGAAAAATGGCAAACAGAAACGTAACCTTATCATAACCCACCTGTATTACTCTGGACAAACTATCCAAAAACGGTGGACTTGTATGTATTATTTTGTGCTAACAAAGATTTTTACCAAATATAAATATGTGTTTAGTTGGGTCTTAGCAGTAGCAGTAGTAGTAGCAGTAGTAGAAGTAGTGGTAGTAGCAGTAGTAGAAGTAGTGGTAGCAGCAGCAGTAGTAGCAGCAGTAGTAGTAGTAATAGTAGTAGCAGCAGTAGTAGTAGTAATAGTAGTAGCAGCAGTAGTAGCAGCAGCAGCAGCAGCAGCAGCAGTAGCAACAGCAGCAGCAGCAGCAGTAGTAGCAGCAGCAGCAGTAGTAGTAGCAGCAGCAGCAGCAGTAGCAGCAGCAGCAGTAGCAGCAGCAGCAGCAGTAGCAGCAGCAGCAGTAGCAGCAGCAGCAG
>CALSCE010009347.1:20672521-20689880 GCA_943593645.1 Bovichtus variegatus
CCTCTCCTTCTTCTCTCCTCTTCTTTCCCTGCCTCTCCTCTCCTCTCCCTGCCTCTCCTCTCCTCTCCCTGCCTGCCTCTCCTCTCCCTGCCTGCCTCTCCTCTCCCTGCCTCTCCTCTCCCTGCCTGCCTCTCCTCTCCCTGCCTCTCCTCTCCCAGCCTGTCTCCCTCACCTCTCCCCTCTCCCAGCCTGTCTCTCCCAGCCTCTCCCTGCCTGCCTGTCCCGCAGCTCCACTCGCGCCGGTGGTCATCACTCTTCTATCTTTTGAAAGTCTATTACTCTATCTGACACAAGCGGTTGCTGCTGAAAATAGGGAGATAAGAGAGTCGGGATTAGCAGCGATGTACTGCCGGGATGTGATGGTGGCGTGTGGAATTTGTGCGCGCGATGGTTGAGGTTGTGCGCGCACACACACACACACACACACACACGCACACACACATGCGTGTCTCTCAGGCAGGAACATGAACACCACGATCGCCCGTAAATTCTTTTGTTTAACGAAACCAATTCTGTGGTAGGATTCACTGCCAAAAGTTCTTCTTGTACTTGAAGACTGACAGGCTTTGCTTTAAAACCCACTTCCAGACTGGTTGAGTTCGGCAGGAGTTGTGAAGGGAGTCAAACGTTTCTTTTAACAAGACTTCAAAACGAAATGATGTTCCTCATTGCTCATATTTGGTTTTACTTAAGTTAGCGTTTTCTAACCCGATGTCCTTCGAAAACCACTGAACCTGCAAATCACTGTTGCAACAAGATTACTGTGAACCTTTCCGGATCTTTTCCCACCATCGTTGAGGCTTGGTTGGAAGCGAAAGATCGTGGTTTAAGTTTGAAAATGAGATCATGTTCTCCACACTTTTCTTTCACAAACAACACACGACAGACGCTCTTGTTGTGCTTTGGCGAACTGTCTCAGTTTCTCCCACATTACCTGCAATCCTAATCTTTCCTTTTTTTTTTTTTTGTTTATGATTTTAGCATAATATGCACTGTATATTTCTGCTGTGTGTGCATGATGGATATTTGTGTGCAGTATTTCAGTCCTTAATCCTAACCTTTAGAGCAGTGGAGGTCTTCATCCGGGACAAGTACGAGAGGAAAAAGTACTACAACAAGGAGGCCCTGGCTGCAGCTCCAGTGAGTATCAGCCCTTCTTGTTTTTTACTTGTTGAGTTTTAGTCCATGTTATTGTTGTAACTGCGTACAGAGCTGCCATTTCATGAACGTCTGCGCCAATTGTTGGGTATGTTCGTTGTAAGGCAGTCTGATGCCAGTATCTGCTAAAGACAGAAACCAACCTAATGGCTCACTTACGTTTTAAATCATCTAAGTGTCTCTTCCTCACCATCGAAAAGCGGTAGCTATATTTACACACACATGCTTTTAATATAGGAGACTTCATATCTATGATCAAATGTGAATGGTTTCACATCTCTTGCCTTTCTGTGAGAAAAAACGAAACGTAACGCTAAAAGGCTATAAACTGCATCAAAGAGCGTGCTTTTGTGTTAAAAGTTCAAATGTGCTCACGTTTGGCATCTTTTCCTTATGCAAGACATTTGAACGGATTCCAGCACTGACCCCGTCTGTGCCAAGGCCTTGTGGTTGGCCTCCAGTATCTTTCACCCATCAAGCCTGTGAAGATTGTATTTTCTTTTTATAGTCGCTGTACCTTCTCTGCACTTCTATCTATCACATCGGTGATGTTTTTTCAGCTCACACGTGTGGAAAGGCAGTAAAAATCCCTTTCAACTCCGAATTTCTGCCCAAACCTCACAGTCTCATTGGATCTGATACCAAGAGGTGGCGCACACAGTATGGGAATGACCTTTCAAAAACACTGCTATCATACAGGTCTTTATCAGTGAGCAGAGAGGTCTGCGGATGCTTCTTCTGTGTGGAAAAGGGGATAGAGGGTATAGATGTGATTGTGTAGGTGTGTACAGTATGTGGGTGTGTTGATGCACATCTGTGCGAGGTGTGTGTTTCTGAGGGTTTCAGTGAGAGTTAAGCGAAGCAGTGTGAACGCTCAGCTTTGAGTAAATTAGCTGTTGCTGACTAAATGTGCAATATAAGTCATTATAGACTTCAAAATGAACAGTTGCTGAAACATTTTTAGGGATGCACTAAATATATATACTGTATCAACATATGAGGGCAGATAATGTGAAATGTTTGTAATTATAAACGATTGGCTGTTAATGGCAAGTTAATTTGCTTTCATGGACTTGAGCGCAGCATCTACACGCTCCAGTAGAGACGACACGATTGTGATTTGCAATGCAGGTTTTCGGACGTAGTTTACCAGAAAAAAACGAAATGAGCATTTTGAAGAAACAATCGTGATGTCAGTTAGATTTGGTTAGGAATATTAAATGATCCATCTTCGGAACATCATGGACAATGACTCTCACTTTCTCCACCATGTGCTGTGCTCATACAGGAGCACCTTCAGCAACAGACTTACACCACCAACATGCACCACAGGAAGTCCTTTCTGCCTGTGGCTATAAGACTTTACAACACATCCACCTCAGGTCGTGAGATGGACAGGAGACACAGTGAACTGAGGTCCACTCTCTGTCTCTCTCTCTCTCTCTCTCTCTATCTCTCTCTCTCTCTCTCTCTCTCTCTTGCACAACAATTTCCCTCGGGATAAATAAAGTTCTATCTTATCTTATCTTATCTTATCTTATCTGCGCACTACATCTCAGCCTTTCTTACCCTCAGGTTTGCATAAATTACAGGCTATTACCTTTCATTTTAAAATACGAAAGAAAACCTGTGAAATCGTCTGTTATCGTATCGGTATCGGCCGGGAGACGCAGGTAATAATCGCTAAAGAGATTATCCACCATGTAAGTTTTAATGTAAATATCGGCTGTTGTGATTTCAATAATAATCACTCGGCACTATCAATGATTCTCCTTTAAATCACCAAACATTGTAAAGTAATATGCAACATTGCAATGTAAGCCACCTGGCAGAACACTAAATAGCAAAGGCTACAAACTGAAAGGACGCTACACACGACCCGAAAAAAGACCCTCTCAGACATGAACAAAAAATAAAAATGTCTTCTTTACAGCCGTCTTTCCCTGGCACATCCTTATTTTCTCTCCCTGTGTCCTCCTCTCATTTTCTCTGTTTTTTGTTTCCAGCGTTCTCTTCTTCTGTCTGTTTCTCACTTTGTCCTTTTCCTTCTCCCTCCTGCCTCTCTCCGTTTTCTCTGGTTTTCTCTGAAGCGTTGCCAGCAGCCAGACTGTGATCGAGGATCTGTTTCTGCCAGCCACACAGACGGCTCTGCTTTTATATGCAAATTAATTATTAAAAACAACTCATTATCACTTTAAGCAGTTTGTTGCAGATGGAGAAAGAAGAGGAGTGGGTGGGCTACAGTAACCCTGAGCTGTGCGTGCGTGTTGGAATGATAGTGAGGAATTTATTGGTTTGACTTATTTCTTGAGCAGTTATAGAAGAGAAACGGTTTGTGTCTGCATGCCTCCGCACTGTGGTGAAGTCATCGTACTGTACTGCGTTTGTTTACCACAAAGTTTGGATGTTATTGGCAGTTTGTTGAAAACCGGCTGTGGTCAGCGTTAAAACTATAACAAGACGGGTGAAGTGAGACGTAAATGGATTAAATGCATGCAGTATTTCTTTGTATAAATGATCATTTCTATGCTGGTTGTTGGGGGGGGACACATTTAAGTCGAATTGATGCTGATGAGGCCGTTTGCGAAGCAAAGCTTTGATCAAATAAGCCAACTTTTGTAACTTTTGTTAAAACTGCCACTGTGGCCATCAGATTTTCTTTGGCCACTTGGGGGCAGCACAACTGGCTGTAAACACAACATTGACCTACGGTGACAATGCATCGAACATGTTAATTACTTATCGAGCAGATAAAAAGTGTTATCATTAGAGATGCACCGATAGCAATTTTCCTGGTAGATTCCGATTACTGATTTTTAAGACTGACCTGCCAATTTCACTGTTTATCCAAATGCATTTACTTTTACTTTCCCAAGGAAAAACAGGTGCTTGGCTTGCAATACACATATCTATTTAACACATATTTATATACATATCTAGACAACAACACACAGTTGAACTTTTCCGATTTTCAACCGTCTTTGTATTGTGCAACGTGGGTGGTATGTGCAAATGAACAATGTTTGGTTTCTCTCCGTGTTTGTCTTCTTCACTCACGCTGAAGAACTTCCACAGCGACCGCATGATGTGTGCGTGTGTAGCTGTGACGTTACCGTCTGTGCTGCTGCGTGTGTGAGACGCAAGAACCATCATGCGGCACATGAGTGTTAATTTGACCGGCTATATAAGAATGATCTTTTATTTTCGAACGGTGGCCAGTCGATCGGTGCGTCTCTAGTTATCATGCCTTTGGAGTATTGTTTTTGTCCACCTGACCGGTCCAATATTCACTTGTGTTTTAGCTCTGTCCTAGTCTCCACCGACTTTAGATGCTAAATGCTCCACAATGTTCACCAGCTAGTCGCTAACTGTGTGTGTCTGCTGTTCGATGCAGAGCAAGCTGCATTGTACAGTGGGTTGAGCCTTTTTGCAGAAAACAGCTGCCCGCTGGAAAGAAGGTTGACGACATCAGTGAAACTGAACCCAAAACGGTAAAGTTGCGACTGCAAAACCAAAACAACGAGCTAAAAGACGCTAAACCGTTCTGCTCACAATAACTGAAGTTAGCTATCATTACACACCATGAGCTACTGGTCACGGAGTTATCGGCAGTTATCATTTTTAAAAAGACGTGGTTTTGGTACTAAATCTCACACTCAAAAGTTCCCATGCTGGGTTTGGACATTTTAGCATTTCAATTCTGTAACAATTCTGCCAAAAAACGATATTTGAATCCTGAAACCGAATATGACATTCAAAAGCCCCTATGCAGACGTGGACCGCCAGTCCTTTTGCATAAGACTTTGGATGTGGATTTGTTTGCGTGCATGTGAGGCCCGTGGCGAGAAAGGTAGGGGGAGGACGGTGTTGTTTCGTAATGGACAACTTGCACTACTTTGCTCACGGTGGAGTATGTAAGTACATCCACTCAATGTCCATTGGCCATGCAGCATGAGTTCATTGTTCTGCCATGAGTGAATTAGTTGGTGTGTGTGTCTGTCAGTACATGGACCACACGTTTCAATGTTAGTGGAATCAACAAGACATCACAGTGCATCTTGCGACCCCTCTGTGATGAGCCCGGTGATTGGCCTAAAAATGTCACAAGAGAGCAGCACAGTCACCCTGGAGGAAGAGTTTTCTGATTTCCAACCTTATTTGCCTGTGTTAGTCATAGGGATGTCCTGTCTGCTGTATCCTCAGTGCTTGCCAACGTTCTGTGTGTTCCTACAGCCATGTGGCAGCCTACTTAACTCCTGCCATCCACTGACACTAAGTACGTCCCCACAGAGCTGCTAGCATGGCTGTAGACTCCAAGCAAAAGTTCAATACAGATTTTTTTCTTCTTACGATTTTTGCTTTTGTCACTTTACTTGGAAACTTGGAAAATTCGATGAAGTGCCCTCTTGGATGCCCTTAAAATTAAGAAAAGGCAATGCAGTGCCATATAGGTTGCCCTACAGCCTAGAAAACGTTCTGCGTGTCGGTGCCCCATTGCATGTAGCTGGTGCCCCTTTTTTTTAAAAATGTTTTATTCTGCGTTTGCCCTTTGGACAGCCTAAAACTGCCACTGTGTTTTCAGGGTCTGTAACGTATGTACATCCATCCCATTGTTGTGAATGCGATCTCAGGAACGAATTTCTTCAAATTTGGCACAGACGTCCACTTGGACTCAAGGAGGAACTGATTTGAGGTCAAACGTCAAAAACATTTTTTGGCCATAACTCTAGAATTAACATGCTAATTAGGTCAATTTTACACAAATGTGTATTGGATAAAATGATGACATATTGGACAGCCATGGTTGTAGACTGCTTAATCTTATCATCTATGTCTCTGTGAGAAAATCCACTGATGGAGCTGATTCCAATCAGAGATCCAAAATATACTCGTGATAAAAATAAAACTATACAGTTTTATACATGTACAGTCTAATTTTTCGTGTCTGTGTAAACCACAAGTATGCAAATAAGGTAGAGCTTGCAATGGCTACCAAAACGCGTGAAATATGGCCCTCTATGATGGATGCATTTGGAATTGCAAGCAGATTTGCGATGCCTACCACGACCCCGTCACAACACATAGCTCAAGGTCATTCAGTTCTTTTAGAACACTGTGGAAATATATTACAGTTTAAACATCAAAAAACATCCCTCAGCCTCCATAATCCTTGTTTTATTAGTCCCTGTGTAACTATTCCACTTTACTTCAGTGAGTGTCCTCTGGAAGAGTACAAATGAAGCCGTTAAAGCTCTACCCAGCGGACACGTTTCAGTTGAGATGTTAACCATCTTTCTGTCTCACTATCAGTAGTCGCCACAGCAGATAGCCTGACACATCTATCTCCAGGTCCTAATATCCGTACAACCTCTGTTCATCCTCTTCCACCAAGCTTGCACTACTCTTCTTGTTATCTATCCACTCTTTATCATCCCCCCCCCCACACCCTCTGTATTCATTTCACTCCTCCCTCTTACCCTCCAGCCTCTTTTCTCTTTATCTTCATCATCAGCCCATCCGTGCCTGTTTAGTGCTGTGTCGACATCTCCGGCAGCATCAAAGTCGGAATAGGATCAAGTTTTGAGAGAGGCGGGGTGGTAGGGGGGGGGGAGGGGGACATCAACAGAATAAGTAGGGGGATAGAAAATGAATTCACATCTCTTCTGTGCTGCTTTCACCACCACAGGCAACGAGAGCAAGCAGTCGTTTAATGCTTTAACAGTGAACAGAGGAGAGAGGGCGAAGGATAGAAATGAAGGAAGATGAAAAATGGAGAAAACGTTTTTTTTTCTTTCTGCTCTGCCCTCAGAAAGACACAGTCAGTGTTAGTTTCCACCCCGAGGTGGTGTAGAGAGCAAAAGAGGAAGACGGGGAGGAAGGAAAGGAGGTGGGTTGCTGTTAATGATGTAACCGCTTTCATTTTTCTCTGGCTGCTTTTAACAGTTAGGTGCTCGGAGTGCTCTGGTGTATTTTATCAGCAGTTCAAATTGGGACTCTCATACAGTCCCGTTGCAGATTTCCATTTCCTTTAGCCCCAGTTTGTGAAACACGAATGTAGCAGTGTGTGTGCAATGGCGTAACACACTCCACTGCTACAACTCTTCAGCCTGGTATCAATACCAGTGAAATAACACGATTCTCGATACTGATTCGATACCACAGTAAGAAACAAAAACAAAACAATAAATCCCATACATTCCTTTATTGCGTTTGAATACTGTTTAACAGGTTTAACAGGTTATAATATCTCTTTAATATTGCTTTGAAAACATCTCCTTCAAATAACTGTAAACTTGAATAACTTTCTCGGCAAAATAAATTGAATTGAATAAATTTTATTGAATAAAGTCTCAACGCACCTTAATACAAGTCAGTTGCCTCTTCGATGCCGCACGCTAACAGCTAACCGCTATCAGCTAACAGCTAACGTTAACTAGCTCGCTGATTTCAACACGGATTTGTGTTGTTTACATTGTGGCATTATTAGGGATGGCCGCGTCATAGTGGGTTTAATAAATAAATAATCACAAAAAGTCAAGTGTGTGCGTACCGTGTTCGGACCGTTGAGGATGAGCCGGCAGCAAACAGCTGTCAGGGAGAGAGGGAGCAGAGGAAAAAACCTGTGGCCAAAACGCACGGCCAGACTCGGATTTTAACGGGACGACGTTAGTCGCGAGCCCCCCGTCACCTACGGTACTTATGGTACCTTCGGAACTGTAGAAAAAACGTGTACCGTCACATTTTCAGAACTTTGACATCGACTTGGAACCAAAGTATCGGTTGTCGGTTGAACCGACAGCCCCATTTTGTTGTGATTAAAATACAGTACTACTATAGTGTCTGAGTATCTGATTCATTGTTCAGACATTTGGACTTACTGGTAGTAGAGGTAGATACATGAACATTGGCGGCTGAAGTGTTGAGTTCTGTGGTCAGGGATCTTCCAAGCAGCCGGTGCTTTAAGTACGGTGGCCCTGTGAGCTCAATGCACTGCCAGTAAAGAAAACACATGCAAATAGACAAAACAACAGCAAAAGAAGGGAACAAATTACCGATTTGCGAACACATGAGCAGCACTTAGAAAAAAGACTGCAAATGGAGAAAACCCAACCAAATACGTAAACTAACTTTTAACTTTTTGCTTATTATTAGCCTGCCAATTCAAATAATCTCAGGAGATACACACAGTTAATTATACATTATACATAATCAACATTATGTTAGCTGGCTTTAACGTTAATATGTACTTTCAGGACCTGTAATAAGGGACAATTAAGTTTACCTACCTGCTGGTTTTTACAGACATGACTGATTGTGAAGGCTGATGCACGCCTCACATTTCCTGCAGACAGGTGTGTTAATAAATGTAGTTGCTGTTAATCACATATGGTGGAATGTCCATTTTTGATTGTGGAAGTGCCTTCTTAGAGACTGAATGCACACAGTCTGAGACTGATAGCCTGACAGCCCCTGATTTGCCTCACCTAAAGGAAGTTCTTACTATATCTGTCTGTAGGGGTCTATGTTCTTGCGCTTCACCTCATTAAGGTCTAAGGACCGAAACGTTGTGTAATAAATTTAAGTAAATGACAGTGTGCAGGAATTCCCTCTTTTCTTGCCTTTGGACTTTTCCTCCTAGGCACCTATCTACAAGAAAATTGAGCGTGTGCATCAGCCTTCACAGTAACGTTTTGAGCTCATCTTACCTGGATCATTGCTGTTTGCACCCTTCTTACTTGCGCTATTAAGAACTGAATAGATTTGCTCCAAGATGAGCTCTTTTGAAGAAATCAATGGACTTCTGCAACATCAGGCAACTACCTTTGAATTCTCTAATAAAGACGAACAGAGAGTTCTACTTCCTAACACATAAATACAGACATACACTATGCACGTCTTCATGATTTCCGATTTAAATTGGAAATACTTTTTCTTAAAAGAGACTCGTCTCCAGATGCATGGGTCCACTCTAAGTGAGCACTGGAGGAACCAGAAAATCCTCAGATGCCGACACATCCGAAAGGCTCCGACCAAAGGTAAATCCAATTTGTTCAAAGACGGGGAGATATTTTGAACTAATGCTCTTTGGACCTCATGTTACTAATTACTGAGCATGGGTCTACTGAAGCATCTAAATTGCAAAAAAAAGAAATCCAATCACAAGATCAAAGACTTTGCCTCCAGTGATTGCTCTATTAAAGATTCTGTGGGTCATTACAAAGAGAAATTGCATATCTCCAAACTGAAGAATTACAAACGGGACAAAGAGGACTAAAAAAAGACAGGAGGTCTATACTTAGGATGAAAAAACAAAAACGCCGCCGTCCGACAGTCTGGTGCATAACGCGCCTCATCCTGCAGCAGCACTTCGCCATCGCCGGGGTTAGACTGACAGAGAAGACCTTCCATCTGACAGCGACTCAACTCTCGACGGCAATTGGGTAAACTACCTTTTTTAAGACAACGCAAACGGTACCACGGCGGTAGGCGAGCACACGCACGACCCCTGTAATAGACTACAAAGACATACTGTATATTTTTTGCCTTTTTTATGATCTGATTACTTTCACTATTTTTTTTGGAATAATATATCTGTTCAGCTGTCGTGTGGAGAAGCAGTAAGTGGAGACGAGACACAAATCTTGAGGGAGATAGCTGAAGCTGTGGTGCTTGTAGAAAGGCAGCGAACAACCAGATGGCAAAGAATAAACGATGAAGTGATAAAGACAAGGCCAGGGTAGCATCAGGACTGTTTAGTTCAGTCTGTTAACTGACAAGTCTTGTTACAGACTGGAAAGATTTAAGTTCCTCGGTGAAGCAGTTGATGGGATTTTTGTCAGTTTGGATTGGTATGGATTTTGAAGACAGATTGAAAATGGCAGTAATTATTGTACAAAGATGATGATGGCCTGCTTTCATGATGGATTTTGTGTGCTCCGAAAGTGTAGAAGGCATTTGCCAGGCTTTTCCCCATCTAAAAAAAAAAAACAATACTTACTTGGTTTGAATTCTCTTGAGTCTTCCGAACATGAAAGAAGTAATATCCTATGCATGCAAATGTCGTATTGGGAATGATGTTTTCTTGACTTTCTCCTTTCTGTATCTCCCTCCTGTCTCCATCCATCTCTCTCCATCTCTTTGAGTCTCAGTCCATCTGGCACTGTGATAATCTCTGTCAGTGAAGAAATGCATATTGAGCTTGACTGTCTTACATCTGATACCAGTGAACCTTCTGTACACACACACTTTTAAAACTGCAGTAATTACATTACATTTAGCTGACACTCTTGTCCAAAGCGACTTAAATTAAGTGCAAACAATCATGAGGATACAAACTTGGAACAACAAGTACATTCGCTTCAAAATCAGCCAAGCTATTTTAAGTGCCTGGATGTAGGAAGGGCATGATCCATTCACTGCACCAGAGTCTTGAAGCAGATCTGGGCAGCCACTGGTAACCAGTGAAGGGAGCGGAGGAGCGGTGTAGTGTGGGAGAACTCGAGGAGGTTAAAGACCAGTCGGGCTGCAGCATCCTGGATGAGCTGTAGAGGTCGGATGGCACATGTAGGTAGCTCAGCCAGGAGGGAGCTGCAGTAGTCAAGGCGTGAGATAACAAGAGCCTGGACCAGAACCTGCGTCGCCTTCTGAGTCAGTAGGGGACGGATCCTCCTGCTATTGTAAAGAGTGTATCTGCAGGAGCAGGCTGTTGCTCCAATGCTGGCTTTGAAGGACAGTTGGTCGTCTAGTGTCACACCCAGATTCCTTGCAGTCCGAGTCCTGGAAACAGCCGAGGTGCCGATGTTGATGGTAAGGTCTCAGATGGGAGAGCCCTTCCCCCGGAAGGAAGAGCAGTTCGGTCGTGTCAAGGTTGAGCTTCAAGTGGTGTACGGACAACCACTGAGAGATGTCAGCCAGACGAGCAGAGACCTGGGTTTCAGATCTGGGAGAAGACAGAATCAGTCATCTGTGTAGCTGTGGTAGGAGAAGCCATGACAGTGAATTGGTGTACAGAGAAATGAACGTGCTCATAGCCAGACTGAGAATTCCTGGGTTGACTTGCCGAGTTGATAACCACCGTCGCAGGACCGCTTAGCGGGATCGCAGTTGTTAGGATTAGTTAAGCCAGATAAAACAAAGATAACCTGGGTATGTTGAACTCGCTTCGTAGTACAGGCCTCAGGTCACTTTCCATTTTCCTCAGAGCCTAGCTACTGACTAAACAGGACACACAGCATTTTGTTTTCCATGGTTACTTCGTTTGTTCTACCGTCCAGCATTTCCGGCATAGTACTCTTTGGTAACTGGGGATAGCGATGACAGCTACAGGGGAGACCAAAGCAATATCCTCTTTCTGTTTTGTTTTTGCAATAGTTGTCCTTTGTGCTGTAAATGGAGCCTTCACTTTCTTTGTAGATCGTACCCGGTGGCAGACATAATTGCATAGTGAAAGCGAGCCTTAAAGGGAACCAATCTAAACACAGATGGTGTCATTATTCTATATAGCAATTACATTGTGCAATCAACATTTACTTCATAATGATGAGTTAAAGCAAAAAAGTTGTCTGTTGCAACATTAAGCGTTTCTCTGTAACATTAAATATTCATGACAAAATAAGCAACAATCAAGTCAAAGCTTGGAAATAAGCAGCTTTAGATATTAAGAATGTTAAGATTCCACAACTAATCTGCTTTGTCAGCACTGCGTGGGAGTGGTTTGATCACATTTGACAGTGCCCTGGCTTTTCTTTCGTTTTACCTTTCTATTTGATCCATGTTTCCTTATCTTCAATACACTTTTGACGAGCAGAGGAATGAGAAATGGCTTGTAAAAAAAAAACAACCAGCTGTTGGTCGACTGCAGAGTTCATTTCAAGCATGCGCTCAGTCTGTCTCACAGGTCAATGGCAGGTTAATAGAGGTCACCCCGACACTATAATTGTGTGTGGGCATGTGAGACCCTCTTTTGACACGATTCTTTCCCTGCAGCTTTGAGGCTGAACATAACCTCGTCTTGCAGCATCTACTGAAGCGAAGAGTACTCTGCTGTAGAGGAGAAAATCCTCCATTCCCTTTAATTAACTCCGCTCGCTCTCTGCTTCTCTTTCCTCACTCTTCCACTCTCTTCTCTTTGTTCCGTCTGTCTTCATTTTTTTCTTCTCCTTCTGTCTCTGTCTAACCCTCTGTCTAAAAAATTCTCTGTGTTCCAGCCGAAGTCCTCTGAAGCTGCTCCTCCCTCCACCTCACCGTCCTCCCAGGCTGACAGGAGCGCGCAGGAGGTGCCCGTCCTTTCCTGCATTCCGTGCTGTGGTTGTCTTCTGTTGCCAGATATGTTGTGGTGTTGTCATCCTGTGCTTTTTCACTCTTTTTTTTTTTTTCTTTTTCTTTTGGGGCCAAGTCCGCTCGTCAGTCAACGGCAGATTGTTTGGGACGGTGCCTGATAGTCTTCCATTTTAGCCTCATAGATTATTTAATCATATGTCAGACAATTTTTCTTGACAGTGTAGGAGGTCCCGTGCTGTCACTGGGCCCGAGTTCTAGTCCCAATCTGAAGGCTTGTAAAACGTCATACTCGGGTAAACTTTGCTTAACTCAAAGATGTCAAACAAATATATTTTACATTACTTTTTGTCCCTTTTCTCAATTAATTTAAGACACGTTTACTTAACATTCGGCTTCGAACAATGCAAGATGAATTCTTTGTTCATTATGTTGCAAAAGCATAGAAGTAAACTTTTTTTTAGCGTGGTCACTAATACAGTAGGGTTCAACAATAAAAAAAACAACATTTGATCAAATCCAGCATCGACTCACTTTATTAAATCTGAAGCCTGTCAAATCCCTCATTGAATCTAATTAGGTTTAACTCTTAAAATGTGCAAGTAACTGAAGGTTTAGATGACTAAAATTCAAAGATCCGCAATCAGCCTTTGATGACGAGAAGGCAGAAACGCTGGAGTTTAATGCAGCAGCCTGATTAAAGGAATAGTTCACCCCCAAAATGATCATTTGTCTATCAATTACTGAATTCTTGAAGAAAACTTTTTAATTATTTTTTTGCATGGCTCCAGGGTGAACGAAGAATCCAAAAACAGAGAATAGATGAATTTAAGTAAATGGGGGCCGCGTGTAACTACAGCAAAACTATATCAAAACATTTGTTCTAAAACTCTCACACAACTCATGCAGTATAATCCAAGTCTCATTTATCCAGTCGTATGCTCACTACTTCACAAACATGCATTTTCGCTAAAACCTTTAAAACACTATTTGATCTGCTTCCACTTGTGGCAAGGACGGCCTGCTACAGCATCAGAACATAATCCCAATCCACAATACAAACTAAATAAAATAGCACTCCCTTCAATTATTTGCTTTATTAGATTCTTTTTCTTGCTGTGCTTTAATGCTGTCATGTCTCTTGTGTTGTTGTTGTGTTGTATGCTTCTCTTGTTGTCACCTTAGGTGGCTGACGAGGGCAAACGCGCTTCAACGGCCCAAAAACGTTTCCATTAGGAGAAAACGTGCTGCAGCTTCAGAAACGATGCAAATCAAAAAAAAGCACAAACGTGAAAAAAACACATGCAAATTAAGAAAACATCTTCACCAACTTGACAACACATGCGCAGCATTTACAAAACGTTCTCCTCAGATTTGGAGGTACCGACTCTCATCCTAACACTTGACTGCAAACCTGGTGAAGCCAACAGCGCACCCCGTCATCAGCAACTACCATCTATGTCGATTACAATTAGAATTAGAAGTAGCTGTAATTTGTTGTGTTTTGTTTAGTGATGGTCAGATAAGAGTATAATAGCCTGCTAATGCAACTGGAGCAAATTGTCCAATGCTCATTAGCTCATGGTTAATAGAGTCCGAGACTGATTATATACTCAAACTTGCTGATGGATACGGCAACAAAAATTGCAGTCAGAATATAAAGGCCATCGGTCATACCGTTCTAATGTAAACAGTATCCGTTGTTGCTGCCGTTCCCCTGCCATGAAATCTGTCGAAAAATCTCCAGAAGTTCAAATTCAAGCAAAAAAAGAAAAAAAGTTCCCCTGCGGCAAGCCTCGACATTTTGACCCAGGCTTTCCGTGTGTGACAGCCTTTGTCCTAGTGCGTGCTCACAAAAAAGCACAAAAAGATAGGCTCGAGAATGACGACGGATGCTCTTGATGCTCACTGAATTGCATCATTGTGAATATTGATGATTATGTGGCATTGTTTTAACATGTTGTCAAGATAAATAACCAGCATCATCAACAGCCAGTCAATGAGCTGCGTTGAGAGTAGAGACGCAGAGCGGAGCAGATTGTTATTGGTACTATAATGGCGAGATTTTAGGCTTCACCTGCGAAGCCAAAGCTTTTCTCTTTGGCATCCTAACAGTCATTAGCTAAAGCTTGTTGGTGGCTGGCATCAGCAGCACCAGCTCATTTACATATAATAAAAGCAAGACGGCGCAATTAACCTAAAAACACTACATCAGCTGTCTGCCGGTATGCTAATAATGTCTGCACATTAAATCTGCATTGTGAGTGCATTAAAATCACATTAAAGGATGAGATCTCATTGTTTTTAACCTGCTATTAGGTACAACAAGTTATCACCATTAGGCCTCGTGCTTCCTCCTTCAGAATATTCTAATGGTTGTCGAATGGTGATTTAATGAAGAAAAGTGCCTTCTTTCTGCACGCTTAAGCAGTATTAGATGCTCATCGTAATATCGCAGGACACAGAGCCAGTTACCGCTGTGATATATGCTGCGGAATTATCTTGCTGTTGAGTACATGATTGCATTATTGAATAATATTAATAACCGTCAACTCACAACAGTCAGATTAAGAGTATATGAATTTGCATTGCATGTCTGTATAATCCATATTGTGTGCATGTGATTTTGGTAGATGCTATGACGCGCATTTGCACCTCTTACACCATCTTTTCCTTTTCCTTTTTTCACAGAAGAAAGAGAAGGATGTGAATAAAGTGGAGCGGCACAGTAACGCAAAGGTACGAGTGATGTTCACAATGACTAGATTACATGTGACCTGAATAACGTGTCGTTTTGTCATACGTCGAACCTGTAATTTGATCTCATCTTGTATCAGCACGTGTGCTTTACAATACAGGAGAAGAGCAACTGGTGTGTCTGTTTTACAGCCAGGCCAAACAAGCTAATTTTTGTTTTAATAGAGAAGTTGGTCAATATTACAATTGCAACCACAATCTGATGTCATGCTGCACATGGCGCAAGTAGTTCCCCACACAACAGCAGGGCAGAGTGTGCAGCGGTCATCTGCTACTCTCACTGTGGCTGTTCCTTCCTGCTCCGTCGAGTGCTGCAGGAATGAGTCTTGAAAACCTGGAAACGAGTTTACGTGCTTGCACTTCCGGGTCCTTCGCGTCAAAGTCGATTTAGCTTCTTTTTTTTGGGGTTAGATGCCTGAAATAATCTCTGTGGCTAAGACTAGGTTTAAGAGAGTTTCACATTTCGTCAATAAATACCCCACCGGTGAATTTTGAGGCTTTTTACGTGTCTTATTAAAGGTGGTTGCTAACAAGTGGCTAAAGGAGACTACAGAGGTCGTCGGGGACATTAAACAGCGTCACGCCCAACTCAAGACAGAATCTTCGCGCCGTTGAAGCCATGCGACCGTGGTGTAGTTTGTTCATAGCCCAACCTTGAGCTTTTTTACTTCCGCCGATTGCAATTACACTTCGAAAAACCCTAAAAGCGCGGTTCATTTGTGAGGATCGTCTTGCTGAACGAACACGTATAAGTCCTAGAAACTTTTGTTTGCCACGTAGCTACTTTTCTGCTATGATGTTGAGGGAACCAGGGCCTTCGCTAACGTCAGGGTTGGCCTCCAGAAATACGTCCTCCCTGTAGCACTCTATTAATCCCTGACATAATTAGAACTGATCGGCTGGGAAAAAAGCGTCTGGACTGTTGGGTACATATACTCACACTGGTTTTGGTAAATGGACCTGTATAGTGCTTTTCTACCTTAACGGACAAAGCGCTATACAATTTGCCGCTCATTCACACATGCACACCGACCGATGGTGACGGAGCAGCCTTGCCCATTGGGAGCCACTCGGGGGTTCAAGGACACTTCAACGGGAGGAGCAAAGGCTCAAACTGCCAACCCCGTGATTAGTGCACAACACACTTAACTGCAGTCTGGCAACTAAAATGAAGATACATCTTTGTAAAGATATTACAGAAGGGGTCACGGACCACCAACTAATGTGCACGTCATTATTCCGTCATATTTGTGGAGTTTCTTCGAGCCTCTCAGCAGAGGCTGAGGTTTATGTCATGAGAGCCCTTGAATGCAGTTTTAGCCATGAAGCTGGCCAATGAGTGCATCCGCAGTATCAAGAAGGGAAGTGAAAAATTAAAGTGCTTTTCGCACATTGCTGTTTAAGCATCGCTCAGGCCAGAATTTGGACAAAGAAAAGTTCTACGCTCTTTGCACGTGTCAGTGTGCGGTTATGAATTCATGATGTGCGACGACAGGACGCCCGTGCAGTCGCTCAATCTCTGTGCTGCAGGAACTGAATCCTCAAGGGAAACTTCTCATAAACATTCATGTTGTTCACAGATGCTTTGTTTTTTTTGCTCCATGCATAAGTATGGATCGTTTCTCATTCATGCACGGAGGCGTAAACATTGGAACTATGTTTCAAAAACTATGATCTCATCCGTGAGTGTGTGCGTCGCCACAGCTGCATCAAACGGGTGAGCCGTTTGCAAGATATCTGTAATCAGTGTTACTTCTTTCTCCTTGTCTTTTTAAAAAGAAAATGTTTTTGTTATGTCACTTAGTGTAATAAGTGAAGGCCCCTGCTGCTGGCAATTAAGCGAAATTGGAGCCGTTTTATAAATGTAGACAGACTGTTAACACACACTGCACCAGGCCAAAGATGCCCGAGCATCGTGAAAGGCGACTTGCACAACATTGGGATTTAAAATAAAATCTGGAAATTGATGGAAAGATAAAGTAAAGACCAAAATACTGCGGCGTGCCAAGATATGTGTTTGAAATAAATAAATGAGTGACGTGGGTTTGACCAGAATGTAAATCCAGCACAATTCGAAGAAAATGAATAGAGGTCAGTGTGTGTGTGTGTGTGTGTGTGTATGTGTGTGTGTGTGTGTGTGTGTGTGTGTGTGTGTGTGTGTGTGTGT
>CALSCE010009347.1:20703277-20714570 GCA_943593645.1 Bovichtus variegatus
AAAAAAAAAAAAAATGTATTTGATGCCCCTACACTGTGCAACATTTTGACAGGTGACAGCAGTGGGAGAAACGTGGTGAAATCTCCTTTCTTGCAATCAAAAGCCTAAATCGCACTGCGAGGCGTCGTCCATGGCTGATTTAGAACTTTCCACACAAAAGACAGCCCGCATAAAAATGAGTCAGAAATGTAGGACTGAATTAGTGCACGTTGTGCGGCGACACAGAACACACCGTGTCCGTAGCGAGAAGTGCAGATGGGTGGAGTGAGTCGGCAGCATCTCTGCTTGCATATTTTTCGTTCTTACACTGTCGCCCTATGATTCTCTAGGCATCCATCACACAACCTGACACAATATCTCAAAATTGATATTTTACAATGTGACGCAGGTTACGTCCAAAACTTCACTATCCTGCGCTTGCAATGAACTTGCGAGATCCCTGTTCTTGCACAGTGTTTTTCTTTCTTTTTGTATAAATTCCAAATACACCACATTTCACATTCAAGTTGTGCACAGGCAATTTCAATAACGACTTCATTTGTGAAGCACCTTTCCTCGCATTAATTGTGCTAAAACAAAGAGCACATGAGTAGGACAATTGCATTTAAGTTAAAAGCAACTTTAAAGAGGAGTGATTTCAGCTGACATTTCAACAGAAATACAAAGCCAGTTGTTGGATTGTAAACAATAGCACATTTCACAGTTTAGGTGAATCTAGTGCGAGGATTTGTAAGACCTTCTGTGAGTGTGGGCCCTTAGACTGCAGCAGGAGTAATGTGTTGGAAGTTTCTGTTTTCTGTCATATTCATGGACGATATCTCTCCTTTCAGACTACGCTCCTGTCGGAGAAGCCGGCCCTTTAAATTTCACCATGAAAACCACATTATTCGCTCATTGTATTGTCATTCAGCTGTCCTTCTACATTGTACGTCCTTTTTTTTGTTTGTTGGTGCAGGTGCTGATGGTGCTTGACACTAGATGTCATTCCTCTGTGTGCATGTCGTGCGTGCTGCCTTGTGTTTGAGATGGCAGACCGTAATGTCCCCTAATATAAGCTACACGCAGAAGCATAAAGGCCAGAGACACTGCTGCCTGCTTTCAAAGTGCTGCTTATCGTCTCATCGAGCACATTTTATGATAACATTATATCATGCTTTGATGTTATTAGGATGCCACAGGAGCCACAGGGATGTTCAGTCCAGTTTCATTTACCTGAATATGTTTATACAGTATTACCATCTCTTGCAGCTCGCCTCCCATTCTTGATTCAGTCTTTGCCTCGTGAACCCTTAAGGTTTGTTTTCATGCTTACCTTTTTTAATGCAATGAAATATTAAAAAAATATATTTGAAATAATTTTTGTGACTTCTGGTGTTGAATCTTTGTCACCTTGAACTTCAACATTCCTTATAACCTTGAATTAGCATTAAAAAAGAAGGTGGCTAGATAGGACTCAATAATACCTCACTGTTGCTAACAATAACTGTAAAGTAAAAGAAGGTATTCACATGTCTCGAATAATAAATCCAATCAAATCAAGCTTATTTATAGAGCCCAATATCACAAATTATACATTTGTCTCAGTGGGTTTTACAGACTGTACAGGATACGACCCCCTCTGTCCTTAGACCCTTGCACCACACAAGGAAAAACTCCCTAAAAGAAATCCCACAATTAAAGGGAAACATGATCTAAACCTCAGGGAGAGACTGAGGAGGATGCTCTCCCAGGACACACAGACTGTAATATATGACGTGTGTACAGAATAAACAACATAGTAAAAATACAACATAGACAATCCATGTGACAGAGATGATGATATGATAGTCCACATGGTAAATTCAGTTGAATGTACTTTTACACAACTGTGTCACACTCAACAGCCTGTGGTTTTTTTTCTTTTTCTTTTTTAACAGAAATACTGTTCTAATTTGAGCTTGTTCCTTCTTGACCTCTGACTTCTGTGCTACTGAGAGGCTTTTAATGTGCAACGTCAGTGCAGGAATGTTTTGTAAACGGACTGCATTTATAAAGTGCTTTTCGACTTTTAGCAGACAGTTTGTTGCAGTTTGCCTTTTATTCACCCATTCAGTCTGGGGTTCAGTGTCTTGCTCGAGACACTTCAACGCATGAAGAGGAGGATTTACTGCGATTAATGGACAGCTCACTCTTAACTCCTGAGGCCCGGCCACCTCCGTATGTCCCAGGGACATTATCTTAACACCAAATAAAAATGAAAAAAACAGCACAGCAGAAGGGATTGGAATGACTTAACAAGAAAAGTACTCAAAACGTCCTGCAGAAATGTTTCACATTAAAAGCCTTCCAGCCGTTTTAATGGGCTAAATGACTCTCTTTCTATGTGAAACACTGACAGAAAGTGTTTCATTTACCGTACAACACAGAATAAAACTAGAATTACTGCTTCATGCTTGCATGCCTCCGCCAACCAGTCAAGTTGCAGTCTGTACCCATGTTGGTCCAAAATGTCATCGCATTGTCATTTTATCCGATTAGGTATTTGTGTGAAATTGGCAAAATTAGCATATGAATCATTGAGTTACGTCAAAAGTAGACGCAACTGGAATTAATGAATGTTTTGTTGTTGTAATAATGGAATAACTGCTGTGGACCCTGTATGGTAAAAGAAGATAGAGGGGACAACCATTTTGTCTTGGCTTCAGTAGCCAAGCCATGGAGTGCATCGGGGACACTTGGCGCAGACTTCGGCCCTTCTCAGGCGTCAGCGTGATGGCTTTGTCTTGTGTGTGTTTGACACTAGATATGATGTGACAGCAGTCATCAGAAGGGGTTTGGTTTGCTCACTAGTTTTCATTCAAAGTGGTATCACCTTCAAGCCTCTATTCACCTGTTGGTGGTGGGGGGGGGGGTTATCGATTGCTCACCTCTATTCCGATTCTTTCTCTTCAAACACAACCGACCCTGACACCCAATCACGGTCTGTCCCCAGCCGTCCGTCAGCTGCATCACTCGCTGTCGTCCCAGATAACTAAGGGAAAACGCAACTTGTCCGCAAGCGTTACCAGAGCAATATCGGCGGCATGTCCAGCCAAATCCTTCTGAACATACAGCGGGGAATTGAAGCTTTTTATGCGGAGTGACATTTTGGATTTTCTTGATTCTGTCTTCTCTGTCTCAGCAGCTGTGTGGGGTGTAGCGTTGAAAGACTTTGTAATCTCAATTGTGTAACACTGTGTGCATAGTCTGAAATGTTGGTGATCAGGTAGACAGACATATGAACAACAAAAAAGATGTTTCTCCTAATGGAGGTGTGGGCTTTTCTGAGGAGAATTTCGTGTTGTGGTTTGACCAATGGATGTTGGCTGATAATGATACATTTATGTCTTTCTTTGAGATTTGTGCTTGTATTGATAGTAACTATTTTACGCTGTAGGTTTGTTGGATGTACAAATGTTCAGTTATAATATTGTTTGCCCTAAATCTAAGGGTTAGGATTAAGGTTAAAGATGCACTGGTGCTGACCGACTACATTACATCCATTTTTGTCAATATCATCTGTTTTCGTTTCCTCTTTTCATGCAGCCGTGGTGGGTGATGCATGCGCTGTGTATCTGCAGACCTCTGAGTTGAGTATTAGAATGGGTGTTGGGAGAGAAAAAAAACGATCTATGCAACAACATTTAATCATGTGACACAAAACCTTGCTTCTAAAGCAGTGCTACACAATTTCTCGTAGGTTCACGGCCACTGTTTAAGGAGGGTGACCCACCAAACAGGAAGCCAAAATCTCGAATGCAATACTGCCTTTGAATGAATAAATGCTACTAGAATTTGAGCATAGCATTAGTTCAAGCAGAGAACCGAAGGTGCAGTTGCATTGGCCGATTGACATCTGCTGCATCATTCACGCCTCATCCATGAGCTGTTTGGTAGGAATATTCAATTGTATTCAGACAGGTTCAAACACTTTTTCACTGTCTACTTTCAGTGCCTCGACCAACCCAGCCGCCTTATGCGCTCGGCTTTTGCCACTGACATTGACTTTTCTAAGAACTTATGTATATGTTGGTATCAAGGGCAGTAGCAAAATTAAATTTTTTGACTTTCCTTAATAGCGTTTCCTCGCCAAATCTAACTAAAACCATTGGCTGTAAATGGTCAATTCCCTTGACCGAAGTGTCTCTGAGTGAAAAAAACATTTGTTGAAAAATGAAATGGATAAGTTATGCATAGAAAATCTTTATAAATATTGAAGATGTCAGAAAGGTACGTTTTTGTCGTAGTATGGTACTAAAATCCATCATAAAATCAGTTCTTCCCCGAACCCTAACACGTTCTGTCAATGCACAGCACTAACCAGCCTTTTGCTGCTGTACACAAACAACCTTCCTGCTGCGATTCGTGCTGCCAGCTTTGCTGCAGTCCCAACACACATCAATTCACAACCAATGCATTCTTGATTAGGCGTGGACACAGTAATTGTTTTCATTGCCTTGGATTGGAACGACATTGAATTTAATGTGTTCCATCGATCTTTTGTTGGGGGGAAATTGGGTTTGTTACCAGCGTTGTAGATCTCTCATGGCCCATGTGTTAACCTTTTATACTCTCTCTCTCTCGCCTCATTTTTCTCTCCAGTCTCACTCTATCTCTGTCTTGCCACATCCCCCTGTCTCATTATCCCACTGTTTGACTTTTAATCTCTCCCTCTTTCTCTATTCCTCTATGTCTTTCCTTTTGTTTCTCACTCCCTCCTATTCCTCCGCCGCTTCCTATTTTTCCCATTCTACTCCCCTAATTTGCTTTCAATTTAAAACTCAATTAACATGATTGCTTATCAAAATCAATATTGCCCTGGCATTATAACACTGACAAATAGCAGAAAGGTGTAACCAGTAAGTACTTTACTCCATTTTCACTCGATATGTAACTTAAAAGATTAGGTATTTATTAAAGTTGTTGTTGTGTCTGATTTTATTGTCTGTCGGCTAATTGATTTACTTAAAGAAAGCTTTTAGAGGAGATCATCTTACTTACTACTTGCTTATACTCGTTCTTCTGTCTGTCATTGCCAGAAGCTTCAGAAACCTTCCAGTAAGATCTTTGTTTGGTCTGTAAAAACAGGCCGCTGACGTGCACCACGGAGGAAATGTGCTTGGCAAGGGCGAGCCAGTCCACCCGTTGAGAAGTGTAAAAATGTTTTCGGTTCATTATGAAACTATGGCGATACAAATTAGACTAATTTGCCGCCGCAGTCTAGGTAACTGATGGGAAACACAGCCAGATATTTCCTTGAGGAGGTGGAGACCAAAACTGAGTTAAAAAGAGATTGAATGTTGGATTTAAATTCATAGAGTGGGTAGAAAGATTACTCCAAATGAATCCCTATGTTGCTCCATGTTTACTAGATGGGTGTATAGGCGACTGTTTCCTGACATGTTCACCATATCAACTTTATAAGGTGACAATATGTCAATGTTGTTTTTACAGCTTGTTGTTACGCTTCTCGGTGCATGGCCGCCACCATCAGTGGAATAGCATGAGACCCATCAGTGGGAATGTCCCCCACGAGCATATGTGCATTCTTGTAGAACACACGATACAAGCCCCTCAAAACAATGCAGCATAGAGTCACTAATGTTCAAAAACTCCAAAGGTCCCCTTTAAACAGGAAAACACTTCATTGAAATACAGGATAGTGGATTTAAAAAATTAAATTTTTTTTGGATCAAGCACTGTCACCCCAAAATTCTACTCATTGTTTGGGAAAATAGCAGGATATGGCCTGCAAAATAAAACTATCATTTTACAGAATCTAATGATTTTTAATGAAATCTGCAACCGATATGAGTTTATAGTCAGTAGGTATTCTATGACATCAAAAAAACTAGTGGCAACGGAGCCAACTGTGGCGTCGTCTCACGTCGCCTGCGTCTTGACCAAAAAGTCGCACTTGAACAAATTGCAAAGACCACAGCCAACGGCCAACTAGCACGTACGTTCTGCGCCTGCGTGGCATGAAACAACTCTCCGTAACAGCAGGTTAGTCTGTATTCACCATTCAAAACGGGAAAACGGAAGTCCTGAGACTGCAGACATACAAGCTGTTGTTGTGATAAGCACATTAAAACAAAGCAGCCATACTCAATCTTTTTCACACCACTCTTGCTCACCTCTCAGCTTCACTCCAGACGGCCATGTCCTTGTCTGTGTATTGGAACGATCAGATGAGATGAAGATGAAACATGAAAAGAGACTCTGTCTGTGCCCTCTTGACTTCAGTTGACTGCTTGTTTTGCCTCACGTCCGTTTCTTTTCTTGTGAGCTGATTTGCTTTAGCTGAACAGCCAATCAGAGGGATTTCTACCTCCGCCGCTTAACGTGCCCGTCTGCAGGGACGAAAAGAGCAGACGGATTTGTGTGTCGGGGCCTTATATGGCCTTATGTGTATAGGTCTAATATATAACTTGTTGTACATAATTTCATACATAACCTGTATTGTTGTCCTGTATCAAAACATAAATAGACAGGTCAGTCCCTGCACATAATGGCTGTATTAATAATAATGCATTGGACAAATTGGACATTATACTAAATCATTTCTTTTTACCTTTGTCTTTGTCTTTGTCCAGCAGACAGAGTATAGAGCCAGCCCCAAGGAAAGCACAGAGCCGGCTGTGGACCTGCTGGGCCTGGGTAAGACATGACCGACCTTCTCCCAATGCACAATGTACCGGAACAAGCCTCGGACCACACAGTAACTCGTCCAACTGTTCTCACACAACTGCCTAATATGTCAAATGTGTAAATCAAACCAATTATCCTGGATGATGTAATACAATTTCTTGTATGATATTGTAATAATTGCAGGTTAAATAATGTGTGACATTATAAGGGACACGATTAATGTTGTAATGATGTACAGAGACCTGTTTTTACACTTCAATGACTTACTGTATTATACCATCTGGCAATTAATACATCATTGGTGGCTTTAGACCACCATGTCTGAGCAGACTACAGTTGAATCCACACAATAGTCCAGCCATGTACTGGACTATCTAATTATGATTTAATGTGTATTCCAAACAGCGAAAGTAAAAAAAAAAAAAAAGAATCTCTTCGGGGGGAATTTGTGAACAGTTAATTTTATAGCTGAAAGACACACTAAACGCATATATTTCACAACCTGTATTACTCACTTGAGTCGATAGGCTAATAGAGTTATTGCCTTTAGAAATAATTGCAAAGTGCAAATTCCTTGGTACATTCCAGTAAAGTTGTAACATTTTAGATGATGATTGTGGGAAATCTGTAATCAGCTGGTGTAGTCCTCAATCAATCTAAAAAGGTGGTTTTAGGACAGGGAAACAATTATGCTTTTTGTGGCTTTAATATCCAGAGCAAAAAATTGTTCTCGTCCTCGTTTTCTTTCTTTTTTTTTGTTGCCCCGTCAAGTGTGGACCTTTGGAAGAGTTGGAAACACTCTCGCACTGTTGGAGGCCACAAGCTAGTTTGTTTCAAAGAATACCCCGGACTTTAACTTTGCCTTTTAAAATACGCACCATCAGGCTTTGTCTCAATTTTTTTACAGACCTTCATTATTGGCATCGTATTTGTGTAACTGTCTAATTAGTTGTGTTGCACCTGTTTGTGTGGGACAACTAATGCCGCATTTCCGTTGCATGGTACCGCACGACTCTACTCAACTCAACTCAAAAGTTGTGGATAGCACCTGGTACCGGGTGCTTTTTTTTCTGTACCGACTCGGTTTGAGGTTCCAAGCAAAGCTGAGCCATTCCTTAAAGGTGGAGTTAAGACACTGCAGACCACTGATTGATTGGAGAGAACCATCACCAGCGCGACAGAGGACATCTGGCACAAAACGGCCAGGGGGGTATTATCTGCAGTGGAAAACAAAATCGAGAAAAGTACCTGGTACCAAAAGTGAGTCGAGTCGGGCCGCACCATGCAGTGGAAATGAGGCACTGCTGTCACCTCTTTGATTGTTATCAATACATTCTAGATACCTATTCTAGAACTGGCCAGGCATTTGTATTATCAATTTGACAAACTTGCATATGTTGCTGTCAGTTTAGAGGGAGAACTGATCATATGTTCTTAATCCGCATGCATTTGAATGGCATCTGCGCCTATTCGAAGAACACAACAGCAGAATAGCTGGATGTGTTGACTGCGGCGAGGATATGACATTCAACAAAGGTCACAAGCCGGATTTGAACCTGTGACATTTTGAGCACACGCTATGCGTCTTGGTCCGTTAACCGAAAGAACATTGTGCACCGTGCTTGTTGACCTTCGTCCCGAACAGGGAAAACAACTGCAAGGGGTTTTTTTTACCACACGTGTGTAATATGCAATCAGCCTGTTTTTCCCCCCAATACACGGCTGCACAGTATGTGTTGTGTTGGACTTAAGCGGAGCTTACTTGAGCTGCGCGGATGGAAAAGAAACAAGCCGGTAAATACGTAACATTAATAAAACATTCCCGACCCCAGAATGGAAGAATGAAGGGTGGAAGCCCTGCGATGAAAAACCAACACCACACAACCTGCAGCCACGTCGAGTGGATGAGATTTCACACATAATCAATAAGTCAAACGCATGGCAGTGCGCCTTCAGCACTCACACATCCCCCCTGTTCCTCCATCCATCCCATCCTGTCTCTGGTTACCTTACTCTGCAGCTGTCTAAAGATCTGCTTTTTGTTTCTGTCCGTGCTGGCTTCCTGTCAAGTCCTCGCTTCTGTTTATTTCACTTCAGCAGGCTGTACTGGAACGATAGTACAAACAATATTTTGCGAGAGCAGCAAACACAAATTCTCTTCCCATCCTTGCTTTGTCTCCTCGGTTTGCCAAACACTTAGGCCAATATTAGCTTTTTTATTAAGTATCTGGCATCATTAAAAAAAGTCTCCTTTCTGATAACGGCAACAGTAAAACACATCACAGGTGTTTATTGCAGGTGTTCTTAGATAGCTTTGGTGTCCCATAAACCAGCTCCTATTGGTGGAGCACGCCTGTCTCGTCTCTTTTCTGTCTCCTCGTCCCTTTCACTTCCACCTCGGTCTTTCCTTGCTGTAATCAACACTTTGGATTCTTCTTCCATGTTGTCTCCTCTGTCCTTGTTTTTGTCCCACCTTTTATTGTTGCGACCGTGGATGTGGCATCTTTCTTTGCTGTTGTTGTTGTTTCCATTCACTCAATTTTAGTCCGAACATTTTCTAAATGCGTGATCAAACATATAGATTTTTGCCTTCTTTACTCCAGACAGAGACCCCCCCCCCCCCCCCCCCCCCAAAAGAAAAGGTAAATATGGGAGAAGATAAAGACAGCAGCGTCCTCCAAAACAATGAAGATCATGATCGACAACTATGCTACAGGCTTCAACATGCTAAGAGGCTTTAGTGGGACAAATTCCCAAGTCTTTTTTTAATCATTTTTATCCTCAAATTATTTAATTGTTTACAACCATGTGTTCCAGGTCTTCTTTGTTGGTGCATTGCCTGCACTGGGAGAACAGTGGGAAACTGGTGGCAGGAATGTGTGTGTCATGTCGTCTGTGATACAAGCGAAACAGGGGCCCACTCGTGAAAACGTCCATAACACTACTTGTGGTCAAAAACTCCATCGGGGAGCTGCATTTATGTCTATTGTTACGCTTCAAAGTCATAAAATATTGGTTTCACCAACTTCTCAGTGCAACAATGAAAGAGTTATCGTTAGCCTTGTTAAAAGGCAGTCTTTATGAACCCAAATCAGATAACCATATTGTATTAAATAAATAATATATTGTTAGTTTGACTGCATTATAACACAGTGCAGGTGATCACAGAGAGCAAAAGGAGACAGGACTAAGACTCAGGTTCACCAATCAAATTTAGAAAAAGAAGATCTGATTTAAGCTGGGCAGCTCTCACACAGCCTGATCATGTGGTCAGCTTCATTCTTTGAACTTTATAGCTGACGTCCAATCGAAGATCTTTACAAAACTGACCTGAAAATCATTTTGACACAAATAAATGGTGCATTTAGTCAGCTTAATGTGGACATACTAGTGTATAAACATGGTATTTTGAAGAAATACAATTTATATTTTATTCATTACAACTTTACTTAGCAATATGTGCCATTTGAGCGCATCTTAAACTAATGTAATAAAGAATGCAAGTCTGTCTGTCTGTCTGTCTGTCTGTCTTGTCTGTGTGTGTGTGTGTGTGTGTGTGTGTGTGTCTGTGTCTATGTGTCTATGTGTGTCTGTGTCTGTCTGTGTGTGTATGTGTGTGCGTGTCTATGTCTGTCTGTCTGTTTGTGCGTGTGTTTATGCGTGTGAGTTATTGTCTGTGTGTGTGTGGGGGGGGGCGGGTGTGCGGGGGTGGGTGGGAGAATGTTCTTGGGGCAAAAGGGGTTTGGGGTGATTATAAAACACACCCCCATCCTGAACTATGAGTCCGTTTCCATGGTGAAGTTGAGAGTGCTCTAAAGAAGTGGCTCCATCCCGTAATAAAGGATGGTGGGCTCATTGCCCAATATGGCAGTGATGATGATGAGGATGATGATGATGGTGATGGTGATGATGATGGGCTCTTTTCTCCCTGTAGCTCATTTCCATGGCAGTGGGTGAATGAGTTTTTGGTGAGAGGGGGGGGAGTGGGTGGGATTAGAGTGGTGGTAGGAGGGGAATTGATGCTCATGGAATCCTATATTTCTCTCTTACATTTGAATAACGTGTCTTACACCTGTCATTCCCGTCAGCCCCTAATATTCATTAAAGGCTTTATTCTACGAGCAGACACTTCCAAAGTTATTTAACTTTCAAAATAAAGCCAAGCTCATAAATGGCATGAAAGTCAAGAAAACTCTTTTATTTATAGAGCCCAATTTCATAAATCACAAATTTGCCTCAAGGGGCTTGAAGGCATCACAAGATGGATAGAGAGCAAAATCAGTAGTTTAATTATTAGGATGGAAGAATTCACCATCAAAGTAATTCTTTGACAAAGAGTTTTAATAAGTGGTTCAAAAGGATGTCGAGTGGTCTTCTCACAGTAAATGGCTTTCCTTCTACCCCGCTGTCTCGCTAAAGTACCTCATACTTGTACACACTTTAAAAGGGCTAAATTATGGATGTTTCATCACTGTGGTTATATAAATGACCTCCGCTGCTCACTGGCTCTTTCCCACACACACAGTTCACTCTCCCCCCTTTCACACACTCTCCTCCCCCCGGTCTGCCTCTCCCTCACTGTCTGTCTGTCTATCTGTCTCTCTGTCTCTCTCTCTCTCTCTCT
>CALSCE010009347.1:20723243-20734067 GCA_943593645.1 Bovichtus variegatus
CTCACTCTCTCTGTCTTTCTCTGTCTGTCTCTCTCTGTCTGCCTCTCACTCTCTCTCTCACTCTTGCTCTCACTCTCTCTCGCTCTCTCTGTCTTTCTCTGTCTGTCTCTCTCTGTCTGCCTCTCTCACTCTCTCGCTCTCACTCTCTCACTCTCTCTCTCACTCTCTCACTCTCTCTGTCTCTCTCTGTCTGCCTCTCTCTCACTCTCTCGCTCTCACTCTCTCTCTCTCACTCTCTCTGTCTTTCTCTGTCTGTCTCTCTCTGTCTGCCTCTCTCTCACTCTCTCGCTCTCACTCTCTCTCTCTCACTCTCTCTGTCTTTCTCTGTCTGTCTCTCTCTGTCTGCCTCTCTCTCACTCTCTCGCTCTCACTCTCTCTCACTCTCTCTCTCACTCTCTCTGTCTTTCTCTGTCTGTCTCTCTCTGTCTGCCTCTCACTCTCTCTCTCACTCTTGCTCTCACTCTCTCTCGCTCTCTCTGTCTTTCTCTGTCTGTCTCTCTCTGTCTGCCTCTCTCACTCTCTCGCTCTCACTCTCTCACTCTCTCTCTCACTCTCTCACTCTCTCTGTCTCTCTCTGTCTGCCTCTCTCTCACTCTCTCGCTCTCACTCTCTCTCACTCTCTCTCTTACTCTCTCTCTCACTCTCTCTGTCTTTCTCTGTCTGTCTCTCTCTGTCTGTCTCTCTCTCTCTCTCACTTGCAAACGTTATGTACACAAGCTGACACTGACAGAAGCCCGGCAACTTTTCCTTTTGAATCAAGCTGTAAAAGACATGACATGTTTGAGTTAATTTGCCTTACTTGACATTGCACTTTCTGCTATGTAACTATTGCGCATGCAGGATTTTTTATATGTTCTCATTTCTGTATGTAGCAGAAATGGCTTGGCTTATTTGAAGCTAATGCACGTGCACGATTCTCGCTTTTTTTAGATTTTCCAAAACCAAAAATACAAGAGCTAATGTGTGTGGAGTATATAAAACAGCCACTAATGTAAGCATACCTCGCCAACTTGTTACCTACAGTAGTAACCGAGTGTTAGATGGCATATCATTAGCATTATTGGTTGACAGGGTCCTTCGCCCTTTTCCATACCGAGTGCGGGGAAGCCAGTGTAACACCTGACCTGTCCAATCTGAGCAATGATTTACACGCTTCCGCCCCGGCAACAGCCGTGGCCGGAGGCATTTATGTTTTCGGGTTATCTGTCCGTCCGACCCGTTCTCGTGAATGCTGTATCTCAGGAATACCGTGAGTGGATTTCTTCAAATTTGGCACGGATGTCGACTTGGATTCAATGATTCAAGTGATTAGAACTGGTCAAAGGCCAAGGTCACTGTGACCTCATGCGTGTCCCATTCTTGAGAATGTGACGTCTTGGGAATGCCTGGAGGGAATGTCTTCAAATTTGTCCCGAACGTCCACTTGGACTCACCGATTAAAATTTGCTGGTCAAGGTCATTGTGACCTTACAAAACACATTTTTGGCCACTCAGTAATTCATTTGCTAATCAAGACAATTTCCCACAAATGTCTAGGGATACCGCAACCGCAAGGCTCTAATTCTAGTTTTTATTTTTTACATACTTTCATATAATAGTGCATCATAATGGGCTTACCAGCTTAACCATGCAATGCAAGAAGAATGCTGCTCCTTTACTCCCATGTCTTTTACATAGGTTGGCAAGGTGGAGCCTGCTGCTTCCGCCTATAATCTTTTTTAACATCATGCTCAGTTATATTGATATTATGCAGTGATAGATTGGTGAGCTTAGGTGTTGCAAGTGCAGTGACAGTTTCTGTTGCCTAATATTCATACCGCCGAAAATAACGTTTCTTATTTTCCCATTTAGAATAATTTTTTCCCATTAACTGCAAAAATAGACATTCTTGTTTTGTACAATTGCAATTTAAAGACATCAACCTTCACTCTCCTTTAATCAACGTCCCAAAAAAAACAATGCTGCACCCATTATTGCAGTCCATTAAGAGGCTCTATTTCTTTCTGTTCATAAGGCCACAGTAGCTTTTTTTGCAAACGCCAACACAAACGCAGTGGGAGCTGCAGGATTTATTTGTTTGGCTCTTCGAGGCTGCAGGTAACTATTTAGCCATAACTGAAGGTTTATGACAGTTAGAATAAAGCGCTGCATCATCCTTGTGATTTGGTGTATGAGACATTCCTAAAAGCTTTGTAAGTTACTTTGTGTGTTTTACACAAGTAATAGAAGTTATGTTTTTTGCTACTTTTCTCTGCCTACACCTACATATATATTTTTCTCTGCTCTATTATTCCCTCAGTATGTCTCCACTCTCCCTTCTCCTTCCATGTCCCCCCCCCGTCCCCTCTCTCTCTCTCTGTCTCTCTCTCTACTGTCACTCACCATTCTTCCTCTCTCAAGAATACGTTTACTTTGAATCTTCACATAGAGCACTGCTCCTGTTCTTCTCCTCCTCGCCCTTCATATGTCCTCTTCCTCCTGTCTCCTTCATGTACTTTACTCTCCCTCTTACATGGAGCCTCGCTAATCAATGTCGGGTATGTACAAATACATGTGTTAATACATACAGTATAAGCACTTCTAAGAGTCATTTATGAACATTATGCATTAATTCCAATGCTGCCAGCACCATGCTGGTGTGCATCTTCGAGAGGAAACGGGGAATTATTTCATTTTTCTTTTCTTTTTAGAACTCTTTCAAAGACAAGGGAAAGCAAATGATGAAAGATTAGCTGTCGTCAGGTGTTTGCTCCGCTGCGTCAGCCGGGCCCGGCTGGGTGAGCCAGGCGTTAGACGGTTGCGTCACTACCAAGATGGCCACCCACATTGGGCTTCACAGCGGCTCTTCAGAAACCTTTGGGTGACGTCACGGCGACTACGGCCTTTGTAGTGTTGTAGGCTACAGTAGAGGAGTCATTAGATATAGAAATAATTATTTATCACGGCAGAGTTGGTTGTTAAGGGTTTGGACTGTCACGCAGCACTTCATAGACTGCAAGTGCCGATTGCTCCATAGTGGCTGTTTGATATCAGACAGCTGCTCTCACAAGGCCCTCCTCCGCCTGCGGCAGCAGTGTCTGTCTTCTAGGAAGTATTATTTGAATGTCAAAGAGTACATTTTGTTTCCACCACACTATCTTCTTTTTTTTTCAGAAGACAGAATTCACTGCAGCTCTCACTTTTTATTTTTATTTAAAATGTCTTTATTATTCTTTGTGTATTAACAAACCACCAGGTTCAAAAGACGCTTCTTCCGTGTTGCCTCCAAACACGGTTCAAAAGTTGTGTTTTAGCACCGGGAGAGATCTTGCTTGTCTTAGTCTGAGCCGTGTCCGGTGGAGCGTAGAGACTTTCCCTCACGTCATATCTGACGCCAGCAGCGTATAAAGGAAAAGCATTGGTGCACATTGTTTGTCTGTAACCAACATGTCTGACAAACGAATGGTATGTGCATGTTTCTGCTTCCTAGAGGAAGAGACTCATTGGATTTATATGATCTGGTCTTGTAAAAAATGACGTCTCCTAAAAAAGTTAAATTTTTTTGAATGTTTTTGACGTACCTCAAAGGCAGCGCGTGGAGGAGAACGGTGGGTTACTGGTGCAAACAAACAGGAGCTCCGCTGTGAAAGCAAAACTCAACTTTGGACTTTTTTAAATGTACGTCAGTAACTCCAACAATGTCACAAACGTACTTATTTAACGCTAGAACATGATATTTTACACAACCTAACCAAGTAGTTCTGTTGCCTCTTGTTTCGTTTCAATTCACAACATTAACCACGTGTTTAAAACTACACCCTAATCCAGGAGATAATACGTTTCCTTCGAAATGAAGTTCAGTTTTATGGGAACGTCATTTTGTACGAGACGGGATTTAACCCTTTCCACCATCAGGCTAAACTCCCAGTTGTAGAAGGAGTGTATCTCCTGAACCCTTAGAGGAAGCGTGCTCCCAAGAGGCAACTCCATGAACTTACCTGGAGCGCCACCATTACTATGCACACAGGCGGTCAACACAAGGCCACTGTTTTGACAGTCAATACACATCCTATGGAACTTGCACACACATAGACACACACACACACACACACACTCACACACACACACAAGCAGAGGGCTGACTTTGGGATTCAGCAGGCGGATATTGCTTTACAGCAGTGATTAGCTGGGTGTGTGAAGAAAGAGGTTGCTGGCTGCCTGCTGAATCGTGCAGCTATTAACCGGCATCGGGGAGCGTTCGCTGTTTGCGAATACGCCAATTACAAAAAATACGATTACAGCCTTGTAGGAGGGCGAGGATTTGTGTTATCCCCTGCAACCCATCTCTCTCTCTTGCTCTCTTTTTCTTTTTAAAAAAGGAAGAAAAAAAAACTGAAAATACAATGAACACTTTCCTGTTCAACTTGTAATTCCGAGCCACCTGCTCCAAAGAAATAGGACGCAGTATTTCACCTCTAAACTGGGTCCATACAACTTCTAATGTTTATATTTTAGTTAGAGTAGTTTGGCATATTTATTGTATTCTAATTTATTCTTTATGTTGTGTATTGCATTTACTCCTGTGAAATGCCTGTCAGTCAGTCAGCAGGGCAAAAATAAGTAAACTCGACCAAATTGCTGAAACTGAGAGCCGGTCAATAACTCTGCTGTCTTATAAACTTCACGTGGAGCTGATCCCTCTGGGTTTACTGGGCACTGATGTTAACCGGAGCTGTAGTTCGTGTAACGTTACATTAGCTTGTTTATTGAACTAAATCCAAAGTGTCATAAACTAGAAAACGACCCACATGTTCGTCTCATCTTCCTGGTGGCGGCGCAGCCAGGAGAGCAGCCCGCAGGGGAGGAGAGGGGTCGCAGAGCCGGCACTCTGCAGCCGCCTCCGTCAGACGGAGCCTCAGTCAGCGGGCGGAGAGACTTGAGCTCAGCCAGAACCAGAACCAGAAGCAGCCCTGCAGTCTCAACGGGCTGCTGGACCTGTGTGACGGCAGCAGCAGGGAGTCTGCAGCTCCCCGTGCTGAGGCTGAACTACAGCTAACTGCTAACTGAAGCTACGCTGTTTCCCGGGGCTGCTGACAGATACACACTCAGAGAAACTGTGAGGACGAAGCGATGATTTCTCGTTACTGCCACTTTGAATGTAATCCAATAAACAAACCCTAAAACAGACACGGAACATGGCTGTAATATTTACAAGCAAGTCAGGCAGCTGTGCTTCTTCCTTTGTTCTGAGTCAACACTCACCTCTTCACATTCTGTTGATGTTAGTAAATTGTTTACATTTTTAAGTTTTAATTCTGGCATATCTTACACATTGAAGCTTTAAGCTGAAGTGGAGGTGAGGGAAAGATGGATGGAAAGAGGAATGACTGGGTGGAGAGCAGGTCAAGAGAGAAATGAGCGAATATTGGAAGGTGGAGGCTAAGGACAGGGACACACAAGAAATGGAGCTTGAAGTCCCCCCAGCCATAAGAGAGTGAGACTGATGGTGCAGACTCACCTGAAGCACTGGCTTGAATCACCAATCCTATTTCACATTTTTCCCCCCTAAAGCTGCTGGGTTCACACAGGTCACCCAGTTTGTGATGAATCAATAAGAGACCAAGGGCCAGATTTACTAAGGCTTTGCCGTTTATGTGGCGTTTTGGCTGCAAGGCGCATCTCTCTCCTCGTTGCATAAGCATTTAAGGGAGAATCGTGCAAATAATAGGAGGAGACATGACGGCAGAGGTTGACTATGTAGTCCGCTGGATTTACGAAGGTCAAGCAATTTGACACCGTCAGCTTTGGAGCAGGTGGGATTTAGCCACAAGGAAGATTGTGGTGGTAAAAAGAAGCCCACACTAGTAATTATTACTGCTAGGCTATCATTATAACTTTGTATCTGAATACTGTAACACCAACACATAGTGGACAGGGACTTCTGGTTTCTGGTTTGTGTCCATCGAACTTTGACCATTAATTAGCGGTAGAATTGTTTCAGGCGCAGCTACACTTTTCTTTCTGTTGGTAATACATGTCTGTGTGCGCTTGGCTGCATTTACCTTAGTATTAATATCCATATTAACACCATGTCCACCTGCTCTGTTCTGCTAGACCTGCTGCTCTCGCTCTCTCTCGCTCTCTGTCTCTCTCTCGTTCTCTCTCTCTCCCCCTCGCTCTCTCGCTCTCTGTCTCTCGCTCTCTCTCTCTCTCTCTCTCTCTCTCTCCCCCTCCCTCCCTCTCTCTGTCTCTCTCTCTCTCTCCCCCTCCCTCTCTCCTTCCACCTGTTGCAGTGCCGTGTTTTTTTTTTTACATCTTTGTCTTATTCTTCATCTCCTTGTTGCCCATGGACGTGTCTATTGCCTCTTAATGTATTAATAATTAGATAAGGGCTGTCCCCGATTGCCATAGTCCAATCTGATTGGTCAAATCTTTGCTATTGGCAACTGATCGTCCAATCATGAAAAATAACAAAAACAACCAAATTATTAGCCAAGATACATGTGATTATCGCTTTAGCTGTTTTTTGCAGAACGTGTGTCCGTAGAGGAGTTTGATAGACAGACAGATGTCACTTCGTTTGGTTTCTTAGCCGGCTTGCTTTTCGTGGTTGTAAATAGCAACTTGGACCCGTAATCCCATTACGCCCCTTGGAGCAATCCACAGACAGAAGGGAAACAACGCAGAGCGTGTGTACGTGTGCAGCTATAAATTAAAAAGCAGGTGAGAAAGCAGCCAATGAGTATTGAAAACATTTCAACTCACAATTGATGTTTGTCTGTTTAGCTTTTCTGATTGGCCTTTACAGAGACCATATATCAAACTAATATTATTATTATTGTGTATTATTTGGCCTGTTAACATGCTTTGCCTTTGCAGCATTTTTATGTCACTGGTCTGTCAGCCATAATTTGCACTTTTTTGGTTGCAGTCCTATGTATTTACATAGTTTTAGGTAATTGCAATTCCAATGTGTTTTATTTCATTGTGTTTTATGGCCACATGTTGTTTAACATATTGTGAAATAAAATTGAATGTGTAGTAATTTATCCAATGTACGGACCTTGGACTAATGACTAGAATACTGGACCCTGAAGCTGGACCAGTTGGGAACCACTGCCTTAAACAATGCTCATTAAATATGTAGGCCTATATACTATATAAAAAAAGGTGAAAGCCAAATGAGAATCAAAGACGTTAAATAGTGCAAGTTCAAATATATACTGTAGGTCTAAAACATAAACATAAATAAAATATAAAATAAAGTAATAGAAATGTGTGGTAGACAGGGAGTGCACATTAATAAACTGAATGTATATATGAACGTAGTAAATGTAGGCTATATGCATAATGAGAAGTAATAACTATATATATATATATATATATAGACAGAGATGTAAACAGGAATAAAGTATATTTATATGAATAATGAGAAGTAATAAATATATAAATACGTATATATATATATATATATATATATAGTTAGAGATGTGAACAGGAATGTAGTACATTTATATTAATAATGACAAGTAATAAATATATAAAAACATATATATATATATAGATATATATATCTATATATATATATGACAGAGATGTAGACAGGAATGTACTACGTTTATATGAATAATGAGAAGTAAGTTTTGAACCAGTATAAGAAGGGAATGTCTTTTTGAGAAAGAACACCATCTGCATCCAACGTACATCGACCTCTTCTCAAAGAGCACCCTACTCAAGACACGGCACAATCACATGATGAGAATGAGAAAGAACATGATGCTTGAAATAAAGCACATCGAAAATGATGCTAATATTAAATAAAAATCACTGTTGAAGAAGGGAAGAGAGCTTTTAGCTGGAAACACACAAGGTTAATGCAACGTGGGGATGTTTTCCTGTCTCTGAAGAGAAGATCAACCACAAAGACCCTTCTATCCTATTCCACTGGCATTCATTGATTTTTGGGGGTGCACTTTGGGGCAGCACTTTAAGCTATAAACACAACAATTATTTCGATTTCTCTTTCTAGCTCTATTTTGATCTTCTCCAGATAGTCAATAACTGTATATGTCTGCCATTTGGTGTTACACATATAATGTACAGTAGGTTCTTCTAACTTTTTCTTTTTTGTAAAAAAAAAACCAACCAGCTGGCCGCCCGCTGCTGGCTTCTGTTGTGTTGACGTGGACATTAAGTTAAAGTAGAAGCTTCTCTAAAGCGTGTTGCGTTTGAGGACTAATCAGGATGAAAGAGAGAAGGGGATAACAAGAGAAATTACTTTGGAAAGGGGGAAAAGAGAAAGTCTGAAGAAGGGAGGGTGGGAGAAAGGAGTGGAGGCATAGAAGTGGAATGAAGCAGGAAAATAGAAGAAGGAAATGCTGTTGATTGCTGAAGAAGGGGTGAGAGAAGTAGAGAGAAATGCTGTTTGTTTCAAGCAGAACAAAAAGTCGAGTGAGGAAGAGAGGGAAGACATGAATGAACTGAACCTTCTTGTTCTTCCTTTCATTTTGCCTTTCATTCCCCCCCTTCCCCGTCCTGTTCCTTACTGGCATCCTCTTTCTTGGATTTAGATTTCCGAGGTGAGCCCAAATTCCTTTAGCGCAATCACAGAGCGGAGTGCGGTTTTAAAGCCACAGATGGTCTATCAGAGGGGAGTTTATGAGTATTTCAAGCGGTAATGGAAAGCCATAGGGAGAAAGATAGTCTAGTGTGTGTGTGTGTGTGTGCGCGTGTGTGTGTGCACGTGTGTGTGTATTTGGCTGTAGAGGTCTATGAATAGCGACAGTTAGGAAGAGGCTGTCAGAGTGGTAATTCAGAGCTCTGGCTGCACCCATCAACACCAACATTGGCTGAGAAGAATGGAGCCTTGTTGAAGAGGCTTTCTATCACACAATGTGCTGCTAGGAGCCCCGCAACACATCACACACTATGTGGCTTGTGCGTGCGTGCTTGCGTGTGTGTGTGTGTGTTGTGTATTGTGTGACTGAGAAAGACACAGAAAAAGGGATGGATGCACACGTGACATACTCTGCTTAAAGTATATAAATGCTCCTCTTCCTTTAGGAGTGGGGTTAGACTGATGCGTCACTGCCTTTTTACACTGTGGCGCAGCGAGTTTGGCTTTTGGGCCGAAAGGAAATCCGCAGGACTGCTTGACGGTTCTTTTCGAAACAAACGGAGCTAATGCTCTTCGAGTGTCTGGCAGTTACAGACAGCGGAAGGAGTGAAAGGCCGATAGAAAATGTTTCGACCTAAGCAACTGCGTCTGTGCCAAAAGAGGCCTGAGTTTTAGGAAACATGCGCACCAGTACGGGGTAAAGGCTACTAAACACCTCATCTGTCTCAATTGCTTCACAGTAGCTAGAACGCTCACTTTGACAATTAATGTATTATATAAAGTTTTGTTTTCCATTGCGGACAGTACCCACTCAGTGTAGATTTCAATCATTTATTGCCATATGAACAGCAGGTGATTTGGATTTGTTTTTGTGCGCTCAACATCACCAAAACACATAATCATATACTGCACGCAACCATAAATACAATACAACAACAACAATCAAGAATAAATAGCACAACCATATGGATCATGCCCTTAAAGTGACAAGTTGAAGTGCAAGTGACGAGTTAAAAGCAGGATTTTCAGCTGATCGCCATAGTGACGCCACGTGACGTCATCTTCTCTTGCCAATCTGTCAGAGCCACCGTGGAGCCCACACTGTCACTAACTGCTCTCCCGGAGGAATTATCATCTCATTTTCAGATATAAAGATGTAAAGTCTGGGTAGAAGAAATAAAAAAAACAAAACGTGTGGTTGCTATTGACGGTAGCTTGGATACGGGTTTGTGCTGGATGTCCCACGGCACGCAAGTTACTCTCTGACCAATCTGTGGTCTCTATTGTTTCACCTCCACCCTCTCTCAGCTCACATGCAACCTCGACCAAAGTTGTGCTAAAGAAAGAACCAGGTGCGATCCACAACTTTTGCTACTAAAAAAGTAGAGCCGTGCCGTACCATGCAGGGAAAGCTGTCAACTTATAGAGGCTATCCTGGGGAATGTGTTTGCGCACAGTTGCTTATGTACACACACACGTTGCACAGATATGGAGCAACACGATCATTCTGTTGAAGTTGTGTTCCTGGTGAAATATATGTCCAATTTTTACTCTGTTTTGGTCTCCACCAACTCCTGAGAAAAGCTCCTGCATCTTTAGCTGCTAAATGCTCCACTATGTTCACAAGCTAGTGTCTGTGTCCGTCTGCTGTCGTGTGCCTGTCAGCTGGCGTGAAGTGAGCTTTTTTTTTTGAGTTTTAGAATTTCATACCAATGTAATTATACTCGCCCTCATTTTTTTTTTTAAAGATTTTTTTTTTTTTATTGGTTAACATTCCACATGCTCCTCATGTTGCTGCGCCCGTCCTAAATCATTCTGGATGATGGTATTATCCCAAACGTTCAGAGCTGGGAGACTCTAACTGAGTCTCGCCATCCATTCAGCAGAATGTGTCCTGCCGATTACTGCAGTTTGAGGGATTTGAAGTCTGTTGAATACATTTTTCAACTTTGCGAACGAGCTTAGCAGCAACCAGGCTCAGCCCCTTGATTGAGTGATGTTGTAGCTGACATCAGACGCATCAGGGGAGGAACGCTTGCTGCCTGTCCTCATCTTGTGTTCGCTTCAATCAGGAGCCAGTATCATGCTAATGTTCTGCAGCTATTAATAGGAAGCTCCATCCTGCCTCCGTCAACTCCTGATTCACCTTAACTGGCTTCACTTCTGAGAGAATGGACTGCGTGCGTGCGTGCGTGCGTGCGTGCGAGCGAGAACTAGACTTCATGAAT
>CALSCE010009347.1:20741229-20771089 GCA_943593645.1 Bovichtus variegatus
GAACAGAGAAGTGGGGAGTGGTGGGAGGGTGGAGAGGGCATTGAGAAAAGGGAGCCGGAAGGTAAAAAGTGAGGGGTGAAGGTATGGGAGTCAGCCTCTGGGATGGGCTGTCTATTTTTAGTTCTGATGAGTTGTAACACTGACTCTCTCTTTCTCTCTCTCTCTCTCTCTCTCTCTTTCTCCTTCTCCATCTCTCTCTCTTTCTCCGTCTCTCTCTTTCTCCGTCTCTCTCTCTTTCTCCGTCTCTTTCTCCGTCTCTCTCTCCGTCTCTCTCTCCCTTTTTCTTTCTCACTCAGATGACCCAGCAGATGTCAGGCATGGCTGTGAGTGGACAGTCGGGGGGGGCCCCCGCGGCTGGCTGGCCCGCAGTTCCACCAACGGCTTCCGGCCAGACCCTGAGCACTCAGCTGTGGAAGTGACGACCGGGGGGGTCCGGAGAATGAGTGGGGGAAACCGGAGGGCAGTCATATGGCAACAAAATAGCCAAATATGCTCCGGACCCCCCATCTCCTTACAGCTCCGAATAAAAGACGCACAGTGTGGGTAGTTTGACTGCCCTTAATGCCCCCCACACACACACACACACACACCTTCCCCCGCCTAAACCCTACAAACTTCCACCTTGATTCCTTTAAAAAGACAAGATGACACGAATGGAGTGGCAAAAGGAAAGACTGTGAGAAGGGTCGAGCTGCAGAGCTCCAAGTTTTGGGCTAACGTCCTCCGGAGCTTGGAGGAGGAAGTTCGGAATCGTGTACGCCACAGACGACCGTCACGATACGACAGCATGCGTTCATTAGTTTAAATAAGCCACACGATCTCCACCAACTACACCAAGGTAAAAACTCTTCAATAATACTGAAACTTATAAAGTAAGGTAACATTACGAAGCAGTAAATAACTGGTACTAACCGTGTGAGTTTGCTAACATTAGCTAGCTATGCTAATGTCAATATCAAACTTACGTGAACCATAGTTTAAATGATTACATTAAGCTTTTTGCACAGCTAACGTTCACAAACTCCTAAGATTTATAAGTTATTTGCTGCTTAACGTTACATTACTTAACTTTATAAGTTCCAGTTATATCTAAATATTAAGTTTGTATTGTTTACCTTGGTTCTATTGGTGGAGGTCATGTTGCATGGACGAGATGCAAAGCATACGCTCAGTAGGCTACTTTATTCAGTAATGATAAGCGTGATAAAACAGTACACTGCGCAACATAACAGCCTGGAGCTCTGCAGCGGGACACTATTGAAGACTGGCAGCTGTCTTTCCCCGTCTTTCCTCAGCTTTCCTCTTCCATTTTGGTTGTTGTTTTCTGAAAAAAGAGACAGAAACAGCAGAATCAAGAGAAAAGAAAGCTACTGGACCAATAACTCCAAGTGTCTATTGTAATAATATTGTATCATTACCAAAATGGATAGTCAGTGAAGTGTCCGTCAATACCTACAGTAGATATGGCTATCTTTTAGCTCTGATGCTACCTTGTACTCCCCCTTCTCTCTGCTGTGTATATTGTAACCCCCCCCCCCCTTTCTCTGTAGGGCGAGCAGAGTCTCGTAGCAGATAGTCGTCTGAACAGTACCAGTACTGTATTTATGTGATTATGATGTGAACCTCCCACTTTTTCAGAGCCATAGGAGAGAGGTTGATGCTTCCACTCTCAATGACTGCAGTGTTTCTGAAAAGGTCAGAAGATACACCTGAAGGGTTGCAAGATCAGTAAAATAGGAAACAAGAAAAGGAAAAAAATAAATAAAAAGAACTTTCTTGTTGAGTCTTTTCTTCTAGGACTCTTTGAACGTCTCCCAAATCAACAACATATACAAACTGACAAGAGGTCACAAGTAGGGCCGGGTCATACAGCCAAACAAATCATTTATCATTTATTCCCCCACAAATTGGAAAAGACTTAAACATGACTGGAACATTTATGTTTGAAGGTCTACATTTGCACATGAGTTCAAATAACTGCACCGACTGCAGGGCTGTCATTACCAGAACCGTCAGTACCAGATTCTCCAATTAAAAGAAGTATGATGTATGATTAGAAAAAAATGATACCAATCTCATATCTGTCTGCTAGCAGCCTGCTCTCCAAAAATGACATTCCCATATAACAAAACTGCATCATCATATAACCTTTGAGGGAGACGTATTGCTCCCTGGTTCGTTTGTTTTTGACGCGATGTGTGAAACCAAAACCAAAAGTCGACATTGACTTATTTTTTATTTACCACTTAAACGTAACAAACGTACTAATTTTAAAAGCTAACCAAGTAGTCTGGTTGCCTAAACATAACTAAGTACTTTGTTTTCTTCCAATTTACAACGTTTACCACGTGTTTAAAAACTGCAACCCAGTTGATGCGTGTCCCGAGTTGAGGATGCAGTTTAGTTGGAATGTAATTTTGTAAGAGCTGTGTTTGAATATGTACACGACACTGTCTGACCAGATATCCAGGATCAGCACTTGGATTCCCTTCTAAGTCAGTGATTGCTGGGCGCCCCTTTGTGTCCCCAGCCGGGTGTCTTTGGTAGTCATGGCTATGTCGTGGTTTTGTGGCTGAGATCGTTGTCAGGGAGCCGTAGAGAGATGAGTGAACTGTCCATTCACTTCCAACTGCACGGCAGGATTTCCACACGCTTTTTATTCTTTAAAAAAAAAAAAAACTGGACCAATGTGACGCCCAAAATGTTGCTCCCTTCATGTCTGACGCTATAACTGTATGTTCTGCCATGCGCCATCTTTATTGTGGTGTTTTGTTGTGTGCGGTACAAGAGAAGCACAGTTTAGTCTGAAGCAAATAAACCTGGATGACCAATCGGAGGGCGAGACGATGAAGGGGTGAGGAGGAACAGGGTTTGACAGTCCTTGCAAAAGGGGACCTGTATGAAAATACTGGATGGGTCCCTTCACTGTCCAGTCCCTGTTCGCTGGGAGTAAGAAAAGAGGAGCAAGAGTAGAAATGAACAAACATACACACACACATATGCACCTACACTTCTGAGCGCTGATACAGAGATTCGTGTCCGTATACACGTGGTCCCTCGGCCGTGCAATAACTGTAGCACTCGTTAGCCGGTGTGAGCGACACATAAGATATCATTAATAAATCGAATGTCCTCCAGGTTTATTTCCAATGTGTTTACAATTTCTGGTGCCTATAGTACAGAGAACAGTGGTTTCCGTGCATTAATAATATATCCAGGAGTTTTTGTTCACCTTTGTCCAATGACTCTTTTAATTGTAAAAGTACTGTTTTATCTTGGAGTTTTATTTGTTGGCTCCTTTTTTTTTTTTTATGTTCCAAGTTTTACGAGAGGGTCATTTGAAATAAAGGCTGTTGAATCCTGCGTTTGATCCTGTTTTTTTTTCAATTTTATTCCCCGTGTTTACATCAGTTTAGTGCCCGTCTAAACTTCCGCGATCAGATCGATACTGACGTTAAAATGCTCTGAAGAGCTGCGACGCTAGCGGCCTGACTCTGATGTGCTGTTTATATCCTGTCTATTCAATTCATTCCCTATTATTCCGCCGCTGGCAAGAGCATTGTCTTGTGAGGCAAGTTTTATTTGTTGTCGGCCCACAGACTCTACATTATTAATGGCAGCTTGTCAGCAGAGACATCGCTTGTTGGCCCTTCACGTGAGCTGCTTCCAAACCTGATCACATGCATACAGAACGAGAGGATAGCTGAGGTCGTTCCATTTCATTACGTATGGTCATTTCAGGGTGATGTTAAGGAGAATTACTTAGCATTTATGAATCAATAAATCATTTCCACATTAACGTTGAGACATTAATGTGATTAATTTAAACAGAAACGAGAGCGGGGGAACGTCTGTGATTCTGTCGTTCACTGATTGGCACTTTACATGTGTGAAGACATGAAGAGGGTGCCGTTCTTCCAGAATAAATTGGACCTTTTTGGCAGATGATAAAAAGGAGGGAAAAGCTGCTGCAAACGTAAATCCCTTCCAACGTTTTACTTTGCTGGGTGAGAGAGGTGCTAAGAGGGAGATAAGATGTGAGATGAGAAAAACGATTGCGTACAAAGCCGGAGTTGGGACGGGGTTAGCCTAGCTTAGCATACAGTAAAGACTGGAGTCGGGGGGGAAAAACAGCTACCTTGGCTCGCTTTGTAGTTCAAAAATACATCTACCAACTTTGCACCTTTAAAGCATATTAACACATTGTATCTCGTTTGTTTGAAAGGTTAACAAATTGTAATTGCAATTGTCACAATTTGTGATTATCCAGGGGAATTACGTGTTGGAGATATTTCTTGGGGAACAACACCAGTTTATCTGTCAGTAATTTTTGCCTGTCTGGCCCAGCTGTCAAGAAATAGTAAGGCCTACCCTACGTAACTTCCCCTTAAACCATAAATTGTAGTATTCCATGTCTGCTTATGTTCAGGGTAAATTAACGAGGAGAGATTAAGTGTGTCCATGTGCTGGTAGGCATGTCCTTGACCTTTTGGAGAGGGCCAGGCTAGCTGTTTACACTCTTTCTGCTAAACCAGCTTGATGATAATCGATTGTGCCATTTGAACTGGGAAGTTGGGATTTCAGAGTTTCCTGTCGGAATTCTCAACTGGAGTCTGAAACTCATGAGAACCTCACCAACCCCTGATAAGGACTCATTGAACTAATTCCTATCTATTACTACCATATGTACATATATTCAAATATAGTCAAACCTTAGACTGTACAAAATATTCTGCTCCTACACTGCCCTTCTCTTCTGACACTAACACTACACAGCGGGCCTCAGGTCCCATTCAGGTAGCTTGTTTGTCATCTCTTAGGTCAGGGCACGCTCACCACAGTCTCCAGCACTGACTGTTCCAGGGACAGCTGCTAGGTAACAACTGTAATGGCTTCCTCTCGCTTTGGAGTCAAGATACGGTGCACTTTGCCTTAAATCAGCGGCAGATGATACTGCTGTCTTCTAGAGTGTGTTGACTGGGGTTTGAGGAGCCATCGATGTGACCCATCTTTAGGTAAACAAGTGTACTGCTTGCCCCTGTTTAGGTTACTTACCCACGAGAGCAAGTCGGACCTTCAGAATAGATGGTGGCGTGCACTGTGACTACGCCTCTGTGATCAGACTGTATCGCTCATCCTCTGTTCTCCTTGGCCAAGCCACAAGAAACCTACAGCGTGAAACGTCAAGTCGGTCTCTGCTCATAAACAACCCAACCTCAAAATCCAAGATGGCTGCTCAGCACATCAACAGTAGGCTAATTGAAAGCTGTAGAAATATAGCGTTTATCAGCGCTTCTGTCTCATTTATGTCTCAGTCATACATTCAGAAGGTGACTGTGTGTGTGACTTACATAGTGCGTTGTCATCAACAGTAACCGAGCTGATGTCACGGAGTTACAACACGTGGTTGCTCGTGGGCAAAACACAGGCAGCGTCAACGACGATACTATTTGAATGGAAATACAAGATCAGCCCCCTAACCATGGGGTCGGAAGAAGTACAAAATATAAGTTTAACATTGTCTTTATGATTTTTTCATTTTCTGCTATATTTTTATACGTGTGTCTTTTCTTCTTCTTTCACAGCACGGAATCAAGCGGGGCATTTCAAAATGGTAGGGGACTGTTTTCTGGTAGTGGAACAGACTATCACAGACCGGCTGAGGCGGTTTCTATCAATCTCATACAATTACTCCGCAATGGACGCGATTTCACAATCTATGTTGGGCCTACACTGACTTGATTCTGAAAAATACAGAAAACAAGCGCCCCTTACTAATTTAATAGGGCACGATTGACGACCCTACTTCCATGAAATGAAGTTGGCTGTCTTAGCTGCTGCTTACTTCTATTGCTAACAATAGCTAACCAGCCAAGAACTAGTATTGTTAACTTTTCCAACTTATTGTACTGCCATGCGGTCCGCTCAGTCCTAGCTCCGAGGTAAATGGAAGCAGCAAAACAGCTTTGTTTTTAAATGCATAAACATGACATTGGTATGAATAGTCTTTGTGCTGTTAAAGGAACAGCATGCAATACCACAACCACTATATCTAGGAATTATCTGGAGAGTCTCGTTTATGGTAATCATATCACAGACTCCGTTCATTTGACAATAATGTATTAATGATTAAACAACATTAATTATTCACATGGCACTTCAGCAACATCATTTTACGTTTACATTTCAGTTTTTCACATCAGCAAGCCGTGGATGGAGAAAATAAACAGTCCGAGTCATCCCAGTTTGTAAAACAGACATATTCAGTGTCGTCCAGTTCCCACAAAGCACGTTTGACACACAGCCAGAAGTCCTGAATCATGCAGCTCCCCAGAGTCTGTGTCCATCGCGAACAGATTGCATCAGTCCCATAAGGAGAGAAAGCGGGGTGCTGTCGTTAGTCCCAGTCAGGAGATGATTGGCAGCCACATCCAGCTGCTGCTTTTGGATCCGCTGCTCAGCAGTCCCACTCACACCTCAATGACCACAGTGTCTTTCCGATGTTTGGGCTCATTTGCGAGATGTGGTTTCTCCGTGCGAGTGTGCCAAACCAGCACCTGAAGAAGAGGAGGAGAAGAAGAGGAGGAGGAGTGAGAAAATCCGCTGACAGTGGAAACGATGGGCACTAAATAAAGAACGGACAGGCTGTTACGCTTGGATGAACGCAGCCGAGATGCAGGTGGATGGCGGAGCTTTACTCGAGCTGTGTGTGAGACCAAAGACTGGATTAAAGCTGCCGATACCTGATGTTCTGTGTCCAAGTGTAGAAAAATGTCTGAAAATGTTTTCATAAAACCATGGGACACTGAAAAAGACACGTACCTAAAGGATCATTTTTTGGTTTATTACAATGAGTTTTTTGAGATTTTTTTTTTTTAGTACTGGCCATCTCTCCTACCACTGATGATGCTACTGTACAGAAATACTCAAATCAAGTTAAAGGTCTCTTCATCTCGTAGCACTATGCAGCAATGCTTTTAGCATTTTGTGCGCCCATCTTGTTTGTATCCAACCTGACGTACGCTCTCCTCCTGCAGATGCTCATGCTATTCAACAGACAGCTGGTGCCAGTAAAGACACGTAACAATGTGCCAGCGAAAGGCAAGAAAGACTGGCTAGCAAACATGGATGTAAACAATGTCGCTCTTAGAATATATATATATATATATATATAAAATAAGAAAAATAAATCAGCTTTACAAATGTTTGAGTCGTTTGTTAGACCTCAAACAATATGCACGATGAATTTCGTAAAGAAAGAGTGAACGTAAACATAACTATAAGCACCTTTAATTGGTGAGCTCTAGGAACAAGGCAAATAAAGAGTCCAGTGGTGAAAGGGAAAGCACTCATGATGATATTTAACGTGTTTGGACGAGAAGGCGAACAGTAATATTATTAACCAAACTGTACGTTGTAAACATCCTTCACAGTCTACTGACCGACTTTAAGGTTCACCTTTGACTTCTGATACAAGCGCACACGGTTCACCTGTATGATGAGGCATTAATACCGAGATTTTGGGTGCTCTAAAGTATTTTTCCTATAATCTTGCTAAATTCCTCACAAAACTGGTCTGATCTGCTTGTATTTCTTGCCTAGTTGGACCTTTTTGTTTCCAGTAGAGGTGATCAGACACAGACCCTATGAAGTTCCAACGTTATCAGCCCATTGAATGGCTGTGATCACTTGTTATCACAGCCATTCAGAAACGGCAAAATGGGCGAACTACACCGAGCTGCCTGAGAGTGAAACTTTTCGGTCGCAGTTTCAATCCCCTGTTTGACATTGTTTTAGGTTTAGGGAAAGATCAAATTCAAATAAGTGCGTTGTTTTTTCCTCCACTTAGTATACGTTTTCACATTTAAAAACAGTTTTTATACCAACGTACTGGAAAACTTTGGTTTCCTTTTTTTTTTTTTAAGGAAACAAACAGATAAACAAATATAAGCATAATAAGATAATCCCCGTTAAAAATAAAAAACAACAACGACAACAGACAAGGTGTGTGTGTTTGTATGTGTTTGAGCGGTTTAGTGAACAAATTCTATAGCAAAGGATGAAAAACAAACAATACTATAATCTCACAGCTGCTCAAGCAAAACATGTAATGAAATGAATGAAAATAAGTCAAATGTTAGTGTATAAATGATAAGATGTTAGTGTATTTATCGAATGTGCACATTGGATACCGAAGACAGCTGTAAGAGGATTTGGATCTATCGGTCTGTCAAGTGTCTTTGATAGAGCATCATAAATGCTAAAACCAGGATGTGTTGCGGGGAACTTTTACATCTATTACAAGAATCATCAATCGTGTGATACATCTTTGAGATTCGCACTTTGGAAGGATTACATTTGTGTGCCACCTTGAATCCAATCAGGCCGTAGTGTACTCTGACCACTCAACATCTGTAAATTGCGCCTTTTAATATCTCAATGCATTAGGAGATGCTGTCTGCATACATTCATACACATAACAAAAGCTGCGACAGAGATGGAGCTGTAGGAAATCAAATGTCTACATGCTGCTGTTTAGGGATTGCAGGAAATGATCCTCCTAAATGATAATGGGACCGATCCTGAACCTGTAAATATCTGAACCCTACACTGACTGGCTACTGTCTGGTATTCATTGAGGCTTCATTCCTCGATGATGCTCTGATGAAACATCTGCTAAATGAAAGCCACTGCTGTATTCTTTGATACGGAGGTGGCTTTGTGTCCTCCTGCCGTTGGATCTGAAGCTCGCCAGTGTTCCAGGAGGGATTCCATACACGTGGAAACAAGTCCGACACCTCCTGACAACGATCACATCAAAAGCAGAACGCACCTCACTGCATTGCAGCCAATTTCACAGCAATATATTGGTGAGAAAACACTGCAGTGGAGCAAAGATTGATATTTTTCTGGAGCGAGTGACGCATTTCATTAATCAGAGATTCAAGTAAGAAATGTTTTTTTCTTTGTTGTTTTTTTTTTATAGCGAAACGGCTAATGAGCCAATAATTCACACATTCACACGTGACATTTCTGTGTCCAAAGCAACACACACGTACACACACACACACACACTCACACACAAACTCACATGGGCGTGATTTACTGCTGGCTGCCGCTGTTTCTGGGCTCCTTCAGGTGGAACATGTCACTTCCTGTACACTGTGCTGCTAATTGGCCCGTTTTGCATATCTAACGAGGCTAATGTCGCAGCCACTTAAGCGTCACTCCAGAGCTGTGACAAAAATGGCACAGAACATGTTCGTCTGTGCCCCGGACTCACACCTCTCTTTCTACTTCTGCGTGAGTCTCTCTCTATCCCAGTTTGCTCTCCTTCTTCCCTGTCCACCACGTGCACTTTTTCTCTTCGTCATCCCTCCTGCTATTTCTTTCTCTTCCTCCCTGAGGCAATGTGGAGACAAAAAGCTTTAACAGGTTAGAGCTTTTTTGTCTTAAAAGCACACAGAGAGGACAGGCCTGTTTGTCAGAAGGAGGAATCTGTGGAGAAGCAGTGGAAGGACGATTGGGTAGCGACAGTTTCAGTTCTACCATGAAATAAGATGCATCTTTGAGGATTGCGCTTCAATTGCAATTTATTTTGGTCCCTTCGGCCATCATTTCCAGCTGCGACAGCCATGCTGATGTTTATTTAATATTTTATTCTGTGTACAGGTTTTGTGACTGCGATAGCGTCGCAACGCTGCAAGATGCAGTCGTGAAACTGTACAGATGCGTAGTTGAGAGCGTTTGGAGGCGTCGCAAGGTGGTCGCCAGCATCTATCGGTTATGAGAACTTCTGAACAGGCTGAATTCAATACATTTTTAAAGATGAGAAAAAAAGCCAAAAACGATATATTATCCAATTTTTATTTGATCTTTTTTAACTCATCGGACACCCTACATGTCGATCTGTAATGACCTAAAATCACTGATCATCGGCCTAGCTCTAGTGCCAGTGAACCACTTTATTTGGAAGTAAAAGTGAGTGCAATTGAAGTGCACAGAGGAAAACGGTGTGCACACACAGTCGGATGTTTATAACAGACATGTTGGCTAATTTTTACTGTTCTCCTTGGCTTTTCTTCTCAGAATGAGTTTGGATAACCCGGGTGTTTGTTTAAAACCTTTCTGTTGCCTTTTCATTTTTCTTCCGCTGTCTTTCTAGAGATGTCCGAGATCTCAGCGATCAACTTGGTGAGTACAATTTCGAGTATGAAAAGGACATTTCTTACTCAATATATGAACCAGCATTCAAACTTGGGGAAAAAATTTAATATTAAAGGTGTGTGAAATAAGTTACAAAGAGTGTCAATCTGATCTATGGCGAGCCCTGTTGCTCCATCAGTAAACTCGCCAATTATTTTCAAGATTGAGGAAACCAGCGTGTGGTGCTGACCCATGACACTAACATCTGAGAAGAAAAGTTTAAAAATCTTTTTGGAATTGACTCCATAAATGTCCATTTCTCTGAGCACATTTTTTTTTTTTTTTCTTTTTTTTTTTACTAACTGCTGTTTCCGAGGTTCAAAGAATAAACTTTGAATCTCAAGACCCAAGTTGTAAAGCGAGGAAAAATGCATCGAATCCCTTTGTAAGTGCACTCAAGATGCTTGATCAGATCACCCGAACCAGATCTGGTGGCGGTCAGATGCATTTAGCCACATTAATACAATTAAAATTAAGTTAAACAGAAACCTGAGAGCCAATGCAAATGAAATAGACAATGATATAGTGTTTAGCAGCAGACATCACTTTGTCCCTTTATTTCCTCTGTGTCGTTATGTCTTTTTTTAACTCCATTTTCAGTCAATTAATCTACCTATCCCTTTTCTCTCTTTAGGCTTTTACGCTCCCTCCTCTCCTCTTCACTGCTCTATCTTTTCCTCCTATGCTATCATCTGTCTCCATCTGTTCCGGCCTCCCCCCTCCTTTCTAGTCCTGTCACTGCTGTCTGTCGCCATTACTCTCCTGCTCTAACTACATTACAGCTCCTGTCAGTTGTCTGCAGATACTGACCCGGCCATCAGATAAACATTTCTGTCAAGGTTGGGATTCAGGCTCTGCGATCCGATCCGATCCTATACCGTCCCCAAAGTGGCTACAGCCTGGAGTTAGGGTGTGTCACAGCTGCTGGAAAGGGCATCGATATCCAATCATTTGGTGTGCCGTCCAGCCAAAAAGTGGTTCCGATTATAACTACAGCTTGGGAGTTCATTGAATCTGTCAAGCACAAGGTGTAGAAGCACAGGAATGTGCAGTTCTGTCAGGGTTAAGATTGACTGATCAACAAATCTAGGAAATATGCAATAACTAATGATGTAATGTACTCGCATTAATAAATGATGGTGATGTTATCACACAAAGAGTTACAGTATTAGTTGTCTGGACTATCATTCGTTGTGGGTGACAACTTATGGGAAATTCTGAAAATAATACAGGGGGATTGTTCTTTGTGAACATTTATTATTATTCACAAAATTCCATTTTGCCACAAGCAGTTAACTTCTCTGGTGGTAGCCGTTCCTAGTGGACTTGTTTGGTAAAGATTTAACCATCGGGCTTTATTCATTCATAACATTGACATTCAAATTCAAAAGCAACATACGAATGCAGTGCAGCTTTACGTTTTTTGCAAGTCTATTTGTTCTGTTTAAAGCCGGTATTTCTGCCCAGTTTCAGATAAAGATGAGGCTACACTGATATTATTCGTATTATTCTTTTTGTAGAATCAGATCAGGTGGCTGCGTAGCATTGTTTCCGACTCGTGCGATCCAAACATTTCCAATAACTCCAAACCTTCCAAAATGTCCAAATGTGTTGAAAAAAAAGACAGATGTAATCGTTTCCTAAAATTCACAAGATGTTTATTTTTGAGTACATTTTATCATTTTAAATATTCCGCTTCAATCCATTTTTGTTGGCGTTATAGCCTTTCGAAAACAATTTTAAATTTTTTGTGGATTTGAATTGATTGATTAATTTCCCCAAAAATACTACATTCTGAACAAGGTTAAGACGACTTTGAATCTCAAAAGTTCGACATTGTGAGAGATACACTTGTTTGCACAGAGTTATGTCTCCATTCAATAAAGAGCTACAGCCAGGAGACGGTTAGCTTAGCTTAGCATAAAGACTGGAAACAGGGGGAAACAGCTAGCCTGGCTCTGTCCAAAGGTAACAACATTTTAACGGGTCAGCTGGACTATGTTCCTCTAAAACCATATATGTTTGTATATGAATTAAACAAATTAGATATGCCAGTATCCTTATTAGTGATTTAGAGGGGTTGTTTAGCTGTTTCCCTGTTTACAGTCTTTATGCTAAGCTAGGCTAATGTCACCTGGCTGCAGCAACATATTTACGGTATAGACATGAGAGTTGTATCTATCTTAAGGATCTTAACTTAAAAGCAAAAAAGCTTTTTTTTTTTTTTCAAATATGCCATGATATGCATCCTTGCAAATATTTCTGCATTTTTCTTCAAAGAAAGAGCAACAGATCTTCATCTTTTTTAATGAAAGGAAGCACTGTTAAACAAATTTAGAACAATGTAAGTGACTTATTTTTTTATTTTTTAAATAACGTTGTTAGTTATGACATAATACCATCAAAATATAGACATTTTTGGTTACTTTTAGTCATTTTACTTGCAACTTTCTTTATTCCAAAAAAAAAAAACTTTATTGTTAGTAGTCTTTACTGTTAGTAGTTTTAGTAGACTTTAAATCTCAAATACAACAAGGCCAGGAGTAGTTTTGTTGAGTAAGCCCTTCTAACTTGCAATGCAATAAATTAAAAAAAGAAGTACATTTTTTTTAAATTGTATGTAAACGCCATGGATATTTTCTGTTTTCTACAGTAAAAAAAAAAAAAAAAAAAAAGATCAATACATTACTTTTTAAAAGCTATCGTCTATAAAGATCTTCTATTATTATAATTAAACAACTACAACTGGTCAAGAGTTATGATCTCACAACTTCTCACTGCAGCTGCATGAATTATGATCAGCGATGTCATAGCTATCGCTGATCATCGATCATAGAACTCCTGCACACTGGATGAAAAGAGTCACGTCTCACCTTCTGACTGCACGACAGTGGCTTTATGAGTGACGATGTCACGTCCTGCTGCTTTTGTAACTGATGCGCTAAATGCTGATGTCACATCCTCTTGTCTATGCCATGGTGGGTGCTGACTGATGATGTCACAGCCCCCTGATGGCCTGTATTAATATCAGCGGCAGGGCACCTCCATTAGTGTAATGGGGCTGATAATGATGATGATAGTTGCAACTCAGAGAGCTGTCTGCAGCGGCAGCAGCAGCCAGATGTAAATGATGATTCAGCAACTCTAGAGGTATTTATCCTATTCCCTGCAGGAAACATTTACACATAACCCACTAGGGACTTGGTGAGACAATGTGACCTGCACACATGCAGGGAAACAGCACATTGAGATTTCACGTGTGAAACACCTGCTCGCTGCAGTTTTCTCCACAGAGAATGGAAATACTGTTTGCAGTATAATAGAGGGATGGAAGCATTATTCAATCATTTGGTTTACTAATTCTACGGACCTAAATAGTCATCAAAAAAACACTAAAAACCAAAGCCCTGCTGGCCCGTAGATGCTTCTACTGTATGTCCATCACACCCCACAACTTGAAATGTCTAGATTTGTTGGCCTGTAGTTGAAATCAGCCTTACAATTATCTTAAAAATGTATAATACGAGATAATAAAATGGAATAGCTAGCGACAAGGCTTAGCGGTTAGCAGCTAGGCTAAACTATTAGCAACATTTTATTTACATCTCTGAAAGGCTTCGCTAATGTCGTAGTGAGACTCGAATCACAGTAATTTCCAAACGCTTCACATGCCCAAGAGTTTGCATAGAGACCGTTGACTACGTACACTACGTATGTAACTTAATTAACATAACAAATCCGTTGGAAATGAGAAACAACAATTCGGGTCTGATTATTGAGCCAAAAAAAAAACCCCACCCCAAAAAAAGCGTGTAAATGAATGACTCTGTTTGGCTCACGTATTTCATTCAAAAGGTAAGGATGTTCATATCTCACAAAAGTCCTTTAAGGAAGCTCTGGGATAGTTGTCAAGAGGATGAGTGGCTTCATAAAACCAAGTGCCAACAGGGGATGTGGTGATTTGAGATGAGCCGCATCGATCTAAACTGTCTGAGCACACAAGTAGAATTGATAGTGCTATAACGCTATTTCTATCCAATTCAAGCTCTGTGTGTCTATGTTTAGCCCATACCTCCAGCTCAAGGCATGACAGACAGACAGACAGACAGACAGACAGACAGACACACAGAGATAAGACAGAGAAATTGCCTTTTATTAAACCCTAGTCTGTGCCATCTACCTCCAATGTGCAGGGCCATGCAGCCTGATAACGTACGTAATATATAACGGGTTGACCCTTCCCCGCATAATCAAACAGCATTGACTGTGAGAGGTGAAATGGAGAAAAATTACTTTAATTTTATAGAGAATACAAAGCCCATGTTGCCCTATTGTTCAAACGACATCGTTCCCCGTTGATCCCGTGGAAGGTGTAACTCAGAGCTACTGTCTGTGTCCGTTTGTTTTATGAATATATCTTACACATTAAGTTTTAACCGAAAGTTGTACGAAGCTAAACATTTATATATCCTTTTAACATTCTTTTATATGAGATTTATACCGCTCATACGAATACGATACGTTTATCTTCCAACAGAGGTGACAAAAAAATATATATATATTTTAACTCCGTACATAAATGAATCAGATACGAATTCACGGTTTGTATTTGAACCCTGTCTTTTAAAAAAAAAAAAAAAAAAAAAAAAGTCTGAACTGAGTCTAAATAAAAACTGTAAATGTATGATTGGTTGAGGTAGAAATTGAACAGTGAAAATAGAACAGGACGTTTTAACGAATACAAGTTAGAATTGCATTGGGCTATGTTGCATTATTGCATTCAGAACCAAATGAGTGTAAAGCTGGTTTAAGCTGTCTGTGATGTAAAAAAAAATAAATAAATAATAATAATATTGACAACAAAATAGTTGCCGCCTGGTTACTGACCCGGGTGCAATTTTTGGCCTTGGGCTCCAACTCGGTAACCTTGGTGATCTGCTTGAGGAAGTCGGACTCCTGCATCCCCGGCTGGGAGCCGCGCCGCTTGAACTGCGCCCGTGGGTTCGCCAGGATCACCTGGAGGTTCACCGCAAAACCTGAGGTGGAGCGAGGAGAGGAAGAAGAAGAGGAGGAGAGGGAGCAAAAAAAGGAAAGAAAGGGAGAGCAGGTTAGCCAGCTTGAATTAAAAGCACATTATGAGTTTTAGTTTGCATTAGTCAGTGTATCTAATGATGATGAAATGGCTGATATGAAACCCATTTACCACAGGGGTCTGCCATTCTCCTGGGATAATTGCACTGTAGATGAGAAGGGAAGGCATGAGAGAGTCAGAGTGAAGTCACAACGCGCATGATGTCGGTGAGTTGTATCAGAGGTGGGGATTAATGGCTGGCTTGCAACCACATTTAATCAATCGGATTAGAAAAATTGGTAACGGGGAGAAAACGTGACTCATAATTACTTTGAAAGAGTAGCTTAGCTGGCCTACAACCACAAATGTGTTTGACGGTTGATAAGAGTTTTGTATTGTGAAGTTCAGATGAAATTTTAAAAAAAAGAATCTTTTTGAACCCTTTCAGATCACATCCCGGTCATGTTGTGCACCGAAGCAACACTATGTTCTGGCTATGAATCCGTACATGCAGTGCCCGCTAGATCCCAACGAACTACATCTTAGTTTGAATTGTTGTCTTTGCGTCTTCTTCTTCACTGGAGCGTGTACGCGTGATGAGTGCAGCGGACCTCGAGACGATCACAGCCCACGGCATCTTCCTCCCGGTTACTTCAAAACCAAATCAAAGGCTACAGACTGAACACAAACGCTACAAAGAGAACCTCTTCGACTTCCATACCCAACCTCGTTCCCATCAACGTGTGTGGAGAACGCGTTCACACATCCGATGTGTTGTCCGAGCCTGCAGCCTGCAGGTCTGAAGGTGACACACGTGTCTCATCTTTCGCCTTAGCTGACCCCCTACTGATGGAGCAATGTGCTCAGGGAACAAGTACTGAAAGAATAGGGATCTTTTAGATATGAATTGTGTCCAAAAAATTAAATCCCGGTGATTGGCCTTCAAAATTATTCAATTGTGTGAGTTAGTTGTTTAGTTAGTTTGGCAGAGTTTCGGAACATTTTATCACTAGATCATTCCGTCATCTTCTTAAACTAATGGCCTAAGTCATATTTTAAAGTTTTTCAAAAAACTGAACCAAATATAGAATATATTATATTCTATATTTGTTTTTTTAACACACGCTACAAACCCACCTCTGCTCACCATGATCCCTGCACTCTGCACAGAGCTGGCTCGGTCAAGTGTCTGCAAGTTCGTGTTCAGACAAGCGGAAATCAGTAGAGCATTTCTAAAAAGGTACGAAAAATTAAGTAATTTCAGGGCATATGTCATTCTTAGTAAATGGCCCTAGAGCATTGGTACGGTCCTTAAACGCCCCATCGAGACAGCAGAAATAAAAGTGTAGGTGCACATCTATTTTTAAGCAGAGCAGCATTTCCCAGAGGGATGCTGAAGTTTCTGGTCCAGAGCGTGACAGGGGGATATTTTGGGAAATTGCTGCAATCCACCTTGCAAAAGGTCTCGCCGTAATTACTGAATATTTATTTATGCAAATCGTTAGTGGGTGGCACGCCTTGGCAATCAGTGCATTAGTACTGGGGGTTATTCACTGTCCTCGCCTCCTCTCTCTTCCCTCTCCCCCGGGCTGAGCAGCATTTTCCAGGCTGCGGCCAGCAGTCCTCGGAGTAACGTGAGTGTTGGAGTTAATTGTGGTAACTTCACATATTTAATCTCTTTCATATTTTGAAAGTTGGGCTACCTCAGCTGCAGAACGGTACCGAATTCTCGATATCAACCGCTGAATAAAACCTGTTCAATTGAATTGAAAATGAATCAAACAATTGCACAGCAAAAAAGATGCCAACCTGTGTTCCTATGACAAACACGTATACCTACGTATATGTATATACACGTCTATATATGCATATTTATGCAAAGCAAATGAGTGAAGTAAAACCAAATCCATGCAGGTCAGTATGGATATGTTTCAGTGGTCCTCACATGTGTAGAGGGGAGAAAGGAGGAGGATTGGGAGGAAGTAAGGGGAGGAGACACCTCCACAAATCATTTTCTGTATAAAACTCAACATGTTAAAGCAAAACGGCCTTTTACTCAAACCTGTTAGCTCAGCATAACATATGCTGTTAAAGTACATTTATAACAAACAAATCTGTTTGTTTTTTTTGTTTCAAGTTGCTTATGTCTTTGGGTGTTTTTTCCCTTATCTATGGTCAGGAGTGTGTGATGGATGGGGTCGTAAAGCTGAGCAGTTTGTAGATTAATATGCTGCATTCAGTTCCTGCTGGCCTGCCCTATTACAGAAACCAGAATATTCTGTAATATGTAGAGTTGCAGTCACTCTACGCTGTACTGATAACTACTATATTTTGATTTGACGACTTTAAGGTAAAAGCCCCTTTCACTAAATGACTACATAGCTAACTACACTATACTGTTTATACTGTTATATGTGATACTCTATTCTATTCCATCCTATTTTATATTGTTGTACTATATATTATATTTCATTACTACCTTTCAGCCTATATATCATATCCCTTACAGTATGTTTCAATTGTTGCATCATATTCTATATTCTATTTATATCACATCTCTATATAAAGACAGACAAACACTAAGTGTCATTATGTTATTATGTCTGGTGTACACTGTTAACGCAGACTTCAAGCTGGGCCAAACTTCTCTGCACGTTATAATTCAAGTTATCTGAGAGAAAACTAGACCATTGCACCTCCTTTTGGTTCTGTTTTCAGTTTTTAGAAAATGTTTTTCCCGAGAATGGGAAAACATTGGCCAATCACAGGTCATTTCAGAGCGAGAGCTTTCCTGTCGGCTGTTCTATAAATACCGATGTCTGTGCACGTACCTTCAGTGAAAGCCTGATACAACGGAAGAATATCCTGCAGGGAAAGTTGCTCTTCCAGCATTGGCAACAACTGCTTACCCTACAAAGCAACCCAAAATGTGAGCTAACGTTAGCCCCACGGCTAAGTTACAGTTTAGCGGTTAGCAGAAGGCTAAAATATTAACTACATTATCTCCTCATCTCCATTTCTCAATCTATAAAACCATGCCATCCCTGCAGCGGTAACATGTTTTTGATAATGGCAATGAACAATAATGCCAAAAATAAACTGCCTCCCCCAGCATTATTAACTACTGTCCCTTTAACCACTTATTCTGTTCTTATATTATCAAAAAAAAAAAAAATTATATACCTCTCATTATTCATAATTTTACTTTCTCTATTTATTTTTTTTACTATTGCCGCTTTGTGCTGCTGTAACAACTGTATTCCCTCTCTGGGGATCAATAAAGGTTGATCCCTATTTTATCTAATCTTAAAACATTTTTTTTTTACTCAAATGTCATAAGCAAACTTCCTCCGCAGCTCAACGACCTATACTCACACAAAGAAACACACAGACCTGATTTAATACCCACACAGCTGTTAGGTTACTCTGATACGAGGCTCATTACTGCTCTGTGTGCGATACCGCAGGCTAATCACGGAGATGGATGCCGCTCGGGTGGAGCAGATACATAGATATGAGAGCAATTACAAGATAGACATCTTCTAACCTGACGCCAGCCTCAGTGATACAGACCTCCTCACAAGATCTGCCCAAGAGGCTTTTGTCCAGACTCTCTGCACTTGTTTTGCCCAACACAACAGAACAAAATGAGACACGGTAGCATGGGGAGAGCAGGAAGAAAAGAGAAAAAAAACCCGACAAAGATTCCGACAGTAGAGAGAGGACACGAGAGGCCACATGCAAAACAATCACTTAGCCACAAGTACAGGGAGACGCATCTCCCGTAGGGGACGACGACAGGATGTAAGTATGTCATGTTCTTTACTGTGCTCGCATAATTGCAACGTGAAACCTAAACTAACCAAGTCAAATGTAAACAATGCAACAAAAACGTGCACTTGGTTCGGACTTTATGGTGTGAAAAGGCCCTTTAAAAAAATGATGGCTGGATTTCCTGAGTTTTTTTTGTGACCTTTTGATCTTTCCTCGAGCACCAGGCCAGCATTTCAAGCTGTGCTCATACAGTACTAAAATATAATGGTTTCAGTGTCTTAAAATGTTTATGTGCGCACAGGAAATTGCCATAAAATGTTCTGAGCCAAAGGAGATAAAAGAGAAGATTGGAGTGACTGCGCAACATACAAAAAGTGTTCAATTGCATTGCATTGTAATATTATATAACTTATATTACATTTATCAAATATCTAAATCGAGCATATTAAGGGGAAGGAAAAAAAAGATCTGGAAAAAAGGTTAAAAGAAGACATAAATCTATGAAATGAGAAAACAATGACTGTCATAGCCGCTTGTGCTTTATTGATTTGCCTTATTGTGGTGAAACCTGAAGCTTTGGTAGCCTGAGGGAACTACGTGTTCACTCTGTTGTCTTCTAGGTTTACATGCCACTTTTCCATCTTGTCGCTCTGTGAATCCTTTTTAATTCAGAGGCTGATTTGCAACACAAAAGAGTTTACCTCCAGGGCAAAAACAGATATTAGCACAGTCGGCAACCACGACACTGCAAAATTGGTTTTATTAAGCCGAGGAAATTAACTGCTCGGGTAAACTCCCAAACTCGTGTCTCTGCTCCTCTAAACATACAGTATGTTGTTTCAGAGAAAACTCCTCCAACAGACAGTTTTCTGTTTCGTTTAACTGCTGCAAATCACTAGAATCGTCTCATTATCAAATTTCACTTCTTCATTGTGCATCTGGGCAAAGATTCCAACGATCCTTGCTCTTTTAAGGGTTCAAAGGGAAAGTTCTGATTTTATGAAGTGGGGTTGTATCAGGTACTTATCCACAGTCAGTGTATTACCTACAGTAGATGGTCGGCACGCCCCCAGTTTGGAGAAACATACAGGAGTACTAGCAGGAAGCTAAGTAATGTGCTGCTGTGGATGGAGGCAGCAGCAAAATCTATTTTAGCCACCTAAAAAATCTATTTCCGATTAAGTGTTCGCTATATTTAGAATAATTACACCACTTGCCGTCACACAGCCCTTTCCGACGGGGAACTGAACTATCCATTCTCTCTTCAAAGCCACCAAACTTCATTGATATTGAAAACAGTCACTTTACCTCACAGAACGCTCATCTATCACTGCCTTGATCGGTTATTTTGTTTGTGCTATTGTGTGACTTTGGTTTGTTCGGATTCTCCAAAAACACACAAAAAAACAGACCAGACCAGCAACTCCGTGTTCTGCAAGGTAAAATTACTGCTTTTGTCAATATGTACCTTATACAACCCCACTTCAAAAGATCTCAACTATCCCTTTAAACAGAAGTTGTTTTGATGTAAGCAGTAAAACCAAACCCAGGCTTCAAAAGGTCCCCTCAGAAGCCTACACTTAGGGAACCAAGATGGTCCCAGGAATTTAAAGTCTGCAACCTTTATCCCAGAAAAATACTTGCGTGCCCCTGGATCTGTGCTTGCCTGTATGTTCACCTATTAAAGCATTTTTTACGGGCGCCTTCTCCAACACTATATTAATGCTCCGACGCAACAAACGTAACTAAATACTAAAAGTCTGATCTTGAAATGCCATTATTCTGGTAATATAACTGGTGTGTGGGTTCTTCCAGTTTCTTTTCATGCAAAAATGCTGTGTGGCAAAATACTCTTTAAAATAAGTGTGGACAAACAGAAGAGCAAAATCTGCAAATCAAAAATATGTCTCAACAAGGGGCTTAATCAGGCATAGAGGATGAAGGCTACGTCCCCAGTGCAGAGCAGCATTCCCACGATGAACTTAACAACATCTCGTCCAACTGTACACAATGTTCCTGTTAAATAAAGTACAGGCTGAATTTGCTGTATGGGACAGATTTCCTTTCCTGCACGTCACAGAGTAATAATCCGGACCCCTTTACCATCTTCATGCTCCCCCTTGGTCAGATTATGATCCACCATCACGGCCTAAACTTCCACTGCTATGCCGACGACACACAGCTGTACTCCACCACTAAATCCTCCACCTAATTTCCTTTGTCAACTGCCTGCATGATATAAAATCATGGACGTCATCCAACCCACTCATAACAAAGCAGCAATAATACAGAAATCAAAGTTGGAGATCTTCTCCTTGATGTGGATGGTTGCTCCCTCTGCCCATCCCCAGAAGTCCACAACCTGGGTTTGATTCTGGACTCCAACCTCTCATTCCAGTCACGCATCCAATCTATTTTCCAAATTAGCTTTCTACAATCTCAAAAAACATTTCCAGACTCCCGCCATCACGCACCGCCTTGCTGTATTATTGCGGTGGAGTCCTGTGCTGGGTATGTGCAGAACTGCCAGGGCTCACACCAAATCACCCCCACCCTCATCCATCTTCACTAGCTCCAGGTTAAGTACCTCATCTCATACAAAATCCTCCACCTTACCTACAAATCGCTCCATGCCCTTGCCCCCCGGTGCTAATCAGACCTCCTCCACTCCACAGCAGAACTGTCCCAGAATCCCTGGTCTTCAGACACAGTTCTGCTCCCTACTCCCCACACCAACCTGTGAACTTTCAGGGACGGAGTCTTTACTCTCGCAGCCCTTTAGAACGCAGAAATCCAAAATGCTGCATATATGGACACCTTCAGAAAACTCCTGAAAGGCCAGCTGTTCCACACGTTTTTTGTTAGCATCTCATTTGTTCTGCCTTCATAAAAGTAACGCATCCTTGGCTCCCTTGAAAGGCGCTTCAAAAATGTAAGCTTTTATTATTATTATTATTATTATTATTATTATTATAACCCCGGGTCTGCATTGTAAAGATGCTCATATGCATCCATTTTACCTGAACTATTAAACAGAAGTTGTTTTTATTAAAACTGGTCAGAGGATTAGCTGAAAAACAGAGGATTGTTGTTCTATTACCACATAATGTAACAAATATGAACTGCATGTCCGAAAAAACTAATGTTTTGCCTGTTTTGCAAAGATGCAGCTCTAATGTGCTTCCCGGAAAATCGCATTTGTGTATATATGTGTGTGTGCGTGTCCTGGAACACGTAAGCTCATCCACTCGTATCAATTCAAGTGCAGGCAAGTGTGTGCTTGCGTGTCTCTCAAATAGATGCATGATGTAGTAATTGTGTGCATGTTTGTCTATAATAACAGAACACACACACACACACACACACACACACACTGAGGGGAATAGTACTCCGCATCATCTTTGTCCAGGCTCCATTGTGTCTTGCTAAATGAGACAAAGCAGGGGACGGGGGGCTTTAGTGATCTGCTAACAATACAGCGCTGTATAACACAGTACTATTAGGACACGCACTGGCACTCATTCAGCGCTCTGCAGACAACCCATTGTAAATCCTGTGAATAATAATTTAAGGAGTGAAAAAAAGTTTTGGTCGTCCGCTCGGCACAGCCATTGTTGTTCTTGCAGAATTTAAATTAAAAAAATAAAAAAAGCTTGGGAATACAGCCAAGGCAGTTTATCTCAGCGTGGCAAATTGACAGTGTAAGTATAGTGCATTGTATAAGTAATGCTGATAATTACAGTGTGTGTGCATGTGTGTGTGCTTGCGTGCGAGAGTGAGATTAGGTGGAACGAGATGGTTGGGAGGAGGATGGAGGGATGAGATCTTGGCCCCGGCTGTGTCTACATATGTGTTTGGAATCATTTGTAAGACAACTAAATCGCGACAGCTCGTTTAAAGGCACTGTTTCTGAATACGGGTTGTGCGCATTTTTCCATGGATTGAGCGTTTTGATACTTTCACAGTATTTATACAGCACCTATCATCCACAGCTTTTGTCCCATTGATAAATTCAATCATCTCTTTTTCTTTTTTCTGGCATGTCTGCTATGTTTTGTAGTGAGAGGGACAGACAGGAAAGGCGAGGGTGAGAGAGGGGATGACATGCAGCAAAGGTCCCTGTGCCGGACTCTAACCCAGGCTGCTGCGTAAGGACTCAGCCTCAGTAGTACACGCTCTACCTGCTGATCTACCAGGCTGCCCCTGCAATCAGTTTTTATTAACACAATGTAATAGTATAACTTATTGTCGTTGTTCCTTACCTGCCATGTCGGTGGCGAACGGTCGGTCCGGTCTCCAACCGGTGTACCAGCCCACGACTTTACCCCCGGACACCAGGGGGCGCTCATACGCTCTGCCGCCTACAAATCCCACAGGCCAAACAGAAACACCTCGAGTACTACGCATCTGCAAGGAAGGAAGAAGGACAGGTTTTTAGTTCAGAAGGGAGTGGGGGGTGTGCACAGAGTGGACGGCTGAGTTTTTGCGTTGGAATATGAGACATATGTATCTTGTCTTTGTGTGTGGGTGCACGTGTGTGTGTGTGTGTGTGTGTGTGTGTGTGTGTGTGTGTGTGTGTGTGTGAGATTCTATTTCCAACCCCCGCCACCCTGGAGCTCCTCATCACTCACTCAACCAGCCTCCAGCCAGTCGCTCATGACCAAACAACAGAACAAAAACCAATTGAGTAAGCAGCAGCTCTGCATTACTGTGCCCAGACATCACACAGACTTCTAGCTTAAAACCTCTGGAAACCAAGTGTAAACACGGCACAATATACGGGGAGGATTTTCAGTTCAGTAGCAAAAATTCCAAGCAATCATGCAGGAGGAGACCTGGCCGTGTGCACAAAATCTCTGAGGGCATAACATGGTCCGTAGAAAAAAGAAAAAAAAAACACCACAAAGGTTATGTCAACTAAAATGTATTTATTAGTGAATAATTTAGGAGGAATTTAACATTTGTGCCATGTTTTTCTAGCCTGATAAATGAGAGCTAAAGCCAATAGTGAGTCAATTGTCCAATCAGGTGCAGAAAAGGTTCAGGTTGATGTATTACTGATGGTGCGAAACTGTCAATCTGCCATTGACACCCTAATTAAAGGATGTCTGCCTCGAGCAAAGTGCATATTGAGCCTTGCCAGAGCTCAATGACAAAAGAGCTGCAATTCAAGAAAATGCAAAACACACTTCATACGAACATGCAGCTCAAAGTGACTACCGACTGTAGTCCTGGCCTAGACTAAATATGATGCCTACTATGCGAATGCACGAGACAATGACCAGGTGTGAATAAATAGTAGCACTGAGTTTTACACATCTTTGTGCCTAAGACACTGGCTGTAACATCCAATCAAAGCGCAGTACCAAATGTCAAAACACAAGAGACAATTATTACATCAACAACATGTTGATGTGAGAAGTGTTTCCCCGGTTGGTTCACATTACGAATTTGATGCCTGATGAAGGGCCATGACAGTGTGCAGGATTTCATTTTCCTATGCACCTGTCCAACAGATGTGCATTTCTTTTTTCTTTTTGGTAAATGCCTTGTCACCCTAAAGTAATGCGCACACAAACAGTGGCCCTCTTTTCTCCATCTCGCCGTTTGGGTAAAGATATTATCAGTTTTAATTCTAATTGTTTGTCACCTCACCATACTTGTCTCTTCCTCTGCCATAGACAGGGAGCTGCCAAAAAGGACAGGGAGGGTTCATTCGCCTTTAGAAGAGGGGTTCCAAGGAGATGAGACAAAGTGTGGTAGAGTGGGAGGGGTGTTTTTTTTTTCTCTCCCCAGTTTAAGGATTAGGCTGTTGGAAGCACACCTGTTTTAAAATAAACTTAAAGGTATTTCGATGTCAGAACACGTTGTATTTATGTATTGCTGCCCTTGTACACAGTTTGTATGAGATAATTGATAATCGTCTCTCTAGTATGTGGAGCCCACAGTCTGGAGTTTGGCATTTTGGTTGTCGACATCCTGTTTTTTTGGAACCAGAAGTGACACGAAAAGGTGGCGCTAAGTACAACCGAATTTAGCTTAACTTTCATAAACTGAAAACATACTGTGAAAAGGTTGGAAGACGAAAACACACGCACCCTGCTTTATCGTCTATTTCACTGTAAATGGGACCGTAATTTACTAAATGAACATCATGCTGTATTAAAGAAGCTCAGCTCAGAGTTTAGTTAAACTCATTTACTGATGTAATAAATTAAGTGAGAAGTAGGGTCATTTTCTCATAGACTACTATATAATCTGACTTCTTTTTGCAATCAGTGGAGTTGCCCCCTTCTGGCTATGAGAGAGAATCCAAGTTTAAGGCACTTCCACATAGGCTTCACTCTTCAGACCTGGAGATGGACGATGAGATCAAGAACAGGAAATGAACATGTATTTATATCAAACAGTCGGAGACCTCTTCCTTCCCTTTAATTTTTCTTCTCTCTTCTGCCTCGTACCCTAACAACCTCTCTGCCTGGGCCCCTGAGCAACACCAGCAGCTTTGAAGCCCTCTCCCTGTCAGTACTGTGGCCCCTTGAGTTCGCCTGTGTGACGCTAAAACCCTTGTTTCTCTTTTGCTGCCGTCTGCCTTTTCTCTCTCAGGTCATTTTTCAAAGACTCCGGCTCCTCTGCCATGTAGAGAAGGACAGAAAGAAGGTAGAGAGAGAGGGGGGGGGGGGGAGAGAGAGAGACAGAGAGAGAGAGAGAAAGAGAGAGAGAGAGAGAGAGAGGGAGAGACAGAGAGAGAGAGAGACAGAGAGAGAGAGACAGAGAGAGAGCGAGAGAGGCCAGCTCTGTGTGTTGGTCTTTCCCAGATCATTCCTGGAGCACGATCATTATTTTGCCTCTGTGGTTAAGCTCTAGTTTGACTGCTAATGATCCCCTGGTTTGAATGCTGCACCTCAAAGCTCAGCACAGTTTGATAGAATGGAAACAGGGTTCATGGGCACGTAAACATCTTCAGAAATGCTGAATGGACTTACAGGGTGCCACTTTGAACACCAACATTTAAAAAAAATTTTAAATAAAATTCTGCTTCACAAAATGATGAAAATACATCTTATTTCCTGCATGAAATTTTTGTCTTTGGCTTTTCATTGTTTTCTGAAGTATCATCCAAGATTAAATATACAGTATGTTTTTTCTCTCCAATGAAGAAAAATCCTGATTGACTTATTTATATCTTCTAGAATGGATTAAAATAAATATTCTAGCAACACCAGCAGAATTGAACTTTCTAATCAGTCTTCGCAGCAGATCACGTTTGTAGGTTAGAAATCAGTAAAAACATTAGAATGTATTTAACTAAATCAAGTTTCGGAGGGTCAAATGATGACGGCTGAATCCCTCTCTTGAGCTCATGTAGAGTTGCACAGTTCTGAAGCTTCACCTTTTACACTCTCATGCTTTTACTGTGTGACAGAGTCAAAATTGGGATTGGGAAAATAATTGATGACACTGTCATGAGAGCGTTTGATGACAGTCAGAGCCAAATAACCAAATATGATTTATGTAATCCTAACGCAGTACAACCCAACAGTTACATTTGTGCTTGATAATGAAACGTGCCATTATTATGTCATCAACTTTGTACTGAAAGTGACTTTCTACAGGAAATAACATTTAATGACAACTGTCGTCTTGGTTGTGTCAGTTGTGTCAGTTGCTCAGTCATAATATGTTGAAAAGAAACATCCACTGTGAATAAACCGAGCTCGATTTACAAAATGTGTTGGACCAATCAGAGAGCTCACTGCCTATCACAAAATAAATAGCACAACACATTTAGCCTGTCTCATGTCTGCGCATTTTAAGTCGTTTAACGCTGTTCTCATTTCCAACTCGTCACGGTCTCAGTTTTAAACAAACACACAAAACAACGGTTTAGGGAAAGATCATTGTTTGGGTTAAATAGGAACGTTTGTTACAAAAAACCGCTAAGAACCGTAGAGTTAATTCAACCTTTGCCATTCGTGAAATGATATGTGAAAAGCAAAAAATGCTTAGCGATAACAGGCGCAAATTACTTTTAAAAAATATTGATACCAGGCTGTATTTACCAATCCAGCCGACACAGAGCAACATTAGCATTCATTTTTGGAGTTGTGTTTTCTGGTCACCTCATAAATGTATGTCCAATATTGACTCTCCTTTCAGCTATGTTTTTGGTCTCCACCAACTCCTGAGGAAAATATTTGTCTCTTTTGCTGCTAAATTCTCCAATCTCGCTTTGTCTATCTGTCATTTGGTGAAGCGGTAGTGTACAGTGGGATTATTAGAGATTTCTTACAGAAAACAGACACCTGCTGCTGCTGGAAACAAGGTTGATGAGAGCTGTGAGAGTCAACCAAAACAGTAAAGCTGTTACTAGGAAAACCTGAACAATGACTTAAAAGGTAGGAGTGGGGGCGGGCCTGAAAATATTTTTTATCTACCAAAGGGAGCCATGACGATGTTTCAACAGATGGTACATTATTCTGCTCGGAGGCAACTGCTTTAGCACACGCTGGTTTTCATACCACCATCTGAGGATTGATGCTGTCACTGGAAAAGCACAAAAACACAAACTTCTAGTTACACCTTTAGGTTGGCAGAGCAAACAGTACCTGCTGTTATACAGTGATGCCCTGTTGGCAGCTACAATGAAAAATAAATCACATAATGTGTCAACGAGCAGACACAAGGAGAATAGCAAACTAAAATCAGTTACAGGCAGGTACGGGCTCATTATTCACAATAGTCTGAAGTCCGAGGGGAGCTTAAGTCTACTGATTTTAACATGAGCTTCCAGATTCCTCCATGAGCCCTGTATGTGAACAGTAAAAGCAGTCCTTCCTAAATCCGGTCGGGTATGGGGTTCATGAAGTGTCCACAAGTTCAGTAAGTGGTTAAGCTCAGTACTGAAGTTCCAGAGCTTTTTATACAAGTACAGTCACGGGTGTTGTAACTATTGCAGTAATGAACCATCATTTCTATACACTATCTACCATCTTACCATGGGATCACACCAACTGCAAAGCCAAATTGGGCCAGGGTGTAAAGTGTGTGTGTGTGTGTGGGGGGCAATAGCCCCTTCGCCCCCCTTGCTAAGACCACGGCCATCTTCAAACTCAGCCTTCATTTTGATCTCAACTACACACAACTGTAAAGTTTAATGACTGCTTCTTGCACAATTGCAAAAATGTGACTACAGACAGACACACACACACACACACACACACACACACACACACACCAGTGTCGCGGCTGGTAATGACATATGAACAGAGGAAAATGGCTTCAACAAGATTGGCTTCCCTTTCATTTGAATTACGTACCCATTTAAAGTTAACAGAAGTGTGCTTCAATGCATCAAAGTACAGTATTCATTTAGCCACAGATGATTTGATAGGCTCATCCACACCGTACGACATAGCATCATCCCATGAAGGCTCGGTCAGAGCTGAAAGTTGCACAGTGAAGTTCAACTAAAGAAATATATTAAAAAAAGACCTATTTTCCCTCTGACCTGTAGTGCTATTTATCAGTCTAGGTTGTTTTTGTTGTGAGTTGAGTGTTTGAGATGTCGGCCGTAGAGATGTCTGCCTTCTCTCCACTATAAAGGAACTAGATGGCAAAAATATATGAAAAACTCCACAGCAATGTCTCAATCGCAACGTGCAGAAGGACGCGAACATCGGCAGGTGTTGTTCGGTAGAAAGAAAAACGTTCTTACATGAAACTGGTCACAACGAGGTCTGTGGATTATTATTGTAACTGTGTCATGATCTACGGCCGATACCTCCAACACTCTGCGACTCTCACCGAAACAATCTAGATTGATACATAGATTGATACAAGGTAAAGAGGTCAAATATGTATTTTAGATGTTTGGGTGAACTGTCCATTTATGCTCAGGGGAAATGTGCTGTAGTTTTTATGTGAGCATTGATAAATGCCAACAGTGACTTGAAGCACAACATAAGGTGTGTTTAGTACATTAACCACAAACGCAATCTTTCCATAATCTGGTGGTAAAAAAAAAATGCCTCAAATTCGTTCTCTGCAAAAAAAATCCAGGCAGCAATTAGGCTTCTTTCAAAACAGATAAAACAAATGAATAGCATATATATAAAAAAAAAAAAAATTCCTGAAGTGCACCATCAGCAGAGGTTAAACGAAGAGCTAATTGTGTGATCACCTGCAAACAAATGGCCAGCAGCAGCAGCATGTCTGCTGAAACATGATCACAAAAGATTCTGAGTTAATGATAAACAGATTTCATATAAAGCTGGAGATTTATTGAATTTGCCTTCTAGAATTGAGCTGCTCTGAGTGGGGACTTGTGAGGAAGCGAGAGTAGTATCCTGACTTGGCAGCTCCGACTGCAGCTGTGCATTCATCCCTTCAACGCCTAAATGCTAACTAGTGAGTTGGTTCCCCTGTTTTTTGGCTCTTGTCCAGGTTTTTAAAAAAAATCTTTTTACTGCCAATTCAGAAGTAAACCAGGAGCTCAGTCTATCTTTTAATTCATCGATTTTTACTATCATCTTGTGTTCATTTTTATTTACCGCTGAAAAAAACAATTTCAAAAACCGTTACTCCCACTTCCCAGTTCTCATTGTTGGAAGCTGTTATACCATTGACTGAGAAACTATGTGTTATTATGCTGAAGTCCTATTCAGGTGCACAGAATGTGAACAGCACAGTTTCAAACACTCACCAACACTGCAACAATCTTGGGAAAGTATGGAGTCGCAGCAAAACAAATCAATACATCCTGTAATGCAATCCTCTGCAAAGAAAGCCTTCTATTTTGGTAAATGC
>CALSCE010009347.1:20771189-20782464 GCA_943593645.1 Bovichtus variegatus
TATTTAATGCTTATTCTTCACGGGAAGTTGAGTAAAAATCCATATTTTTAAAGCAACGTACAAATAGTTGTTACAATAGGAAGGAAAGCACACATCCCGTCTGGGAGGCAGGCTTTATGAAATCAATGCAGTGTATTCATCACGGCAAACACTATGATACAGTTGCATAAAGAAAGGGTTTGAAAAGGAAGAACACAAATACAAGAACAAAGAATGACCAAATCTCTAAAAAATATAGTAGATTCTTAAAAAAAAAAAAAAAGATTTTTTTTTTTTCATAGTTTCTTTTTCTTTTGTTTCTTTTATACTCGGTAGAGACGTTCTGTCGGACGTATCATAGCGTGCCACAGGAGAGTTTTTCATTGTTTATCTGTTTCCATTGAATGTTTTTTAGTTTAGTAGTTTGGCAGGTCCTAGTGACAACCCAGACAATTTAGAGAGTCTAAGAAAGCTACAAACCCCCAGAGCTCACCCTTATGATCAGGTTTGTCATCAAAAACAAACTCTGCAGCCTGCCCACGGCGACTGAATTGGGGGAAGGAAAATAAAGTAAGGGTTGCTGTGAGAGCACACGGTGGGATTTTCTGGATATTAGTTTTTTTTTCTTCCTTTCTTGTCCTGAAGTGCCAGGGCTCCAGAAGAACACATCTCTCTCTGGGGTGTAAAAACTCAACACACTCTCGGGGTCCACACATTCAGTCTCCTTTTCTGTTTTTTTTCTTCTGTGAAGCAGCTACACCTTTTAAATCTGAAGACAAACAGTCCTAGTTCATTGGTTTCTGGAGCAAAAACAAGCCATTTCATTATTGGAGATCAATAGAGTTGCACATGTTAAACACTCACTAATGGACTGGAGTTCTCTCTCAGCAGCAGCAGGCGCACCAGCCCTGTGTAACGTCTCGATTCGGTATTTTAATAGTAATAATCCACACTATATTTATGTTATAAAATGCAATATTATGGAAAAAGTTCAATTTTGCTACTTTCTATTGCCAAATGTTACAAAAAAATACTTTTTTTTGCCAATCATTCTAGATATTGTTGGATTTTCCCCGATTTTCATGTCCAGTCAGTTTTATCTTTATAGCCCAAAATAAGAAATCTTCAGGGCCCTTGAGGTCCCAGAGCTTTCCAATCTGTATGCACACAACGCTGTGACTTCGTAGACCCTCGATGGACCTTTTTTAAGTGGTGGTGGTAGTCTAGTGCTCTAGTACTCAGGCTTTCAAATAGAACACCAGAAGGTTATGAGTACCAGGCTGCCACCACTGTGCTCCTGAGCAATGCACTTAACCCTGTAGTTAGTTCACTGTAAGTCGCTCTGGATAAGAGCTCCTGTTAAATGACCTGTAATGTAAAAAGGCAGATTTTTTGACTTTTCTTCACAGGAAAAGCAACAGCTGAATCCAATTTCAACCCGTTCTCACTTCAAACTCATCCTGAGAACACAGAAGTTTATTTTGAAAAGACACTATGCATGTAACAAGCGGAGAGCATTATAATTTAAAGTGTCAGGCCACTGGCCAGGCTGCTTTATTCGACGAGTTTGGAGTGAGAATGTTTTGCAGATTTGGTTAACGATGGCTCAGTTCCATCAAGTGTCCCAGTGAGCCAGGAACTAGCTCAGCTAAAGGGAATGTCGCTGTTTTAATGTTATCAATGACACCTGTGCTTTTCCTGCTGTGACATGTCAAAATGTCTGCTTTGAAAATTTCCTATTTGGGTCAGGAAAGACTCCGGAACAAGACTAATAAAATCACTATGGAGAGACTGACTACAATATATGTTTTGGATCAGATGTTGGCGAGCAACTTCCAGGTGGCGCCAAGCCGAGCACTTGTGTGAGCGAGAGCCCAAAACCTCCTCGGTGTCACTACTGTCTCCATGTCTTCCATGATTGCAGATATAAATGACAGCTACACTATGGTGGTCTCACCATCATACGTCCTCAGTGTTGTTGCCGGGAGACAGACGTGGAGTATTCTTAAAAAAAAAAAAGAAAAAAAAGTTGTTTCTGGAAAGAGTTTGCTTGTCTAACAAATAGTGTAATTGTTCGATCGAGCACACCTATGAGGAGTGAAATGGAATGAAATCCATATGTAACAACATAATTTTTTTTTATTGGATATGTGTGTTGAGTCAAAGACTAGAATGATTCCAGGAAAATGTCATTTCATTCTCCTAATCTACTCTTCTTTCTGATAAAACGTGCCGAAAACCCGAGCTCTCGCTCTCGCTCTCTTTGCTTCACGGATGAATCTGCGACGGTGGATGATTTGTGCTCAGTTTAGGCCGTATGGTTGGAGCCACCAGCGGAAAACACTGTCATGTGTTACAAAATCTCCTGTCTCGTTATCAATATGGGTACCTTCACCAGAGGGCAGACGCTGCACTGAGATAACAAATAATTCATCTTTGCTGCACACAAAAAATAATTTCAGGTGTAGCTGTGCGCCTGACATCCTGCGAGTCCTGACAAATTACAACACCGGCAGCTCAGTGAGTAAACGCATGCTATTTGCAAGTAAACAAAAGAAAAGCTGGGAGTGAAAAAATACAGTGCTGGGAGGAATCACATTTCATCTGACTCGCAGCCAGGACACTATGTCTGGGAGCGCTGAGGCCCTGTCGGCTAATGAACTATGACTCCCTTCCCTGCAAACAAATAGGTGAGAAGTGAATCGTGTTTACACACAAAGAGAGCGTTAATGACGGAGTACATGAAATCCATTATGGGTTGTCTCGTTTTCCTGCCTCCTGCCATGGAGAAAGAGCTGTCATTGTGCTGCTTGCGCACCGGGACAAGTGTTTGGGTAGCTGGGTGTGATTTTAATCAAGTGTATTTTTATCTGTGTGTTATTAATATGCATGGCGGAGGCAATTGGAGAAAAAGGGAAGGAAGAAATGAGCTGGAAGAAAATGAATAAATCAAATTAAAATGGCTAGGGATGTGCTGCGAAACTGTGACGCAAAAGAGCATGACATGTGGGAAAAAAAAAATTAAAGAGAGGACGGTGCGTGCGTCTGTGTGTATGTGTGTTTGCTTGTGTATGCATTGGTATAAACATGCAGACATACTGTAATGTCACAGTGTTTCTTTCCAACAGGGGAACTAGCTGTCTGTGTGCATATACTATACATGCATGAGTGTATTTATACTGTCCAATAATGTCATTTTGTGCTCAAACCAAACTATTTATGTTAAAATCCAGCGGTTTTGTAAGGGGGACTGCTCATTTTTCCGAAGGCCCATTATTTCCAAACACAAACAGTCTGAAAAAGTGTCCCATTGGAACAAAAGTCCATTAGTCCGACAGTCCGTTCCCCCGAAAACAAACATCCATTGCTCTGAAGGCCCATTTCTCCAAAACTCTCTGCTATTATGACTCTGCCTCTGATTGGCTAGTACTCGTTGCCTTTGTTGGTTGGATTGGTTAGGTTCAGGCACGAGGAGTGAGGGTGAGAATATCGTGGTAAGCCAATCAGAGGCAGAGTTGGGCGGGTTAGGGAGGACAGTCTCCACAAACTACATCCTAAAACTGAACTTTAAAACTTTCATACAATTACAATTTTTGCACCTCGAACCAGGCCAGACAAAACATATAGATGCCAAATACAACGGTTTGACATTTTGAAGAGTGTTTTCCAAAATGTTCCAAACTATTTAAAGCTTCTTCTAATGCTCACACAAATCATGGATAATAGCCAATAATCAATACGTTAAATAGTAGGCAAAGGAATGAATTAAATGTTCAAATATAAAAATAGCAGTATACATATATTATATGACATGAGATCAGATCAACCTCCTGGTGGACTTAACAAGCTGGGAAAACTGAGAAAACAAACCCTGATAACAAAATTGTGTCAATTGTATTTTGTATCAAACAAGTTCAATGAATGTGAGCTTTTTAACATAAACGTATCCCAATTGATGTTCTACAAAGTGCTGAGCAAGGGGCAAATGGGAATTTGATGAGGCAGTATTGAGAGGGTTTGGAGTTCAACTTCATATTCAGAAGGAAAAAGAAAAGGCGGTGGAGATAAGCAGAGAGATTTTTACATTCACACTGGCCCTTAAAAGCCTTCTACCTTTCCAACACCTTCCTCTCTCCCCTTCATTATCCTCCCACCAACCCCACCATGGACAATTTCTCTTGGCGAGGTTCGTCTCCTTTCTGCTTCACTTCCCTGACATTACAACCCCCCCCCCCACCTCGCTTCTCCCACTACACTATGTAATTATGATAATTGCTCATAGGGGTTTGAGGAAATTGAATTTCCCATTCCTCTATTCTCCGCTCTGCCTTTATCACAATATTTTCTCTCTGTTCTGGTCCCTCCATCCTCCCATCGGCTCCATGATTCTTTGCTTGCCTGGAGTCTGCCGCTTGGGCACTTGATTAAATTTATCCTCAATGTTTGCATGTGTGTCTTTGGACCAATGATGGAAATTTTAATAAAATAATAATACACCAATATTAATACTGTGCATGTAAAATAAAGAATGATCAAAGAAATGAGAAAAGATACAGTCTTGAAGATTCTCAACGCTTCTTTTTTCATTTCAGCAGAGTTGGTTTTCAATTACTAATACACAATCTGAAAAGCCATATCCAGAATAATAATATATTCATAATAAATGTACACTGACTAGACTGAGTATGGCACCAGTCGAGAAAGGTGTCCCTGAGTCACACTTCAGAACGGGGCATTTGCCTAATCTCCCTAAAATAGTAGTTATGACTGCTGCTGAGCTCTCAGGGCCGGGGGAGTTCAATAATTCTAAAAAGCGTGGCCTGGCAGACAGGCTGCTGCAGCTGAATCAAACAGCTCTGCCATGCTGCCGTCAGCTGAAAAACCCTCGATCCCCAGAGTCAGCTTTTCAGGAATGAAGAGCAAAATGAATGAATGAAAAAAAAGCACAGCTTAATTTTCCTGATTGCTTGTTAGTCAACCAAGTTTGAATGGGTTCCTTCATTTGGAAAGTGACCCGAGACAGACAGAGCTGGCGGTCAAAATAATTGACTTATATCAACACATACTCTTAGGTCAACCATTTATACATAAACAAAGATGAGTTTTAAGAGCAGGTTTATCGGATAACTCAGGTCTTCTGTTTGTCGCTTTGGCCATAGTTTCTGTTGGTTATGATGATTATGCTAAATAAAAGTGCTTAATTGTTTCCCAATGCTGAAATATAATCTTTTTCTGCAGGATATTCCTCACCTCTGCATTTATAGAGCAGCCAATAGGAACACTTTCTCTCTCTGAAGGGACCTGTGATGTGCCAGAGTCTCCGGTCACAACTAGATTTTCTTTTCTTTTTTTTAAGATATATTTTCGGCATGTAGAAACGGGACGAAACGCAGCAAAGGGCAGTAGGTCGGATTCAAACCTGGGCTGCTGCAGAAAGGCATTGTTACATTGTGTGCACGCCCTAACATGGCCTAGATTTTCTTAAGCCTGAAAACAGAGCCAAGAGGCGTTGCACAAGTATGCATTTGAATTACCATAGGCGGATAGGTTATTGTGGAATTTTTGCCCAATGACGGCAAAATGATGTTAAAAAACTCTTGGCTTCAAAACGGTAGTCCACAAACCAATGGGTGACGTCACAGGGACTACATCCACTTATTTTATACAGCCTATATAAACTCTGTTATTTTGAAAATGAATAGAATGGGAAAAAAATGACCTATTACGGAAGTTTTAAAAATGTATTGAATTATTTCACAATTTAATGGTAAAATTATTGATGAAGATTACCCAAACAGACAGTTTTGGCACTAACTTTGCTAATCAGGGTTTTTTTTAAATTTAAAACCAAGTGTCATGTATGCAGATAAAATCCAGAAGAAATTTAAGACTCTTTCATTTACACCTAATCACATACAGTATATCTGTATTGCAGTCTGCGTTTGCCTTCTGGGCTACATCTAAATCAGGGTCAGTCCGCTTCCAGTCGAGAAGGAGGTGCTAATATACATGAAGCTGTTTGGTGAGTGCCTTCTGCTTTAATGAGACGGAGAAGAAACTTCTAATTTCAGCGTAATTCTAGTGAAATTTAACTGCTGTTATTGCAAGGAAAGAGGAGACACATCATTGATGGTCTAGACCATGAATCTCAGAATGGGACTTTGTTGCTATGCTATACCTGTGGGAAATGCGACCAACTAGAGAATTGGGCTCTGTGACATTATTTTCTTTCCGATATTATTTTCTGTTTGTGACGGTCAGAGTAACTTTATTTCCAATATCACTTTCTGTTTGCTAAACAGTGTCATTTGCTCAGACTTGGTTCTTATTGGCTATATGAGCAGATGAGCGCTACTCAAGTTAGAAGCTAGCTCAAATAATAAAAAAAAATAATAGTAATAATTTACCACTATAATAATAATAAATGGTAGTGGATTACTAGCTAAGCATACTTTGATAAGATGTGAAGTAAAAGAGGCGATCCAAGGGCCGTGCACCAGGAGGTAACAGCTTTCGCAGCGACTTGGTGGGTTAGCTTGATTGCGCTAGCGACGGCTAACTATAGTAGCTAGTGTCGACACAAGGCGCCACAGACAGCTTGTATTTCTCTTGCCCATATATACCCGAGATGTTATATTTACTGCTGTGATATTTTGAGTGTTAAAGCAGCATAGCTCTGCATTGATGACTTGATAGAAAATACTAAACATGAGCTGCTTGATTATGTTACTTTGATACTGGATGTGATTACTTTTGTTAGTGTTATGCACTGCCAGTGCTAATTATAATATGTCATATATGTACTACTGGATATGTGCACTTAAACTAAGACATTGTGCTTTTATTCAGCTCATGATTCAAAAAGATACACATGTCGATGTTATGGTTAAAATGGTTAATAATCATAATTGATGGTTAAAAAAAGCTAAAAAATGATTCATGATTATTGGAGTAGAAGAGATAACATATTCCATAAGAGATTTGTACTGCTGTACAGTTAAAAAAATAATTCATTGATTTGATCACTATTGCGCTACAGTAGTATTGTGTGAATTTTGATGGGATATTAATTATTGGAATTGTGTTACGTAATGTAGTAATAGCCTTGTTTTTACACAGGCTAGGTTTTTGAGATTCCCTGGAAATACCACATAGATTTTGAATTGTGGCTTCTCCTTGACGAAGGAGATGGCGAGCCAACCTTGAATCTGACCCCCTCCTTATCCCAAGGAGATGGACCAAGATCACCTTTTGTCATGGAGGAGACCACCCACTCCTTATTCACATCATTGGAGTGCACCTGTGAGGTAGAACTGTTGAAGCTCACGTCCTACTACGTGACTCGACTTGTATTTTTGTTTTTGACAAACCTGAGGGCACCTTGGAAAATGAAACTGACTTGACATTGCCCCATGGGACTGGAGCTAGCTGAACTGATCACAACAAAGGGAACCAAGTTGAACTTAAAGGAACAGACAAAAAAAAAAATCTTGAACTCCATTACACTTTCTATTGCAAGTGAAACATATTGTTGCATTGAAGGCATTACATACAATATTCACTGGTTAATTAACACTCTTATGTCAGTTTGGAGAGGAAACGTATGATTCGTTTTTGCAGAAATCTTCAATATATTTTAAGTTGATAAATTATCGCCTATTGTGTCTGTCAACCCTCTCTTGCGGACTGAGATACTGGCTCTAGTTATATTTAAATACTCTGTGAACTCCAGGTGGGTTAAATAATCATATCCAACACTACGAGAATAAGAACCAAGTTTTAATAAACCAAAACTGTGAATTAAGTGCTATCTACACATTTGCATCTCACAAGTATCACTCTACCTTGAACTGTGAATGAACTGTGCATTGTTGAGCATCAGGGAGCCCCATTTTGCTGCTGGACTGCCAAAGTAAAATCTTCTCCCCGTTTATTTTTCTCCCGACAGAGAAATCCTCCGGGAGATGTTTTACTAAAATATCCCAACAGTCATGAATGACTGTCATCCACTGCGGCTTAGAGAATTTGTAACAATTACATTTCCATTATTCTATATATAATAATATACATCGGTATAAATAGGTTTTTACTGTACAATGATGCTTTAAATGCTGTTTAACGAGCCTGTCTATCCTAACAAGAATACATTTCCGGAAGAAACTATGAAAGTGAAAATGGTCACGTTTAAAGGTGACGTACAAAACCCTGTATCATTCAAACAAAAATAAACTCCACGTTAATGTGGTCCAAAGTGAAGGAGCTCCCCGTGACGGCAGCACACTGAGCCTTGAGGGGGGCAAAGAATGCGTAATCATCTTCGGAAGACCAACAGGAGACAGTGTGCGTTAAGGGGCAATCAAGGTGTAATTGCATGGGCTACATTAAATGAGCAGTCTTGCGTTTTCTCACACCCTATTGACTGCTAGTGGGTGATTCAGCCGGAATGTGTCGTGTGCATAATAACCCATGCCAAACTGAGACCTGACTAATGTGCGGCAGCAGAGAATACACCCTCTAACTCAATGCTAAATGCCTTTTTCACCTGACTTCTCCCTCTCTGGCAGAGAGGAAGAAAGGGGGGGATGCAGGGAGGCTTGTTAAACATTTGCTACGTACCAATGTTTTTTTCATAAGAGGGGGGAAGCGGGGCGCCGATGTAACACATTTTGCTCATTACTCTGTGGTAGTTTGTAGCTAGCGAAAGAGCCCGGGCAGATACTTTCATGTAATCAACAACCCAACGTCAGGAATGAGGCTGATTTTGTCCCAGCTGGGGTTCCTCATTTGTTAATTGGACAACTTCAGGTCAGAAATGCCTTGCCTTGTGCTCCAATAGAATGACAAAATGATCTAAATATTGAATAAAAAAATGCTTCTTTTCCAGGGTTAAACCAACATGGATTCAACCCCCCAAAAGCTGTGAGCATGTCTAATGTCTAAATACCCATTAAAGTATATGAATTATCAGTCACATGATTCTACTGTAGCTTACCCCAGCATTAAGAAAGGACGGTTGCACACATACACACATTACTAACTATATTTAGTTCATCATATTTTTTTTTAACAAAACCTGTTACATTTGAATATTTCAAACAGCCACTGGATGATGCATTTAGTGTCGGAGAAATTCAAATGTAAGCACTCCGTCTACGAGCGTATTATGTGTCATTGAAACATTATACATCTGTCTTAATACAGTACATTACTCACATGCCACGTGTGTTGGAAGAGTTATTGGTTGCTGTGATCAGCGATGAGCAGGGGAAGGAAACGAGGACGACAACTGTTGATTTTTGTCATTTTGCCGTTGTGGAGACCCATAACTCTTGTTCGTTTACATATGGCAGTATTGTATTGCTAATTAAGAATGATTATTATTACAAATAGTTATGGTGAAATAATATTTGAGTTGCAAAAAATGTCAACTCAACAATCAGTCTTCTTGAAATGATATAAGGGTTTTTAATATTAAGCTGCCACCCACCATAAGCACGGTAACTGTCATCAGTCTAAAGCCTTCAGACACTTTCTGCAGGTTATTACTGCCGTGTGACAGCCTATTATCTCTCTATGACAGGCCATTACCTGCACAGAGGAGATGGGTAATGAAATAGACAGGAGGACTGAGAGAGGACAGTGTGCTATCAACAAATCAGAGACGCTCTTTACACTGAGCCGCAGGCACGGAATCTAACAGTGAGACTACGTGTCAGAGTAGACTAAGCTACACTACACCGGGCTCACCATACTGACGATTTACCCAAGTGTTGCATTCAGGGACTCCACGGATGTCCCTGAGTGCCCCTGGACATTTTGTATGTTATCAACCCATTAAATGGCCGTTATCAGCTGTTATCACTACTATTATAATGCTTCAGACGGGGCAAACTGCACCTACACACACGCTGTGAAACAGTCTCAGTTTTAAACACGTTGTTAACATTGTGACTCCACACAAAACTACTTGGTTAGGTTTAGGAGAAGATCAGGGTTTGGGTTAAAATAAGTGAGTTTGAACAGTTTAATTGATTAATCAGTTAGTAAAAGGACCAAAAAAAAATTTCTGCAGCTATTGCGATAATTGATTTAAGTCATGGATCGAGCAAAAGTGTTTGCAGATTCAAAATTGTGAGGATTTACTTTCTATTATTATTATTATTATTATTATTGATACACTGATTTTGGAGTGTGACTTCAGCTTGGGTCTTTAGGGTTTTTGTTTTCAAACACTTCACAAATCAAACAAATGATTCAGGGAAAAAAAAGTGAAGTGTCAATGGATAGCAAAACTAAACCTTTACTTTTACTTCTATTCTCCAGTGATTACAATGTCTCTCCTGATGAGCCAGACTTCTATTAAAAAGCCTCCAACATCGTTATTCAGGCAATGGAAAAGAAAATTAGCTGCAGAACTCAAATAAAGTGCACCATAATGTTAATGTGCTATTTGCAGAACAGATTTTAGATGTAAACTCAGATTGCATTCAATAGAAGAATTTTCAAATCAACATGTTGCAATGCAAACATGCAATCCTTATGTGGGGCCAGTAAAATGATCAGGTTTTCAGTCTTCACTATATTATTCAGTGCAGCGTTATCAGCAAATTTAAATAAAATGTTTTGCATTCTCAACATTTTATTATTGTTGAAAATTACAGCAGTTTAAGACTTGCGGCCAGCTATCATTGAATGGCAGTAATCAGAGCAATCAGAAAATCAGAGAAGCATTCTTTCCGAGTGTTTGTGCATATATGAGAGTGGAGCATTGTTTTGTTGCTTCTGCAGTTTGTCTTTCTCCGTTACCTGGACGTCTGGAGCATGGTGTGTTGGAGGACGGCTGTGTGCCTTTAATATAAAGACAATGGATCGTTGTGAAAAGAGAAACCCATGTACATATTCATATATACGTGACCTAACAGAAGCAGACTTGAGTCACATTGAGGTATAGATATGCTAGGTTGATCCTGGCATATCATCCAGCCTGTTGGCCAACTCACATGTGCAGACTACAGCTCATCAATCTATTTTTTATCAGTATTTAGATATCAGAAGATTTTCGGTCCAGATATATAAAAGGACTTGGCAAGAGAAGGGAAAATATAAAAAATATAAATATATATATATTTATTTATATATATATTATATATATATATATATGTCAATTAAATAGTATCACTATTAACTTCTAATAATCTCACCCTCGTGTAGATTCTAACACACACAGACAGCGAGTTAGAGCAAACAAAATAATTACACACACACGAACGCACGCACACAGACACACACACACACA
>CALSCE010009347.1:20782864-20793706 GCA_943593645.1 Bovichtus variegatus
CACACACACACACACACACACACACACACACACACACACACACACACTCCTGCTTACAGCAATGGTGGTGAGATAAAGATTTTAAAGAACTGGCAACCCTGGTGCACCAAAACATGTGTTTTGGCCGCCCGTCTCTCTTATCTGTCCGTCAGTACTCCTTTCTTCCTCTTCATCTGTTCTTTCTTTCACTCATTTAGGCCTCCAAGTGTCTGTGTTGTTTCACTTATTTCTCTCCAAGAATACATTGGTTTAACAATGGCTCGGGTGAAAAAAAGTGCTTTTCAAAACTGGATCCGGAGCCTTTCCGGGTTCTTTATTAAGGCTTCAGTGGGCTCCCATAAGCATGAAGAACCGGTGAATTTCAATGTTTGAATTCCTTTCAAACGATCCCTTTTGGGGACAGTCTAACAATGACTATCCCTGATTAGCATAATGGCTGGAGCACAGTACAAACACAGTCGGAAATGGGGGAAATAGACCTTTTACCCTCATAGCGGTGATGATGTGGAAAAAGGGTTCTCAAATAGTACATGCTATTAAAATATATAGGTCTAGTAGTCAGGCTTTCAAATAGAACACCGGAAGGTTGTGAATTCAATACCAGGCTGCCACCATTGAGCCCCTGAGCAAGGCACTTAACCCCGAGTTGCTGCAGGGGGACTGTCTGTAGTTAGTTATTAGCTCTGGATAAGAGCGTCTGCTCAATTACCTGTAATGTAATGTAATATATATAGCTGCTACCTCTATTATCTCCCTCCTGGTGGTGGGCTCCAATACTTACGTCCAGGTAGAAACTAGATTTAGCCAATTAGGTTAAGTAGAATTTTCAGGAACTTTTTAGGGCTGCAACTAACAAATATTTTCATTGTCAATTAATATGCCGATTATTTTCTAGATTAATCTATTCATTGTTTGGTCTATAAAATGTCCAGCTCAGTTTGTCAGAGTCCAAGGTAATGTCTCGTTTTGTCAGTCGAAAAACCCAAGACATTCAGCTTGATATGATATAAAGCAGAAAAAAAGCAGGACATCTCCATATTTGAGTGGCTGAAACAGCCTTTTCTGACATTTTTGCATGAAAATTACAACCATAGGTTTCTGCAGAGCCGTTGTGAAGCTCAAAGTGGGCGGCTCCAGCTGTCGCCATTGCGGCATTGACGCCACCGTCGCGGCTAATCTAAAAATGTACATCTTCGTGGCGTTGAGGCGGGCCTGGGTGACGCCGCAGAGTCACTCAAAGTGGCCCAGTTGCTGATAATGTGTAACTTTAAGCCTTAATATAATTAAAACAGGTGAGTTATACAAAACTTCAACCCGCCGTACAGTAGTCATAGTGTGGAAATTAGCTATACGTTTTTCTTTTTTTACCAAGCTGTAAACACGATGCAACAGGCCTACTGTTGGATAAACCAACCCAGTCCCTGTACATTGGCTACAACATTACAATGCTGTTGACGTGTTAATGCATCAATAAATAATCATCATCTAATGATATAATAATACGACTCTGAAAGGGGTCATTTTGCAGAACATTGTGTAGCCTATTTCTGATACATTAAAGCGAGCCAACCTTTGCTGAAAGGCAACTACTGTGGAAACAGGACAATGGTAAATGCGAAATAACACAGTCTAACAGTAGCACAAGGACAGAAGAGGCACACAGTCAGTGAACTGTCTCGTTAAGTTAGTTACACTGCAATATGTAGGTACATTCTGAAATGGAAAAAAGGGGACATTTCCGGTTCGGTGGTCACTAAATCATTAAAATATACAATGGTATTTTCTATGAAATAAAAAATGAAGAGAAAATGGTCAAACTACGACGGTTCAATACGGTGTATTTAATTATTTAAAACGTACAAGACAGAGAAGACAGACAAAGAACTCGACCAGACTGACACAAATGTTATTGACAGAGAGAAGAACTATCTTATAGAAAGACTGCAGACAAGACACAACTGTCCAGTCTGAACAGCCGAGTTATCCACTGCAGTTTTCTCTAAAACTAGTGTGAGCAAGTAGTTAGTAGAAGAAGAAGAAGCAGAAGAAGAAGAAGAAGAAGCAGAAGAAGCAGAAGAAGAAGAGTGGTATGTTCCTCTGTTGGCCAAAACAAGCACAACGTGATTGAGACATCAACTGCTAGGCTCTGCTGCTCGGCCTTTCTTGCCACTTAAAAAAATATTATTCCGCTCTGCTTTAAACACACAACAAAACAGAGACATTTTTGTGGACAGCCTCCATTGTGGATGGCCTGTCCCTGGGACAAAACGGTCTGGTCACCCTCTCTTTCCGAAGTTACATTGTGTGGTTCTCGGTAAGTTAGGCTACATTTAGCTGATAATACTTTCAGCTTCCACCTCATGGTTTTCAAACTAAAATATTTTAAATGTATGTAGTTTAGCTATCTAAAATGTGAGAACTAGGCGACAGCTAACATTACATGGCACACGGCGTTACTCCCATGATGCTCTTGGTCAGAGGTACAGATAGTGATAACACAGGTGACAGATTAAATGTGCGGTTACCTCCTCAAACAGCTCCAGGCTGTAAGTGTTGTCGTCATCCGCGAAGAAAACCACCCCGGCGTCCCGCCTGCTCCGGTGCTGCCGGAGCCACGTGAGGGCCACATTCCTCTGTTCGGTGGCGCGTGGCATCCCGGTGCGCTTGAACCTCCGGGGAGTGAAGACATGTAGGTGCGTGTACGGCACGCCGCACCGCGCCAAGAAGCGCGCCACCAGCTCGGTGCGCGTCGTCGAGTCCTCCACTACGATCCAGTGGAGCCGGGGAACCTGTCGGAAGGCGTGGGCGAGACGGGTCAGCTCCGCTTTCTGCACCGGACGGGTGTAAGTTGGAGTGATGGCGTAGATAACTGGTAGAGCGGACTGGTTCTGGGTGCCACCGACCCCCGGCGCGCCGGTCCGGGCGGCCCGCTGAGCCCTGCCTGTCCGCCCGACTGCTGGAGCCCGGATCGCCCTCTTACTGTCGATATCGATCATGATGATGACAATCAGGACCCAGGGCAGCAGGATGAAGAAACGGCTGAAAAACACTGATTTCATGGCGAGGATGAAGTTACCGTGTGCCCTCTCCTCCACTCACTCCATCACTAATAGAGAGGCACCGACCGCAACTCCAAGAACCTTCCTCTAAATCCTGGGATGTTATTCTTCACAACCAAACAACAGAAACAGGTTAATTTCAAACTATGTAAAGCACAAAACCTTCCGCTTCGTACCCCCGTCCCAGCTGGACCGTTTCCCCGGAGACCCCTCCTCCTCCTCCCTCTCTTCTCTCGGATGGGACTTGGGTGCTTCTTCGTCGTCCTACCCTCCTCCAGTTCACTCTCTCACAAGCCCCGTTAAATTCCCATGTTGTGCCGTCCTTCAGCGCGTGTTTCCAGAGGAGAAAAACAAGCCGGAGCTGAGCGGTCCTCCCTGCAGCGGGCGGTGATAACCCACCGTTTTGCGCCGCCTTGGAGCATCACTTGGCGAGGACGGAGCGCTGCTCTAAATCTGAGGATAATAAGGCAGGAGGGAGGAGCAGGTGCACAGCAGAGGAGGAGAGACGGGATAAAGGAGCGGACCTGGGGAGAGAGAGAGAGAGCACGCCAGAGCCAGAGGGGGGGGGGGGGCTTGTTATGTTGTGCGCATCAGTGTGCGCTGAGAATAAACCCAGCTGATAGAGAGAGAGAGAGAGAGAGAGAGAGAGAGAGAGAGAGAGAGAGAGAGAGGCCTGTGTCTTAGCTCATACTGTGCTTGTCAAGAATAAAGTAGTTAATAAGAAATAGTACATGGATACCTCCAGGGGTCTTTGAGAAAGTTCCAGGGATCCATCTGCTGATAACATGAGAAACATTTATTTTAAAAATTGATCAAGCTTTTATTCATATTTTCTTATATGGTGAAATTTATTCCAATAACTCAAAACAAATTCCTTTTTTTATTTTATTTTTAAACGTCAGGACAAAATGATAACAAATGGGGGTCATAATCTGAACCCATATGAGGTCCATATGATACCACAGTTTGACAAAGCCTTATTCTTCAGGAAGTTGACTGAGTAGCCTTTAATAGTTAAAAGTTGATTACATTTTTTCAGATTATGAATACTTATAAAGGACTGTGATGATTGATGAAAACAAGCAAGTTGAGGATGTCACCTTGGGCTTTAGGGAATTGTGATGGCCATTTATCGCTGTTAGAACACACGAGTAATAGAATAGTCAGCGGTTTAATTAATTAAAATAATTGTTAATTGCATCCCTACTTAAGACCAATGTCTTAAGCTCAATCTAAAAGATTGATTGATCTATATATAACTATCTTTCGAGCCTGAGCAATATTGAATCAGGGATTTGTGGTATGCATGGTAATCCTTTAGGCTACCAGGACAACCAGTGCTCTCAGTCATTAACTTGATTGGTTGATTTAATGAAAATGTATCAAATTCTTTCCATAATTTTTGAGAGAGAAATGCAAAGAAAGATCTGTCGCAGACTAGCCGACACTGCATCCAATCAGCGTCGAGGAATCCTTGTCCAATACGTACCTCCCTTTTCCCAATTGAGCTAATGTTGTTTTGTTTTCTCTTTTGCTGTGTTATTTTGTGAAATGTTTTTGTGTTTTGTGAAATGTCATCTTGTTTTGACCTTCAGGGCCACAGTAGCTTGTCACTTAGGTGTTAACCAACATCGTTTTGGGTGCATTTACTGAAACTCTGTCGTTTGTTTTGGGCCTCATGTAGTGAAAGCATAGCCTGTATACAAGAAGTGGATGTAGTCACCCTGACGTCACCCAGTGGTTTGTGGACTACGATTTTAAAACCTCGAGTTTGGCGTTTTTGGCCGTCGTCCCCTTTGTTTTTGGCACACAACAAACTCATTAGAAAAATGTTAACTCTGTTAATGAATCAAGTGAAAAGTAGGGGTAATTTTCTCGTAGACTTCTATACAACCAGACTTTTTTTTTGGCAACCCGCTGCTGGATATTAGAGAGAATGAAAGTTGAAGACACTTCCGCATTGGCTTCACTTTTCAGACCTGGCCTTCTCTCGTCTAGTTTGACAACTTCTACGACGCGCTCTGTGATGTTGGCCTAGAGCACTCTTCCACACATGGAAAAGTAAAACAGGAATGATGTTGTTGGTGCTGTCAGGTGGAACAGGGAAGTCGGCCTCTGACTCCTCCTTACCGACCACCTATGTCATGCAAATATTGAAAAAGAGAAAGCTGTTATTGGTCGGGGTCCAGTGTTTAGTATTCGTGACCCTATGATCATCAGACACGGAGGCCATCCAGAAAGGCAAAAATATTTTATAATACTATTTAGTTTTTTTACTGTGTATGGTATTTTCATGTTAATTAAATTGCAAAATAGTGTTTATTTCTCAGGGAAAAGCCTGTATTCTTACAGTAAAATATGAAATGAAATTTCAACCTTATCGACCAACACCAGGCATAAAATCAGCAGCACTAATATCCTTTTGGCAAATTAGTAGTTTTTTTCTTTTACACTGTAGGTCCTCCCCTTTCTTCTTCCTTAACCCTATCTGATTATACAAGGTAGTACTTACCAACAGCTGACTCCTCAGATGGGTTTCATCTGAACAGAATGTGATGAAACGCGTCGGTGGTCCATTGTGGATCCATTCAGGGATCCTTGAAACAAATAAGAGTGAGAGCTCCTGGCTTGCTGGTGTTCTCCACTTCAGCCGAGAAGCTAATCATTGATGGTTAATTATGCACACACACCACGGATCAAGAGATCTGTTGGCAGGAAATAGAAGAGAAATCACTCTGCCACGCTAATAGTGTTGTGTAGAGTTGGTTCACACTAAACTCATTGCAGGCAAACAAGTTCATAATTTCACAGGATGAAAGCACCTTTGATTGTTTGGATTAGGTTTACTGGCAGTACTTTTAAAGCACTATGTTTCACACACAAAATCTACTTTTTTGAGACTTAATCAATCATATGCTCATTGATTGGGGTGAAAAGTTGAAACCAAGTAATAGGCTTATTCAACAATTATTCACTTTTAAGAGACGGGACGATAGCAAATGTTTTACCAGGCTCTATTCCAATATTCAATTGTCATGCTTTATGAAGTTCGATTATGTGTGCTTCCATCTGTTCAGACACAAGTCATTTGGAAATTAAGATGACTCATCAAGCAATGTAATGAAATGTTTAATTAGATCATTTTGATCGAAATTGCAATGGGTGTACAGTATGTAGCTAACAAAGAGGAAGGAGAGCATTTCTATTTCACGTAGCACGTTAAAAACAAGCTGATCCATCTAAAGGGAATTCCTCTAAGAAATGGATATCTTGTATATGATACTAAACTGTATCATCAAGTGTTTGGAAACTTGATTTGTAGCAATACTTGACTCTTTTCACCTGTTGAGACTAAGTCTCAGCAGCAAGCCAAATATTGTTTTAGTCACCTGAATCGATCAACAACTTCATCCTGCCATTGTATGATAGAATAAAAAGCGTACGTATTGCTCCTTTAAATCCTGCTGTCAGAGGTGGCAATCGTCACGTCAGTCCAGTGTCAATCTTTATACAATTCTTCTTTCATCTCCTCTTTATGTCATACCTGTCAATCGCTTGTCAAACTGCCTTGTCAGTCACCTGTCTCCCACACACGCGTTGTGTGTAAGTATACATGACAGACAACTGAAAGGACATTTGGGCCGAAAATAGACATGTTTAAATACAGATAATTGCAGCTTTCTGTCACACAAGCAGTCCTGCTGCAGAAACAGTGTGTACTGCTCCGCAACGTAAAGCATCAGCCACTCAACAGCAGCTTTCAAACAAATTAACTCAGCATGTCGTTAATTCTCACAGCTAAGGAAAGGGTATCTAAATTAAATGATAACTTGCAATAACAGAACCTTTGTCAGATGATAAATGAAGATTTTTAAGTGGCAGTTTGTAAAATTAGACATGAGCCCGATGTAAAGCAAAGGGTAAAAGAGGAGCTAGCGGGTATATTGAAGACACACTTTAATTGTTTGAGTTGCTACGAACTCAAACAATTAAATCTAGTCAAAGATTTAGAAAGACGGCCGGGGGTCAGGAGGTGGAGTGGTCGTCCAGCAGTCGGAGGGTTAGGGTTTGATCCCTGGCCTCTGCAGTTGAAGTGTCCTTGGACAAGATACTGAACCCCAAATTGCTCCCGATGGCCAACAGTGTGTGTGTGTGTCAGTTATCACTGATGAGCGCGTGGCACCTTGTACAGTAGCCTCTGACTCTGTATGAATGTGTGTGAATGGGTGAATGCTGACGTGTTGTAAAGCGCTTTGAGTGATTGTAAAGATTGGAAAAGCGCTATGTAAATGCAGAACATTTACCAAACATTTGGTTCGTAAACTAGCTGACCCTCCAAGATCAATGACGTTTGACAATGCTGACATTATCATATTACAAAGTTGTTATAGCTAACGTGTTGCTTATAGCTAACAGATGCTTATTTGCACATAAAGCAGACACAGAGCAAATTAACATTAATTTGGTGGTGTGTTACTGTCCACCTGGCTAATATCCATATTCCTTCTCCTTTTGGCTCTCCGGTCTCCACCATGGTGACAGTGATGCAGGCAGATGTGGCAGCCAGTCTAAATTTAGCTACTTCACTACTTTTTCTTTGTTGGCTTTTTGTCTTAGTTACTGGAGGGAAGCACATTGTTTTTTACATTACAGGTCATTTAGCAGATGCTCTTATCCAGAACAATGGTGGCAGCCTGGCATTGAACTCACAACCTTCTGGTGTTCTGAGCCTGACCACTAGACCACTCGACTACCGCCATCTTCCACCACATTCCTCCTGATGCCATGAAAAATAAATAACTACAGGAATCCACTACTGTTTTTCTTTTCTTTAGTTTAGTTTTTTGCTTTTCTTGTGCAGCAGAAAGGAACTACAAAAGCATTTTGCTACGCAACCCTTTGTTGTTTTTGCGTTAAAATAGGATAAAAAAAAAAGTGTCAACACAGCGCCCCTCTTCCATTCCCCCAAACACCTTTCCTAAAAGGTGGGCATTGCGATGTTTTTGTAAATCCTGTTATATCCGGCGTAAAACCTGTTGATATGGAAGTCTTTCATAATGTTTAAAAATAGGTGTGTTTATCCTTCCGAAGGGAAATGTGTGCTTTTTTTGGGGGGGGGGCATGCATCTCTCTCTATTCCCAGCGTGCAAACTATTGGCTATGGTTAATATGTTTGTGTGCAACGCAAAGAGCAAGCCGTAAACAGGCAAGAGGTTGTGTGTTGAAAACCGTAGTGAAAACCCCAATTGAGACGCATATTCTGAATGCGCTGTAAACATGTCTGAAGATATCGGCATATCCCACAAGTCTTAATCAAAAAATGCTACATTCGGAATAAGGCCTAGTTGGAATTTCCAAACAGAATATGCTGTTTACATTACCCACATCAAATTAGCTATATTTGCATTTTCAGAATTAATAAGATTTATATTTGTACCTCTATTTTCAATGGACAGTTTTCAGAGAAATGTCTATACTATCTATCTATACAGCACATTTATAATACTGTAGGATGACAGGAGAGATGGAGAGAGACTGTGTCGATTCCAGGACATGAGATAGAGAAGAAAAAAAAAACAATGGCAGAGAAGATAAGCTGTTAGTGTTCATGCGTGTGTGTGTGTGTGTGTGTGTGTTTGCTTGTGTGTGTGGTTGTGGTTGTGTCTGTGCGCTATGAAGCCACTGTATAACCCTGAAAGCACCTCACTGTCATTCCTTACAGTTGAGATAGATGATGGAAGATGGAAAGTATAAAAGAGCAAGTGAAAGCATCGTCTGTAGGGAAACTGGAAGAAAAAAAAGCAAAGAAGGAAATGAATGCAAGTAAGACAGGAAGAGAGAAAACGACCGAATGAATGAAGAAAGAAAAGAGCAGAAAGAGGGAGGGGGTGGGGAAGATTGATGTTTACTGGTGGAGAAACATCCTGCAGGGTTTGGAGTCAGACCAGCTGAAGATATGTTGCCACCAACTAACTAGAGCACATAAATCACGGCTGAAAATGCAATTATATGATAATTCACAGTACAATTCAATTCAGGGGGGGGGGGGATTCAAATCTGCTGAAAAATGTCAACCGGATCACAAAACATTTGTCAACACCATTAGCATAGAAATAAGTTTCTGTCCAGCATTTCTACAGATTGGTGGATGACGATACATTCGGCACCGTGATGAAAAGCGTTTGGAGGCGCTGCTTGACATTTCATGCCATAGGTAGATATAGGTAAATAAGTCAAGAGTGTCACGCCGCATTTCCACTGCATAGTACAACACGGCTCTACTCAATTCGACTCACTCTTCTTTTGGGTTTCCATGAGCAAAAGTTGTGGATAGTACCTGGTACGAGGTTCCAAGCGAGCTGAGCCTACACTAGAAGGTGGAGTGAAAACACTGCAGACCACTGATTTGGTCAGAGGGAATCATCACCAGCACAACACAGGACGTCCTGGACAAACCCACCATCTCTAAATAGCCAGGCTACCGTCAATAGCGACCGCAATGGGTTTTTTTCCAGTGAGTGTCCCGAAGATGATGGCACAGCAGTTTCACTCGGCGACGCTACGGTGATCAGCTGAGATCTTCAAGGTGCTATCTACTATGGAAATGAAATTGAAAAAAACGTGCATGACTGAAGCAAAAAATGTGTGAAAATGTGAATCAGCAATAACATTTAAATAAAATGTTAATCTCTACAGGCATTAATTGCTTTGGTGGTGTTTCCATCAGTCATAATAAAATGTATTTTCATCAGGCGGATGCATTTTACGCTGATTGAGTCAATAATAGAAAATCCCTGTACGTCATGATACAATCCAGTAGCTGTCATGAGATGAATCCTACCTCTTTGAAACATAAGAGAACAATAAAGTTCAACTTCTGTTGACACTGTCAGAGAAGTGAGCTCATTTTTGAGGCCTTCATTTATGGTGTTGTTCTGTTAGACTGTAAAAGTAACAAGTATCACCAAGGTAGACTATAAATGAGGAATGTTTTCTTGGATTGCATTACATTTTCGGAGAGTTTCTGGTTATGGTACACAGTGCATTTGATGAAGACTATTACATTGTGGGAGTGTGTCAGCTAGATGAGGGCTTGTACATAGCCGACTGTACAATGCACTAGACATTGCATGTATCGTCAGGCGGAGCGCATTTTCACATGCATGTCGCAGCAGTTTGGTTTTAGTCGTTGTCAGGAATGTCGATGACATAGCTATTTATTGTGATATGTATTACAAAAAGAGCGGCAGACTCTGATGTGTGCATCTGTAATCTGTGTGGGTCTGGAACACTTTTAAAACATAATACAGCAATACAGTTACACTAACAACTCAAAACAACAGCGTGGCTGTTAACTCCTACACCCAGGTGTAGTCTACTGTGATATACATTTTAGATCATATCTCCCACCCCTACTCATTAGTGACGCATCTTCACCCTGGCCGGAGTTTTAAAAAAAGCTCAGTTTTCAGTGACCTAAAATGGTGCTTGGGTGTGGACAAAGGCCCGTTATGCATAGAAAAAGCTATACATAAATACCTTTGTACGTGTGACTAGGCCTGAATCACTCATGAAGTTGCCAATATCCATCAACAAAATACAGTTATGGGTTTGACAAAAACACCTTTGACCATTTGGTTGAACAATTAACAATATTAGACCTTGTCAGAAAGCCAATCAAGGGTAAAATGGCCTCTTATGTGTTTGAGGGGACAGTACTGTACAGAGGTCTAGAGAACACACACACACACACACACACACACACACACACACACACACACAC
>CALSCE010009347.1:20794106-20813446 GCA_943593645.1 Bovichtus variegatus
GTGTGTGTGTGTGTGTGTGTGTGTTTGCTTGTGTGTGTGGTTGTGGTTGTGTCTGTGCGCTATGAAGCCACTGTATAACCCTGAAAGCACCTCACTGTCATTCCTTACAGTTGAGATAGATGATGGAAGATGGAAAGTATAAAAGAGCAAGTGAAAGCATCGTCTGTAGGGAAACTGGAAGAAAAAAAAGCAAAGAAGGAAATGAATGCAAGTAAGACAGGAAGAGAGAAAACGACCGAATGAATGAAGAAAGAAAAGAGCAGAAAGAGGGAGGGGGTGGGGAAGATTGATGTTTACTGGTGGAGAAACATCCTGCAGGGTTTGGAGTCAGACCAGCTGAAGATATGTTGCCACCAACTAACTAGAGCACATAAATCACGGCTGAAAATGCAATTATATGATAATTCACAGTACAATTCAATTCAGGGGGGGGGGGGGATTCAAATCTGCTCAAAAATGTCAACCGGATCACAAAACATTTGTCAACACCATTAGCATAGAAATAAGTTTCTGTCCAGCATTTCTACAGATTGGTGGATGACGATACATTCGGCACCGTGATGAAAAGCGTTTGGAGGCGCTGCTTGACATTTCATGCCATAGGTAGATATAGGTAAATAAGTCAAGAGTGTCACGCCGCATTTCCACTGCATAGTACAACACGGCTCTACTCAATTCGACTCACTCTTCTTTTGGGTTTCCATGAGCAAAAGTTGTGGATAGTACCTGGTACGAGGTTCCAAGCGAGCTGAGCCTACACTAGAAGGTGGAGTGAAAACACTGCAGACCACTGATTTGGTCAGAGGGAATCATCACCAGCACAACACAGGACGTCCTGGACAAACCCACCATCTCTAAATAGCCAGGCTACCGTCAATAGCGACCACAATGGGTTTTTTTCCAGTGAGTGTCCCGAAGATGATGGCACAGCAGTTTCACTCGGCGACGCTACGGTGATCAGCTGAGATCTTCAAGGTGCTATCTACTATGGAAATGAAATTGAAAAAAACGTGCATGACTGAAGCAAAAAATGTGTGAAAATGTGAATCAGCAATAACATTTAAATAAAATGTTAATCTCTACAGGCATTAATTGCTTTGGTGGTGTTTCCATCAGTCATAATAAAATGTATTTTCATCAGGCGGATGCATTTTACGCTGATTGAGTCAATAATAGAAAATCCCTGTACGTCATGATACAATCCAGTAGCTGTCATGAGATGAATCCTACCTCTTTGAAACATAAGAGAACAATAAAGTTCAACTTCTGTTGACACTGTCAGAGAAGTGAGCTCATTTTTGAGGCCTTCATTTATGGTGTTGTTCTGTTAGACTGTAAAAGTAACAAGTATCACCAAGGTAGACTATAAATGAGGAATGTTTTCTTGGATTGCATTACATTTTCGGAGAGTTTCTGGTTATGGTACACAGTGCATTTGATGAAGACTATTACATTGTGGGAGTGTGTCAGCTAGATGAGGGCTTATACATAGCAGACTGTACAATGCACTAGACATTGCATGTATCGTCAGGCGGAGCGCATTTTCACATGCATGTCGCAGCAGTTTGGTTTTAGTCGTTGTCAGGAATGTCGATGACATAGCTATTTATTGTGATATGTATTACAAAAAGAGCGGCAGACTCTGATGTGTGCATCTGTAATCTGTGTGGGTCTGGAACACTTTTAAAACATAATACAGCAATACAGTTACACTAACAACTCAAAACAACAGCGTGGCTGTTAACTCCTACACCCAGGTGTAGTCTACTGTGATATACATTTTAGATCATATCTCCCACCCCTACTCATTAGTGACGCATCTTACAAGCTCAGTTTTTCCTGTCTACAAGTCAACACTGAAAACAGAGTTTCTGAAAATCTTCACCCTGGCCGGAGTTTTAAAAAAAGCTCAGTTTTCAGTGACCTAAAATGGTGCTTGGGTGTGGACAAAGGCCCGTTATGCATAGAAAAAGCTATACATAAATACCTTTGTACGTGTGACTAGGCCTGAATCACTCATGAAGTTGCCAATATCCATCAACAAAATACAGTTATGGGTTTGACAAAAACACCTTTGACCATTTGGTTGAACAATTAACAATATTAGACCTTGTCAGAAAGCCAATCAAGGGTAAAATGGCCTCTTATGTGTTTGAGGGGACAGTACTGTACAGAGGTCTAGAGAACACACACACACACACACACACACACACACACACACACACACACACAGCGGTCAGTAAAGAGCCCACCACCAGCTGTGAGGACATCGATTTGGGTGACTAAAATTGACAAAATATCTATTAGCAGCCTTTTAAAGAGTACATATCTAAGCCCTGAATATGCATATGAAGACAGCATCTCTCTCCGTCCCTCTTCCTCGATCTGTCTCTCACACATCACACAGCCATACCCTCCATACTGTTCCCTGTGAATGCACTTTCGGATGGCTGGCAACCTGGCTTTTCCATCGTGGACATCGCAGGGCTGGAGTCGGAAACACATGCTCTGCATCGCGCTGTTTGTGCAATGACATTGATGGCTGTAACTCTGCCAGCTTGTTGTCGAGCAAGGACAGGAAAGTCTCTCGAGCATGCCCAGCAACCAAACACATTGCTGTTTGACTAACCTTGAATTACTGGCAATATCTATTAGCATAGCAGAGGAAACATTCTCTTTAGAAACACGGTGTCAATGTAATGTCTGTGCAATGTGTGCATGCCATGTTAACTACGTATTGGGGTTTGGCTGAGTGTTAAGTGCTACAAGTCAGTACTAGAGTGTTTTGAATGTCAATTTATTTTGCAAAGGAGGAAGCTAAAGAGTGTGTGTGTATGTGTGTTTCAATAGTTATAAATAATAGCACTGATATCTCTCAACATAAACTACAGCTACTGTTGATTGATCTAGTTTTTGAATTATTTAAAGCCTTGCAAACCACAATCTTATCAATCTTGCATACTAATAACCACAATATCAGTTAATGGCAGAGGTGGGACACATTTAATGTTTTGCAAGTCTTTGTTATGGAGTCCTGTAGTTTATAAGATTTATAGTTAATCCTTTCACATCCCTCTCACTCCCTGGACAGTGAAGAGTTTATTCACTGTGCAATTGTGTTTTTAACATAATAATTGGGCTTGGGGAGGATATAAATCATTCTAAATAAAAAGGTTTAAGTCTAAGCAAAGTCACGAGTCTTAAGGCGAGTTCCAAGTCTTTTTTGATTTTGTCGAATCAGGTCGTACGTCATCTGATTTTATGAGAAAGCCTAAAGTGACATGAGCAGAGTGGAAAGCATTAACCCTATCTCCTTAACTAATATTGACATATATTTCTCGGAGTAATTTCTTTAGAGCGTGCATCTTTTGGGTTTTGGAGTGGCTCTGCATTTTAAGACTTTTATGGGCTTAGCATGGCTCAGGCCGAGCCATGGGCCTTCTCCTTTGCAGCTGATGCATATTGTCTCCAACAAAATGACTATGTTCATAATCGCCTTGTGGAAAGTGGATAAATCTACATCAAGCTCACAGGAGGGCTGGTAGTATAAGTTGATGAAAGCAGGAAAAGCTGCATGTGATGACTCTTTGGTAAAACTTTTGTGTTGTCTATCTGGCTGTTTATGGAAGAGGTGGAAGGGGAAGACATTAGCCTGGGACAGAGTAACAAGGCGCTAAGTACAGTACTGACTGCACACCAGTCACAGCTACGTTATTTGCCAATGTCGTAATCCATCGGCTATCAGTCTGATGATGATTTAGCTTCCTGAGGCAACGGCCAACATTTTGTGGATTCTGGTGTAGCCAGCGGACACTTCCTCTTCCGCATGCGGCTCATTATTACGGTCCGATTAGCAACTTGAGATGCGAGAATGGAGTTGGAATTGAGAGACAACAACATCTACGACCTCATATTCTCTTCGCTGTCTCGCACGCTTTAACCTTGTGATATGGACCTCATTGTGCAGACTGGCTGATAACACGCACACACTTAGTGTCCGGCTGCAAACCACCCACAGGAATAGTAAGTGGCTGTTGGTGTCACCCGCTACTGAAACTATTTCCACCTTCTCTACATTCAAATTGTTGTCTCCCCTATAGTTCATTTATGTAAATAAAATAAATGAGTTATTAGAATAAAGATAAAATAAATTAGACTTGGTAACTTTTGTTCTTCCACTTAAAGTGACTTTGAAACAAAAGCATTAAACCAGTCATCTAATCTCTTCTAGAAACGAAGTGTATTAATATCTAACTCAAGCCCCTGTAAGCTACCTATTCTCACTGTCCATACAGCTAAATGATCGGGAAAAATGGTACTTTGTTTAGAATCTGAAGACATTTTGATGGTGGCTTGTCAATTTTGGATTTGGCAGCCAGGCTGTAGCATGAAATGTGTACCCTCTGCCCTCTGCTGGCCTAAAAAGAAAAGTTCAGGCAGGGAAAGTATTAAGTGCATCATTTTAGTTTTTGAAGGATGAGATGACGTACAACATATGAGGTCATTTCTAAGTCCAATTTTGACTGATGGTAATTCTAATACCTAATGATGACCTGGTGGTAGTACGTCGTTCCATTATGTCAATGGCCTCTGGATTGCTTCACCCTCTAAAGAAGCCTGTGAAAGAGACGCTCTTCTGCTTCTGCAAAGACTGGCTGAGTGTGGTCACAGAGCTTCCCTGGCTAAGCTGCAATTGTGCCTGCCTTACGTGACATACTTGGGTCATGTTGTGAGAAATGGAGAGCTTCTCCTTTCCCCAGAGTGAACCTCCTGAGCAACAAGCCATGCCTCCTCCAAAGACTAAAAAAGACATGCTCTCATTTCTGGGGATGGCAAACTACTGCAGACACTGGATCTTCGACGATGCGGCTATGGACTCTGTCTTACGTGCGGCCGCAGTGCAGTCTGCTCCTCGCACTGTGCAATGGACTGAGAGCATGGCATCTGTTTTTAGAGACCTGAATACTGCCCACACATCAGCACAACCTTGGGTGTGTCGGATGAGATTTAACGGCTTCACCTCGGGCATCTTGGTTCAGAAACATGGCTCTTGTTACCGCCCAGTAGCTTCTATTCTTCTAGGCTACATCCTGTAGTGCAGCGGATGCCTGCTTGTTGGCAAGCTATTGCTAATCGAAAAAAAACAGCCCCCATTATCATGGGCTCCATATGTAGACCAGGCTACAATGCAACCATTCTGTCCTGCTCTAACATTTTGGTTCATAGAGCCTCACGTCATACGTACACCTGCATAAATTGCTCCCATTCATTGGTTTGGATAAGCTAATTACACCAGATTGTTAAACACATAAGTATATACGCTTACACCGTCACCGCTTCACCTAGGACAGCGTTAATGCAAACCCCTATTCCCAAATTATTTTGTGATTTTTGAGCAATGACACACCTCAGACACCCAATATCTGTCAGGTTCTGCTGTCAATATTAAACAGATGTAGTGGAGATGTGTGCTTTGCCTTCTGAATCATCTGATCAACAAGCTGAGTCGTAAACTTCCACACAGGCCTGTAGTTTAGCCGAGCCGGACTGACACGATTTACACTTGCGGTACGCTCTGTTCTTACATCCAGTTTATTGAAAGCTATTTTCTTCACAAATGGCAAATGTAACATACGCTGCACACGGGTGATACCGATTCGGTTTCTAAAAGTATCGCGTTAGCTGACGATGCTAACAAGGGATCCATCTTCAAGTAGACAAGTTCACAAATGTCGAGAGAGAAAGTCGGCCGCTCAGAATAGATGGTGGCGTGCACTGTAACTACGCCTCTGTGATCCTACTGCATCGCTCATCCTCTGTTCTCAATAACAATAAACCTACGCCGTAAAACATTAAGTCGGTCTCCTGCAGCATCTTTGGTTTCCAGTTACTCTGCGCATAAAGTTTTCCTTCACAGCAACATTTCGGGCTGCTGTCTGGTCCTCATTTGCCACCAGTTCATTTTCTAAACGTTGTTGATGAATTATTTATCACAGGCAACATTCAAGCCTGTGGCCTTAAGTGTCTGTAAACAGGTCAGTGTGGACAGCAGCCTCATCTGTTACACTGACACTTAGTCGTTAGCCAAGAGCCACACTGTCAGCCTGAGAGATTAGCTGCTAGCACACTGCTACTTAAAAGCTCCGGGGTAAAAAAGGAAATTAAGGTGAAAAATCAACAGAATGTGTTAACAGTGAGTTTGGAAACGTGCACAAGCGATTTTGTGACCATTCTTTTTTTGGAGGGAAGATGACCAAACGCAGTTTTTCAGCAGGGCTTTGCTTCACACACACAGCTCGAGGTGCTAACTGCCGGAGCAGAGCGATAATGATTTTTTTTCATGAGCTGTAATCTGTGCTGATTGCTGAGTGTTAATCCTAAATGACTTCACCCAGAGCTCTCAGATTGTGTAACTCATTTGCGATTTCTGCATGATGATAATGGTTCCAGGTGTCGTTCAGTGGAGCAAAGTTTCTGGACCTAAGCCATAAATCAAGTTGAACGTATTCAACAATACATGTATGATCTGGACTATGGAAATAGATCTTTACAATAGGAGGAACTCCTACTCACTTATTAAACTTATTAAATGTTTTTTTTCTTATCAAAAGAATAAGCTGTCATTTAAAACTCCATACCAACAAGCGGTGATAAACGTGATGATAAGACACAAGGATTGGACTGAGGCTACATCACAACTGCTTGTGTTCACAAACCTCATCAGGCATTACAGGAGAAGACTCAGCTGTAATCCTGGCAAAAGCAGGCTGCACAAAATATTAAATGAAGGGGTGCCAATAACTGTAGCACACATATTTTTGAGAAAAATATTTGTTTCATGACATTTATTTTGTTAATATTTTCAATGAAATGTCATGAGGAGAAACAATAAAGACTCTGGAGGGCACTGTAGATGGGCAATGGCCCATTAAGAGCCACAAACAGCACAATGCAATGCTTATGAAGTGTTTTCACAATCCTTTTGCTGGGGACTGCATTTTTCCCCAATGGCAACTTTGGTAAACTATTTTCATTTAAAAAATAAGCACAAACACTTCTGTATAACACTATAGGAACACTGAACAAACATTTCCCCAAAAGACAACCGGTCACAATAGGCTATACAAACTGAAAAGTATCTCTTGTGCTATGAAACTGAAAATACTAAATAAATAGAATGATACAAAATTAAACTTGTGCAGTAGAAGAAGTGTTTCAATTAGTTCCACCTGGGCTATATGCCGAGGTGGAATGTAACTAAGTAGAACAAACCCTTCCGATTGGACGACCTGTAACACAGCATCAGCCATGACAACGTCAGAGTGAAAACGAGCTTGAAAAAACTTTATTGGAAAAACTAAATGTAGCTGTTTACAGGAATAGAAACACATTTTTATTTAATATTAATAATAATAAATTAAAAATAGATCATAGTTATTCAATGACATCAAACCCAGTCTGACCAATAAGAGCCTCAGTACCTCGAGCCAATCACAGCTCTCCTGGCCTCTCAGAATCTCCCCCTTTTGTAGAGGTCGAAGGTGGAGTAGGCGGGGTATGTCGATGGGCAGGGCTTGTAGTTGACAGGCCCCTCCTCTAGTGGGACGGGCTTCTGCCTGATGTGGTCAGAGTTCAAGAAGAGGAGAAGAGAGGGCTCCTCTGCTGCCCTGTTGGCACTACTGGGGGGCAGTGGCAGCCTATGCTGCAGGACCTGGCTGATCAGCTGATCTTCCTGCACCTCGACACAGACCAATGAGGTGAAGAGAAGCTGAGAGCGGGAGACATTCACTTCTGCAGACACAGAGAGAGAGAGACGGTAGAAACTTAAAGTTGTGAAATAAAAAATGTATATGGACCTACTCGAAAGTAAAATCCAAAACACCTGAAAGTAAATACAAACAAATACAAATGCACCTATTATTTAGCAGTCTGAGACGACTGCTTAAAGGCCAATTCATACTTTCTACGACCGAAATTTGCGACCGTACGCATAGACTGTGCATGATCCGGTTCAGGAAATGCACTGGACAGCAGACTTGCCCGTACGTCCACAAGACCACAGCAGTCCAACAAGTTTGCATACAACGTAACGGATTCCCCTCCGGGATTTTGCACGAATGGTGCCGCTATTCGGAAAATAATTGATTGGTGAAAGGGAGGCGCTTTTTCATAACCGATTCCAATCTGGAACTCACACTGGAGGCATACATTACCATGGCAATCTAGCCAGGTTAAAAAGGGAGACACCTTTGTGACATTGAAAACTCTGACTTTTAGCTCAACATATCACAGGCACCCCTAGTGTGTGTGTGTGTGTGTGTGTGTGTGTGTGTGTGTGTGTTACCTTCAGTAGCTCTGGTGTTGATCAGGTTTTTGGTTCTCTCTGACCTCCCGAGAGTCTCCTGAATGGACTTCTGTGAGTTAAACTCCTCCCCCTGCAGGACAACAAATAGGTTACCATGGGAACGGGCTGTTGATCAGCTCAGTGAGGATTTCTGGATAAACTACTGATGAACAGTGTGAACCTTTAGTGACTGAAGCTCCGCCTTCAGAGCCAGAGTGCTGTTTAGCCCTGCCCTCTCCAGGTGACCTGGATCTGGATCAGATACTGCAGCAGGAGGGTCTTCACCAAACAGAGGAGAGGATGAAAAAATATTGATTGATCGTTTTATTGATCAGCGACCACTGACAGTCTTACTGATGAGGAGAAAATAGAAATGAAATATAACAAACTCGAGCAGAGACGACAAAAGTCTGACACCACTTCAAGAATATTTCCAGGTTTTAAACTTTGCACGGACGGAACACAGTTTTATTCCATGTTTAACCAAAGGAGGGAACAACGACAGACATTTCATCTGGGTAACACATGCAGTCGTTCAAACTGGAGTGGAGGAGCTGAAAAACTGTTAAATGTGTTAGATGAGAATGTGCAGCCATTTCTTGACGCATTGTAAAGATTCATTCTCCTAAACTGTGTATACTATGTATGTATGTTCATAAACAACATGTGCCTAAAAGCCTTAAAGCCTGTTGGTGTTATGGAAGCAAACAATTGGCATAAAAAAGTTTAAATCTCATAAGCAACACAATACCTAATTTTGCAAAAGAATACCTACTGAATTCTTAATGTTGAAATTTAAATACCACTGTATAAATAGTGCTGAAATGTTGGAATTAAAAACCACCTGAATTCACATTGCAATTTCAAAAACTATTTCTTATTTCAAGTATACACATTTTTTTTGTGTTTACAATTTAAATTAGAAAATTTAAGTAACCCAATATTCAAAAAACTTTATACATGTTGCTCAAATTCCAAACCCGTCATTCGGATCGGAACTGCTGCGCCTGGTTAGGGTCAAACGTTTGACTTTTCCCTCATGCCAAGGTGGTGTGAATGTGGCTTCAGCAAGAGAGACACTCAGTAACTTGAGACTGTAGAGGATGGTGTCTTTTTTTACTCGCCTTTCTAAAACCAAAATACAACAGCAAAAGTGTAAAAAAACGGATTAAATAGTGTGTTTGTCTGCTCATGAGCTGTACGCTTTAACATGCCAGGAAAACTAATGTTAGCTTACTCTCCACACACACACGCACGCACGCACGCTGATTTGCGTAGAAAGGTGCCAATTGGCTGCCAAATGTATGCATATTGCCTCATTTAAATATGTGAAAGTAGCACAGGAGCACAGAGACGCTGTTTGCTTGGCAGCGCAGGTAGGACCGGCTGTTCACCCTTTGCGGGTGCTTTGAGAATTACATGTTTGCTTTTTGTCTCATTTGTGCAGGTCTAGCGGCCGCAAAAGCCGTGCATCCTGTTGTGAATTTCCCCCCTCAGCAATTCCTGTCAGACTCTTGTTACCATGGTGACATCCTCTGCTCCTCCTCTGACATCTGATTGGCTGCTGAGGCGGGGCGTGCGTCTCCGCTTTGCTCATCAAAACACACCTGCAGGAGACAAGGCACAGGCTGAAGTCGTCACACGCACCAGGACTACAGGATGATAAAAACATTAAAAACATAAAAAACACACACACACACACACACACACACACACACACACACACACACACACACACACACACACCAGTCGGAGGTGGAGAGCTCCGCACTCAGCAGCAACGGCTCCGCCAGGAGCAGAGCTGCGCCTTGCTACTCCACTGGTCCCAGCTAGGAGCCGTGTTGCTGGGCCCACAAACTCTCTGATGACACCAATAATTTCACTGTACCTGCATGTGGCTATTAGCGCTGATCTTTGTGAATTGGAATGTTTTTGCAAGGAGGCTCGTTTACATAGAAAGGGGACAATTTTGGGCCAAATGTATATATTTTACCTAATTTAAATATGTTAAAGTAGCCCAGGAGCAACAAGCTTTTGTCAAATTATGGGGGGCTGTTCACCTTTTGCGTGGGCTTTGAGAATTTCTTTGAGAACTTTTCTTTTTGTCTTATTTGTCCAGGTTCAGCAGCTGCAAAAGCCGTGCAATGCTTTGGTAAATTTGCCCCTCAGTGCTAACTGTCAGTATCTGGTTACCATGGTGACATCCTTGGCTCCTCCTCTGACCTGTGCTTGGCTTTTGAGGTGGGGCGTGCGGCTCTGCTCTGCTCTTCAAAACACACCTGCAGGAGACAAGACACAAGGTGACGTCAACACACGCACACACACACACACACACACACACACACACACACACACACACACACACCCCAAGACTACAGGATGACGTCATCTCACACACGATGATGTAATCACCTGTATGTTTCCCTTTCTTCCCGTCTGTCTTTGGGGGCAAGGCTTGAGCTGTGATTGGTCACTTTGCCGACTTGACTTCAGGTGTGTGTGGCTGGTCTTGGGAGCAGGGCTGAGTGTGACTGACAGGTCGAGTTCAGGACAGCGAGTCAGAGAGGAGTGGGGGAGAGGGAGAGGGAGGGGGAGGGGGAGGGGAAGGGGGGAGGGCGAAGTAGAGAGGAGGGAGGAGGAACTCATCCTGATGGAAAACATGAGACATGGATTTTCAGTGGAATGCTTCTTTTAACACCTTTTATGACATACAGCACCAGATTGCAAATCACACACACACACAACAGATAACATTGCTACACACACGCACACGCACACGCACCACACCACACACACAGTATAAGTTAATTGAATATCTTTGGGTTTTGGACCGTTTGACTTTGGACTCTGTGAGACTGTGGTGGACATTTTTCACTGTTTTATGATGTTAAAAGTTACATTTTACACCCTAGATACTGCCCTAGACATGGAGTATAATGTCCTCAAACTCATGAGATGTCGGAAAACTTTTACCATGTTGTGTTACTTTACAGTGATATTGCCGACTTGCCCATATTTCTTTATTGTGTTATTGACAGAATTGTACCGTGTATGGCATGAAGATCCTTTACTTAGGTAAAAGTAGTAATACCACAATGTAGAAATACTTATACTTAACTATTGTAATAGTTACAATTGAAAAGTCCTGCATTTAAAATCTTAAGTACAGAAGTATTAGCCTCAAAATATACTTAAAGTACTAAATGTAAAAGTAATTGTTAATTACGTGTTCATGCTTTGTTGTTGTTGCAGCTGGTAAAGGAGGGGATCATTAATTGACATACTCTATACAGTAATAATCATCCCTCATAATCTATTAGTTGATTTATATTGTGTATTAATAATCTAAATCTGCAAAGTAACTAGTAACTAAAGGTATCAAATAAAAAAAGGTAGTTGAGTAAAAAGTACAATGTTAAATTACAATGCATTAAAAAGGAAATATTCAAGTAAATTCTAATTCCCTTAAAACTGTACTTAAGTACGGTATTTAAGTAAACGTGCTCAGTTATTTTTCATCACTGGTGCATGGAGTTTTGATCGCTTTAAGTTAGTTTGTATTATGATGGTGTATTAGGTCATTAACTAAAACTGGCACCGAAACAGGTCGATCTGAAATATCTAAATAAGTGAAGCCAGTTAGCTAGTTAGCTGACGTTAGCTGTATCTGTTAGTCAACAGTTAAAACTAGTTTCTACAGTGACACTGTATCAACTGTAAGTTAGCAAATGAACCCCGTCTTTAACCTGTTAACGCTTGAACACAGTCGAGCTCGGATAGTTACCATGGTGAAGTTAGTGAATTATGCAGTTCACTTCCGGTTGCTAACTGAGTTTCGAATGATTGAATCCTTGAAAAAGTCCCGTGTCAAATAAATTAACGTTTTCGTCTGTTTGGTTGTAATCGGACTGTTTTCATCTCTGATTTGTATTACAGCGTAAACGTCGAGGCTACAGTTAGCCTGTAACGGTAATGCGGGCTTATTTACCTGATTTAGTCCGATCAGAAACGACCCTCCAGACCCCCGCCTCAAGAACAAACCGACGTCTGTCTCTCTCTCTCCATGAACATGATTTAACGTTTAACGTTTTTATTATCTAAAGGTTTCAGGATGGAAATAAACCGTTTCTCATTTAAATTTCCCTCCTTAGACCAGAGACGGTTCAGACCTCTTCTTCCTCCTCCTCTTCTTCTTCTTCTTCTTCTTCGGTTATATGGCGGGTAGCATCCAGCGTTAAGGTGCATTACCGCCACCTATTGTGTTGGAGTGTGAAAAAAAATAAAAATACACCTTAATGAAAATGATACCCCAAACCCCCTAACCCAATGTATAATACATTCTTAAGACTCAGTTCTTCCACTCCAAGCTTCCTGATTTCCCTTTTTAGTGTTTCCCGTTCTCGACAGTACTTTGAAATGAAACATGACACCCTCCACTGATTACGATACTTGATGTTCAGATAATCCTGAGGGATGTTTCCTTATTGCAGTGTTGTATTAAGTCTGGTATGTCCTACTCTCAGCCTTGTTACGATGTTCTCCTCTTTAGTGCTTATTTTTAGTTATCCTCACTGTGACCATTTCTCGTTGTAATGCACGAAGTTGTCGTCCTGTGTGTCCTATATCCCAACTGTGTTGCCCCTCCTTAATGATGCTTCTTTTGATTATTCTTTTGGCTTCAGATTTACTGAGTGGAATGTCCATGATTTCTTTATGTTTCAGAGCATGTTTGGCTAATTCGTCCACAATTGCATTAGCCTTAATCCCTCTGTGAGCTGGTATCCACATCAATGTTATCAAAATATTCATATTGCTTAACATGTACAGTGTTTCATATATTTCATTAACAATATCCTGCCTACTGTATTATTACAGTTCATTCATTTAGCAGCTGCTTTTGTCCAAAGTGACTTACAATAAGTGCGAACAATCATGAGGATACGACTCTAAACAACAAGTCACATCAGCTTCAAATAGGTGAAATCATACAAGTGCAGAACAATAGCTTCAAATAAGCCAAACCAGAGTAAGAGCAGCAAAGAGAAACAATAGAATACAAATTCAACCATTAGCTTCAAATAAGTCAACCAATTTAAGTGCAAAATACAAAGAGCTGAATTATTTTCTTTTTATTTATTTTTTCTTTATTGACCGAGGTGCAGTCAGAACAGGTGAGTTTTCAGTCTGCGACGGAAGGTGTGAAGACTTTCTGCTGACCTGATATCAATGGGGAGCTCGTTCCACCATTTTGGGGCCAGGATAGCAAACAGACTGTTTTGTTTGAGGGGTCTCTGGGTCTCACTCTAAGTGAGGGAGCAGCGAGTCGATTGGCCGATGCAGAGCAAAGTGAGCGAGCTGGAGTGTGTGTGGTTTGACCATGGCCTGGATGTAGGATGGGCCTGATCCATTCACAGCACCAGAGTCTTGAAGCAGATTCGGGCAGCCACTGGTAACCAGTGAAGGGAGCGGAGGAGCGGTGTAGTGTGGGAGAACTCGAGGAGGTTAAAGACCACTTGGGCTGTAGCATTCTGGATGAGATGTAGAGGTCGGATGGCACATGTAGGAAGTCCAGCAGGAGGGAGCTGCAGTAGTCAAGGCGTGAGATGATAAGAGCCTGGACCAGACCCTGTGTTGCCAATCGACCATTATTTTCCCTTCATTTGCCTTGTCTGATTCTTCTGTGGTTTGTTTTCCTACTCTGTTTCTTTCATCAATTCCTCCTCTCTTGTCCACCATCTTGACAGCCTGTGGATATGTGATCTTACTCTGAGCTCTTACCTGATGTATTTCCATTTCCCTTTTTCATTACTTTACATCCCCCATAGGCCACACTGTGACTGCCACCACAGTTAAAACATTTTGGTGGACCCTGATTACATTGTCCATACTCATGGTCTTCTCCACATCTGGCACATTGTCTTCTGTCTTTACATGCCTCAGCTATATGACCAAACCTTTGGCAGTTGTAACACGTCATTGGCTTTGGGACGTACTCTCTTACACTATAACTCAAGAAGCCTGGAGTCAGTTTCTTTGGTAGCACTTCATCCTCAAAATCTAGCACAATACACTCACTGTCTTTCCTCACTCCCTCTTGAGTTGTCTGCAGCTGCCGAACACCTTTCAAAATTCCTCCTTTGAGGTTTGATTTAATTTAATCTATTGTGACTGGGACTGGAACCCTCTAAATCACTCCCTTACGCCACTTACTTCCTCTTTCAATACAGATTGCACTTATCACTTTAAACCATCCTGTTTCTTTCAATCTGCTAGCCCGTTCTCTCTGTTCTTCCTTATCGTAAACAATCAACACATTCCCATCCTTCAAAACCTTAGCCATGCGTATATCCCCATTCTGGCTTCTCAGTACGGCTGTCAATTTCACCGGACTCATTGAAGAAATTCCCTTCTCCTCATCAAATCTCAATATGATCGTAAAATCTGCCTCTTCTTGAGTTCTCTCCTCTAGTCCTCCATAACCTCCACCTTTCCTGTTTTTTTTTTCCACTGATCTCAGCAAAATGACCTTCTTTCTTCTCCCGTCTTCTCTCTCTATCTTGTTTTATCTCCATGCTATCACCACTATCAACAATATCAGAATCTAGATACACACATTACATCATTTATTACAGCTTGTCCTGTATGTCAGATATTGTGTTTTCTTCATTTTATACATCAGTTAACTGAATATCTTTGGGTTTTGGACCGTTTGTCAAACAAGACATTTGACCTTGGACTCGTTGAATCGTTTGTTCAGCAGTAGATTGGCAGAATAATCTAATAATAAAATAAATAAATGAATAAATAAAATAAAAAAATAAAAACACAACAAAATTCTCTTTATTTTTCTGGTTGCTCTTATTAAATTATTTAAAAGACTATTTACTTATATACCATGCTTTACAGTTTCCGGTTTATTACAGTGTGTGCATAGTCCAGTGGGGGGCTTGTCTATTCTATGGAGTGTTTGATTTTATCCTGTTCTGTAATCTCAGACGGGTAAAGACCATCTCTTCCCTTGGGCTCCTGCTCCGTCTTCCACCTATACATACATGTTTCCGAATATTGTAAAAATGTCTTCCTGTGTCACTTAGGTCCCAGTATTCTTGTCAAGTTTAGCGTATATAGTCCTTTATAATTATTTTAACCTCTGCTTCACTTAACGATATTTGCATGTCAGTTAACGTAACGTTAGTCGTTTCAGTGATTGTTTAGCCAGTTACCTTCTCATTTCCTCCCACCCCTACATGAGCAGGAACCCAAAAGAAGGAGATTTCAAATTCCCTATAATGTAATGTAAATACAACATTTCATACACAATATCCTGCCTAAAACTCTTTGGGTAGAGGAACATGACACAGCAACTTAAATGTTACACGTGTAAATATATAAATTAAAGTGCTATGAAGGATTATGGAATAATTTTTGTGTATAATAATATAACTTCATTCTGCAAGTCCAAATACACATAGTCTTACCACAGTATACTGTCCGACATAAATGAGTAATATAAGTAATTCAAATAAGTCAAAAATGTCATGTGTACAATGAGCAAGTTTACACCATTTCAAATTTATTTTCGTCCTCAAAGTTAGCCTGTTTCACAAATAATTGTGCATATTTCATCAGATTATTTGAAATTTCAGGCTAATAATAAGAAAAAGGCTAACGCTGAGTTAACAGCAGACATCTGCAATGACATCTGAATCATATGATCAAACTGTTAAAATAAACCAAAACAACCTAACTACATTTTCGCTCATTTTCTTACCTGAGTCCAATAACTTCATAAGCAACAAACCATGGCGACAAGTGTGCATCACTTTTTAGTGTCCCCTGGAAACAGTTTCCGTTGTCGTGTGAGCTTCTTGCAGCACGTTTCTGTATTTGGTTGTGTTTTCTCTTTATGCAGCTAATGTGATGTCTTGTCAGCGTAGTGACTATGTTTTCTTAATGTGCTTGTGTTTAGTCTATTTGCATGTGTTTGCTTTATTTGCAGTGCGTTGAGCTCTCAGGGCCACCGTATCACAATGAGTATGATTTTCTCTCAGAGTTTTTCAGATCACCAGGTCTGTGAGCCAACACAATAGTGACAGACATTTTTTTTTTACTTAGAAGTTTAGTGTTCATGCCACATATTTTCCATTCTTTTGCCTGTGGTGGCCGAGAACAGAAAGAGCTGCTTTTAAATAGTCCAAACTCTTTGGCCACTTCTTACAACCTAAAAAAAGGCCCTTTAAAGCGGACTCGTTTGGTCAAATCTCGGTTCATGATGTAAACTCAAATGAACATGGCTGCTGCACACACACGTTACATTTACAGAAATGAATGATTAAAAAAAACAAAAAACTTTTGTACGTTTGATTGACAGCACGGTACGTTGTCAAATCAATCAGCATACTCATACAGTAACTTCAGATGGTGCAACACTTGGAGGGGGTTTCAGGCACACAGTCACTCCACCTGCTTGGCTCAAAATGCACAGAGGACGGGAGTGAAGTGTCTCTCAGATCTTTGAACTCTGACCATTGACATAGCTCAATTTGATTGCTTATTTTGAATTCTAGGGCCGTTATGTCCAAATCCTGCAGGACAAACATCCATCTGCTATCCATCCCACAAACAGTGGGACCGCAATTGCACTCTTAATAGTCTGTAGTGTAAGGTGGTTTGATGAAAGTGCTCAGGCAGTTGAAAAGATGCAACAGCAACAATCGTCCAGCAAAAGGACATGTTTCATTCAGTATGTCTATGAGTGTACATCTCCTTTCATTTGTCTCCTTGGCTGTAAGGCAATGTCCACTCTGGTGAGGAGTGTTCCCAAGAAGCCCTCCTTGTGCTGTCTCCTGGACATCTTCGCAGTGCGCTTCAGATACCACTGTGTTCTATTACAACCAAACATAATCAGTCAGTCAGTCAGTATCTGTCTTGGTCTCGGCTGTGCATGTCCCTGGTCCATTTGATCATAGTCTCTGGAGATCGATAGAGGAAGATCAGTTTGGAGTACAGCTCCTCTTCTAGCTCCAGCTCTCCTGTCTCACGCACCTGAGTCACACAGAAACATGTGGAAGACGAGAAATGATTTTCCAGCACACTTCCAACAACATGGCATCCACTGGGTGTTTATTTATGGCCGTATTATTTAAAAGAGATGGCAAGTCTACGCTTATGTTTAGACCGGGGGAATATTCCATAACTCTTGGTTTAAGAACGGCTTATTCAAAATTGGAAAACTTATTTTACTCAATCCCTGATATGTCTGTACAGAAAGAGTGTGTTAATATGCACACTAACCAGGAAGATGTCTGTGCAGAGCTTGAGGATGCGATCCACGCAGGGCAGCTCCTCAAACATGATGGAGTGGGAGATCTCACTGAAGAAGCCACGCACAAACTTCCCAATGACTAAGACCACAGACACATACAGACCCATGATCCTGGAGGGGGAGAAAAGAAAAAAGAATATTTACTGCGGCATTGGTTGTGGTGTGGGTGCTGGCAGAGCGTCAGACAGCTGGACAGAACCAGGTAATCAGTCTCCTGACACAAGCATGGTGGTAACCTGGTTCTGTCTCTTGCAGTAAACTGGGTCGAGACGACTGAGAAAGAGCCGCAGAGCCGCCGGAGAGACGTGTGTGTGTGTGTGTGTGTGTGTGTGTGTATGCTTTAGTGTGAGCTGCATGTCAGCTGTGTTAGCCGGGAGGCTACCGGAACATTAAAACTGTTTGTTTTCACTTCATCACCTCTCCTTCTGGAATTAATAACATCAGTCACAATTTCAATTCAGGAGAAAATCTCGCAGATTTTTGTCTTTACATACCTGCATTTTCCTCCGGTATCAGTTAGAGCTTCTTCTCCCTGATGTGTAATCATTGAATTGACTTTTCTTACTGCTGACTTTCAAGGTGTTAAATGACTCACTGATTTGTTAACTCCTTTGTTAATATCTGTGCATCCCCTTCCTCTGGCGGTTATTCCTAGTTCTTAGCTGAAAACCAAGAGCAACTAATCCTGCTTCTGGACTTTGGACCATCTTTAACTTATTTTAAATGGCTCCTTAAACATTTATGGATTTTTAAAAATAAAAAAAATGTTTAAATCCAACCCATGTATATGTTGTTGGATGTGAGTGTTTGTTCCTTACCCATATCCAGCCAGGAAACCCAGGCTGGGTGGACTGACTTTGTCATTGAATATGACCATGGGTAGAACTCCACATGAGGAGGCACAGTTTGCAATGGCAATGTCCCACCACTCCTGGTTCCCACTGCCGTTCAGTGACCTGTCACTCATCAGGGACAGGGTTATATTCAGGAAAGCATCTTCGTTACCTACAAGACAACCAATAAGCTGTGTTAAAACAGACACTTTGAGGTGTGAATAACAAATATAAATGCTGTACTGTACTGTACTTAACTGCACTGCACTGTACTGCATTTAACTAAAGTGTACTTTAATGATCTGCCCTGTACTGAACTTAACTGCAGTGTACTGTACCTAACTGTACTGTACTTAACTGTACTTAACTGTACTGTACTGCACTTAATTGCACTGTACTGAACTTAACTGCAGTGTACTGTACTGTACTGAACTGTACTGTACTTCTCTGCACTGTACTGCACTGCACTGTACTGTACTGTACTGTACTGTACTGTACTGTACTTAACTGCACTGCACTGTACTGAATTTAACTAAAGTGTACTTTAATGATCTGCCCTGTACTGTACTTCTCTGCACTGTACTGCACTGCACTGTACCGTACTGCACTGTACTGTACTTCACTGCACTGTACCGTACTGCACTGTACTGCAATGTACTTCACTGTACTGTACTGTACTGTACTTAACTACACTGTACTGCACTTAACTGTACTGTACTTAACTGTACTGTACTGTACTTAACTGTACTGCACTGTACTGCACTGTACTTAACTGCACAGTACTGCACTGCACTGTACTGCACTGCCCTGTACTTAACTGCACTGTACTGTACTTAAC